>LPNX010416963.1:391726-487329 GCA_001517045.1 Pseudotsuga menziesii
GATCATAGCAACATAATACAGGCATAACATATTTCTATATGAATGCAGTATAAAATTCAAATACCCACATGGTATGAGATCTCTTACTTTTACCACTCCAAGCAATTGTCATGATTAAACTCTTACCTTCATGGGTCCTACTTACACCCTTGACATTACCAGTTTCGTTGGTCCTTTGCAGGAGATTGCAGAATTTGCTCACCAACTTTTGATTCTGGACTTGTTGCCTTATCCCTTTCTCCATAGGGTTGCTAGTCACATTCATCAACATCAGCAACATATTCATCCATGTTCATGTTGTCGTTGGTTTTTCCACTAATGCCAACATCAATGCAATGATCATCATTAGTGGTTCATTATAAACGTATAATCCTCACTATTTTTACCAGCATCTAATATCCTATGCATGCAAGGCATATCCTCATACATTTCATGTATAAAACTTATAAAATGTAGTTATAATCAGCAAGGAAACTTCCCTTTTTATGTCCCTCATCCTTACATGGAACTCCTCTTCCACACAACACCTGATTTGACTACATGGTCTTGCTACCTCTAGGCATGCAATTTCCCAGATTTGTTCATTTGACAGTAGCACCTTTCTCTTTCAGGAAATCACTTAGCACTTTGATGCTCCTGCCTATCCATATGCTTCATTCTGACCCCAGGTGTGAAAACCACATCATTTAAAAAATGATGGAAAAACACACCACTGAATGTTGGGTCTGAAATGTGAACTCCAGCCACCTAGGGTTTTCTTCCTTTTTCAGTCCTGAAACTGCTGAGAACCCCAATGAGAAATTCACTAAAAATCCCACTAGAGCACTAGCTGGAACTGCTAAAAATTCCACTGGAAAACCCAATTTTCTTTCTCCCTATCGGATCCCTTCCCAACTAAGTTTCCGACGCTTCAGTGGTCAAAACGCCTAGCTCATCGGTGGTCTATTCCTTTATTTTTCTTCGGCGTTTCGGCAGGAAAAATGACTAGACTTTCGATTTTCATCGATGAGAAAACCGACTGTTCATCGGGTCCTCTCCTTACTAATATTCTGGGGTTTCGGCAGCTGAAACCCTTAATTTCTTCTGCTGTATTGGCGAGTTGCTCGTCTGCTGTTTCGAGTTTCATCGGTGATAGCATAGAATAACCTATTGCGTCGGCGACCGAGTGCCCTACACATCGGACGGTTAGTCCCTTCAGCTTCCGCAACGATGGCCCACAATCGAACTATATCTTCTGCAGCTCATGACTTTGTGGGCGGTCGGAGTGACAAGGCTTTTGCGGCATTGGTGCTTGGAGAACATCGGGTGATTAGTTCTTTATATGGCCGCAACTATAGCCCACGATCTCTCTATGCCTTCCGTAGCCACGGATCTATCGGCGGTCGAAACAATGTCCATCGGCGGAATAGTCTACTAATCAGCCGCAATGACGGATCTTTGATCAACTAACTTTATCCGACGTAGCTTATCGGCAACTGAATCACCTAATCGTCGTCGATGTGATCAACTAACCATCGCCGATGGCCGATGATTCTACGACTTGGAAAAAATTTCAAAATTTTTCTCTTTAGTCTTCTTTTCCACCGCTTCATCGGCTCAATTGTCTCTTATTCTCTGCCGATCAAAGCAACTGTTTGTCGCTGCCGTAGTTATCGGAACCATAATTCACTAACACCTCGGCATCGGCGAGTGGAAGACCAATGCATCGATAGAATAGTTCACTCAGTAGCCACAATGACAACTCATCATCCTCGATCTTTTTTCGATCGGCGGCCTAATCTGTTAATGATTTTTGATCGATGAACTGAAGCATAACCTAATCGGCATCGGCAGTCGAAAATTTTCTCGTTGGAAGACTAGTGCTCTAGGCTTCTGCAACGGCGGGCACACGAACCACTACCATCTTCCGATGGCTGATGATTTCAGGCCTTAGAGAAAAATTTTGAACTTTCTTTACTGCGTCGGCTATCGGAACGTCTTCCTCTATGACATTGGTGGTCACAGGCTCTATCCATCGGAAGGATAGTCCTCTAGCTATCCGCAACGGTGGCACAAGATCATCTAATTCCTTCCAATTTTATTGGCGATCCACACAACTAACATGCTCCGATGGCTGACGAAGTCAACACTTAGAAAATTTTCAAAAATTCTGTGCCATCGGTAGTCAGAGGCTCTATCCATTGGAAGGATAGTGGTCTAGCCATCTGCAACGGCGATGCTCAACCAACTAAGAATCGGTGATCCATCTGTCTAAGTGTTCCGATGTGCCGAAGGCCAAACACTTAGGAAATTTTCCAAATTTTCCTCCTCTGTCTCCTGCCGCATCGGCCGTCAGTTCAACTATCCATCAAGTGGCCTTCCCACTAAGTGCTCCACTGCATCGGAAGAACATGTCACCAAGTTTTTCGATGAGCTGACATTTTGGCACTAGGAAATTTTTGTGAAATTTTCTTGTCTTCACCCATTTTTCCTGGTTTCTGTTGGGCAGTAGGAAACCTGCCTCTATTAACTATTTATCATGGCCCTCTGAGGCCCAAATTCTACAACATAAGCTCTGTCACTACATATTCACAGCCCATTCAAGCCCATGTTGCAACCTTTAGCTCTGATACTATATTGTAACGTCCCCGACCCTCTGACCGGCAAAGAGGACGCTACTATCACCAAACATACGGGCAAATAGCCCCATGAAGATGAACATGCATATAGTGCTAAAATAAAACTTAAAACATAAAGCATGCTAAGATGCATAAACCTTCACATGCATAGCGGAAGCAAACATACATTCATTCAAGCATACCACATGTTCATCATGTTCATTATTTAGTAAATATAAATGCAAAGACAAAATAATTAAGAATACTCATCTTAAAAAGGACTCGTCCCACAACTAGCTACGTCGTTGCAATGTTCCACCCAACCATAGGCCAGCGTGCTCATCAAACTCTCAGCAACACTGCCACCCCTGAGTTGGGCATGATTCCTCAAGGAGTAAGGGTCAAAGCAGGCTTACACGTAGCCAAGGTACACAAATTAGCCAAGCCCACACAGTAGGGTTTAACAGGCCATCAAAGAGTTAGGGAAGGCTAAATGCTAAGCTAGTGGCCTCAACGGGGAGCTAAGGATGCCTACACCAGAGCTAACCCTGATCTCTAAGACATCCACACACCCAACACCAGGAATCTGTCCTTTCTCTGCTTCACAGTCCCTCAGGCCCTGATTTCCCCTTCCAATACTCTTCAAGGGTTGTGGAGAAGAAAGTCAGTAGTCTAACTCTGTCTGAGTGGATCCAAACACCAGTTTTCTCAAGCATACCCAGCCTCTAATCCTATTCTCAATAGTTTGAACACCAACCACTACATACCGCAGTAAAACAACAGCTCATAGTTCTGTGAAGGAGGCGAAGACAACAGGGTGACAACCCCAAATGACAAGGTGAAATACAGTGCAGGTCAAACAATGCTTCAGAGTTGTTCTTGGCCCTAGCATGGCTAAAACAACTCAGCAACAATCCCAAAAGACGTTTGTAACCTCAGCAATCAAGAAGCAACCAAAAACTAGGGGGAAGACAATAGCCCCAAACTCACAATGAAAATGATGGCAACATTACACAATCCCAAAACACGGGAGAAGTACGATTCTCAATCATGGACAAAGGAAAGACATAAACATAGACCCCAATCTTATAAGGAAACGATGAGAACCTTACACAGTTCACAGAGGGGAAGAAGATAGATTCCCAACATTGATAGGGAAGCATACACATAGCAGAATCGTGCCTCTTAGGCCAACCTTTAAGCTCGCCGTGTGAGATCACAATTCCCAACCCCTGTGTGAGGAAAACCATCCCATTTCCATCCTATGTGTGAGGATTCAGAAATGATGGGGAAATCGTGAGGATATTGAACGGGACAACTCATTGAGGGAGGAAGAACAAAGCGATGAGGAAAAATCTAAACAGACCACCGTCATCCAAAAAAAAGTGGGTAACCATTCGACTGCCTGCATGAGGGTAACCACAGAGATCTCCTACTTGCGCGTGAAGAGAACCCTCTGTCGTGGACGAGTGAGGAGAATGTTTCTTCTGCCCCATGCGACGTGAAGAGGAAGAGTCCATTGGTGGAGCAGGCACGTGCGCAAGGACTGACAGTCCTGCCACACCCACCACCACTCAGCAATAACTGCTCCCAACTAACAGACATCATAATTTTAATGGGTGGCCGACACATGGAAACTCCCAATGGCCCCCACGGGTTAGAAAACCCCCCCTTAACCTTAGGAATCATGCCCTTTTCATTTAACGTTGCACTGTTGTAGCTAGCTGTAGGTTTAATTTAATAGATGTGCGTATTTACATGATGCCAAAACTATAATGTGTCGAATAACATGATATACCATCAGTAATGATCCCTCTTGCCGAAACATACACAACCAAATCGATGGTGGGGCTTTTTCCTTTAGCTCCTCACCACGATTAATTACAATATATACACCATGTACCTTTTAATGCAAACGGGGTCAAAACCGGGGCATTATGAGGATGCCCCTTTGTAATCAACCAGCTCATAAGCGCCTTTCTCTAAGACTTGTTCAACCACGTAAGGACCATGCCACATGGGATTAAATTTACCTACCCCCAAGGGTTCCTTAGCTTGATCCCACAAAAGGACCAAGTCTCCTTCATTAAACCTCCTTGGACGGACAGACTTATCATATTGGACCTTGACGCGACGCTTGTTAACCTCTAGAGCCACTAAGGCATCTCGTCGTTATTCATCAAGCTACTATAAGTGGACCAAATGCTCTTCCAATGTGGAAGTGTCAAGTAAAATCTCTACATCTAGCTTCAGAGAAGGGATTCGCATTCAACCGGTAAAACTATCTCCACCCCATGTATAAGCTAATATGGAGAGAAACTAGTGGCAGTATTAACCACGGTTCTATAGGCCCACAAAGAAGGATACAACATAATATGCCAATTAGTCATGCTTTGTGTGATGGTTCGTTGGAGAATAGACTTAAGTGATTTGTTCACTGCTTCAACTTGTCCATTTGCCTGAGGGTATTAAGAAGATGAATGCTCTTTCTTATACCCTAACTTGGAAGCCAATTCTTCCATCATTTTATTCTGAAAGTTCCTACCATGGTCAGTGACAAGCTCTTTTGGAATGCCAAACCAGGTGATAATTTAGTTAAAAATGAAATGCGCGACTGTCTCACCATCAAATTTAATTGTGGGCATAGATTTTGCCCATTTCGTGAAGTAATCGACAACCAAAATAATGTGATGATGCCCCTGAGCCAAAGATGGGTTGCAATCCATAAAATCAAGCCCCCACTTGGTGAAGGGACCGGTGGTGACAATAGGATGTAACGGGGCTGGATGCGAGCGCATATTGCATGCAAACACCTGGCAAGGGTAGAACTTCTTGACCTCATTAACGTAATATTTGAAGATGGACGGCCAAAAATATCCTGCTCTCAAGATTTTTTGGGCTGTAGAAAGCCCAGATAAATGACCACCACACGTCCCTCCATGGCAATAATTCAGCACAACCTCAACCTCATCATGGGTTAAACAACGATGCAAAATGGAATCTACCCCACGACAGTACAAACTGTTATCCACTATAAGGTAGTTCTTAGCTACATGACGTAATCGTCGTTGCTCATCCCATGAAAGGTGAGTAGGGACCTTCAATGTTTGCAAATATACAATGATATCCCTGTACCAAGGGTCCAAAGTTGAGATAATGAAAATATGCTCATCAACAAATGTATCCTCATAAACTTCCTCCTCCTCCAAACTTGGAAAATCGGATATAAGCTCTGCAAAGATCAATGATTTCTTGGATTTTGCCGAAATGAACTCGAAATCAAACTCTTGCAAAATGACAATCCATTTATTGTATTTTCCCCCAATCATCCTTCTAGTGAGGACAAACTGAAATGGATTGATATGAGCTACGACCAATGTTTGGAGAAGGAGAATGTAGTGTCTCAAACGTTGAACCGCATGAACGGTGCCCAAGTCTAGCTTCTCCACATGGGAATAGCGAAGTTTCACATCTACAAGGTTTCGACTCAAATAATATAGGACATGCTCATGGAGCTCCTCATCCTCCTGAACCAAAACCATACCAACTGTCTCCATGGATGCGGCCACATAAATCAAGAAATCATGGCTATAGTCGAGTGGACTAAGCACGAGGGCCATTGCTAAGGCTTGCTTAAGAGCATCAAAGGACTCCTGGGCTCACTCATCCCAGTAAAAAGGGGTGTCCTTCTTCAAAAGACGCATAAAACCTTTGGTCAAATTGGCAAAATTAACCATGAATCTCTGCAAGAAGTTCGGCATGCCTTGAAAACACTGAAGGTGTCTAATATTATGTGGGGGAGACAATTGAAGTATTGCCTTAACCTTTAAGGGATCAACTCTTATACCCTCCTTGGATACAATGAATCCTAGCAAGTGACCAACAGTCACGCAAAAGATGCACTTATGAGGATTTAAACAAACCTGGTAATGACGACATATTTCGAACATTAGTCTCAAATGATATGGATGACGCACTCTCAAACGAGAGTGAGCAACGAGATCATCCAAATATACTTTGATAATCTTTTTAAGATCGTGAAATATTAAGGTCATAGCCTGTTGAAATGTAGCTCCGACATTTTTAAGGCCGAAGGGCATCTTCTGATATGCAAAAGTTCCCCAAGGACAAATAAATGCAGTCTTATGTTGATCCTTGGGCTTAATCTGAATCTGATTATATCCAGAAAAACCATCCATAAAGGAAAATACCTCACTCCCAGTGCACTCATCCAAAATATGATCAATAAATGGTGTGGGGAAATTATCCTTAGGACAGGCACAATTTAAGTCATGAAAATCAGTGCATATACGGATTGCTCCCTACTTCTTATCCAACAAAACGGGATTTGAAACCCACTCCGTCAGGGGAACGGGATAGATAAAACCAGCTTTCAATAGTTTCTCTATCTTAGCCTTAATGGCAGGTGCTTTTCTAGGATTCACAGCACGCAAACGTTGTCGAACCAGTTTTGCATCCAGATACGTTTTGATCCCATGTTTGACAATACGAGGGTCGATACCTAGAATTTCCTCATATGACCAAGTGAAAATGTCATGAAACTCTTTAAACAACTCGGTATACTCCTTAATCTCATCAGGGGAACAACTCGCCCCAATGTAGACATTCTCAATTTTTCCAGGATCATGAAAAATATTGATAGGAATGGTTGGTGATAAATTATCCATGTTTCCATTAGCCATCTAACTAGGAGAGCTTAATGGAACCACGGGGCTACCAATATTCTCACTAAGAATCTCCCTAAAGTCATCACACTCCATACAATCGAGCTTAGAAAGAAAATATGATCAATGATGCAACTCTTCCCAAGGTTGCTCAACCCCAGACATGACCTCAAGAATAGCTTCATCTAATGGAAAAACATCATCGAGGAAATCATGTGAGTGAGATGACTCTACTGCCCATGTAGGCAGCACATACGGGTCCTCCACCTCTGTTCATGAAGAGGAAGGACTAGGCTCTACAACCTGATCAATATTTTCTTGATACGCCACCATTGTTGCAGGTAATGGCACGTCCGTCTCAATGGGCACACTCGAAGTACTCGGTGAAGGAAGAATCCAAGGATCTTCCATATGGGTAGTGCGAAAAGACACCGAATTCAACGAGGATGAAGCCCCACCAAAACTAGACCCAATCATAAGAATGGGCGTAGGACAATTAAAGGTTCCCATAAGACAAGGATACATACCTACGCCCACACTCCCAGTTGCCGGCTGAGAATGATCGATAATTGGGATAGAAGCTCCCGATGATGCATTGACACTCAGATTATGGAATGACTTATGATCAATCGTAACAATATTCCCGTTATACGGAAAGCATATCACTCGAAAGAGGGAAGAAGCTACGGTTTGCATACTATACATCTAATTCCTACCCAATAAAAGATTGTAGTCAAGGGGCGCATCAACAACCTCGACCTCGATAGCAACAGTCTTCACTCCCAATTGGACCTCTAGAGAAGGAAGAATCACGTGCAACCGAAACGATCTACCATCAAAAGCTGTCAACATAGTAGCAGATTGAGACAACTTGGGAGAACCCAAACCCTACCAACATGACAAAGACATCACGGAAGCAGTAGCACCTTCATCAATGACAGTACGCTTGACGGTGTTGTTAAAACACTCTACATGAATCAAAAGAGACACGCAGTAAGGCAAGCGAGGTTGTACTCCCATGGTTTCAAATTTGATCATAGTAGAAGAGTTATCGTCACTAACCGCAAGAGGAAACAACAAGGCTTTCCTCTGTGGAGGACAAGTCTGAAGCACTTCTAATGTAGACATCGCACAAGGAGTCTGGCCCAAATCCTCGACAACTGAATAGTTCTGGGCGGCTTGGGCATAAGGATTGTGCCCTGAATGCTTTAAGACTCCCTTAGGAATGCAAGGTGGAGCTTCAGGTTTATCCATAGGCTTTTCGATTCACAAAGGGCTCTCGGGTGGGGAAGGTTCTTTCCCAAGGTCTAGTTGTGGCGAACCATAGTCTTTCATACGAGTCACAACCTTAGTAGCACTCATCATGTTGATGCATCCATGACCACTAGCGGCCTCCGGTGGGTTTTGATTTCCACCCAATGCACAACCAGGATCAATGGTCCTTGAGTTCATATTTTGATTGTTGGGTAAAGGATTAGTTAACACAGTTGGGACCTATGCTATGAACCTCGAGGCATCTTCCATATGAGGGCACAAGTGAGTGAGATGGTCCTCTTTACACAATTTGCAAGGAAACTTCACCTTACGTTTAGACTGCTTGTCCCCCCCAGCATTAGTGTTCTTGTCATTATTATTAGAATTCTCGTTCTTGTTCCCACCCTTATGATTATTTTTTCCTTTTTTATTATTCCTTCCAGGCTTTTGGTTTCCTTTCGGGTTCGATGATTGCATGGAAAGCACATTCACCGACTCGGTAGGTTGAGATGAAGCCGTAGCTTATCCTGACGTAGACTGGTTAATTGACAATTGGCTCACTTGTTTCACAACCAAGTCCATAGGTTTGGTACTTGTACATCCCACAGTACCATCAGCATGTGGCCCAGGCTTGACCTTGGGGTCGAAATTGGACCTAGGAGCATTAGGTATAATCTCATACAAAAGTCTGGATTAAGCATAGATCAAATCCAACTCTTGTGCCCTAAAAATAGCTTGTTCCTCTTTTTGAACTCCGGATGTAGAAACATCCTTCGCTATGTAAGGTAATAAAGTTTTGAGGAATCACTCAAGAAGAAACTCTAGTGGTATAAAAGCTTTGATTAACCGTTTCTGTCTATGCCACTCTTGAATATGATCTGAAATGTGTGTGGCTTTATCTTTCCAGAAGGTCGACAAGAGTTTGGTACTGACGTCGTAACGTACAGGTAGCTGGAAATGATTAAGGAAAGTCAGCACAAGATCATCAAACGTAGCATAAGACCCCCTGGTAACTCTATATACCATTTCGCTACAGGACCCGTTAAGGTGTGTTGAAATTGCCTCAAACGAATGGAATCGTCATGTAAGGAATTGGAAGAGCACCAAAGGTGGAAGGTGGTGACATGCTCACCAGGATCTTCACCAGCCTTACCTTCAAACTTGGGAATGTCCAAAGGAAGCTTGTTAGGGATAGCCGGCCATGACGGGTTATGAGACACAAGATCGTTCATCAATATCTACAAGTCGGATAAGTTCAAAGTTGCAAGGAAAGGGAGCCTAGGTTGAGCCGATCGATTCCACGCTCCCTAGTGGTTTTGATTCATGTAAGGTTGATTGATATAATTACCATGGCCTTAGCTATAATAACCTCCTCCCATTTGACCCACGTATGGTTGCATGGAATCATTATGATGTGGGGTGCCTTGATTATGAGGCACTACAAAGCCATAATTGGAAGAGTAAGCGGGTTGTTGATACCCATACCCATATGGTTGATAGTTTTGTCCATAGTGCGGTCCATATGAATGTCCATGAGAAGCTCCATAAGGTGTTCCATGGGATGTACCATGAGACTATCCATAGTTAGGGGTATGGGAAGTTCCATAAGCCGAAACATGAGACAATCCGGAAATAGGTACATGACTTGCTGACACAACATGAGCTACTTGACTCTGAGATACTACCATGGGAGCAGTCGTAGAATGAACATGGCTAGTAGCAACATTCTGGCCTGAAGACCCATGTGAACTAGGGGGAGGGTGTGACGTTAAAAATGCATTCAAAGGAACAGGGTTTGAAGATGAAGGGACATGTGAAGGGATGTAAGTGGTGTTCCCCATGTTCACTCATCTTGGTTCTGGTATCCGCATAGGATTACTAACACTAGGTCTAGGATGAACATGTGAAGTTGCCTCCACCACAGGGATGGAGGGTGCAATGTGACTAGTGCCCCCAAATCTCTTCACATGGAAAGGGATGGGAGTGCCCCTAGGCATAGTGCTAGGACCAAATTTCGACTCAGCATGATGTGCTAGATCGGGTGCAGGGATATCATACATGTCATATCTCACATGACTAGTGCTTACGAGTTCATGGTGAGTCTCGTCACCCGGAAACCAATACTAATGACCTGTGAATGAGAGATCATAGCCAAATCGTGAAGGCTGTTCATGTGAAGCATCATATGTGCTAATAGGATCTTCCTCCCCAACCTCGTGAGGTGGAGAAGACATATCTGGAATCTCATCCTCATGATATCCCATGGTGTGTGAATCAAAGTGAGAATTAGTCCTCCCGGACTGTCTAGTTATCTCTCCCAAAAAGGGAGGAGACATGGAAGGCGGAAGTCTTGCTAAACGATGAGAACGATGGGGTGTCGCGCCCGAATCCACAATGACTCAAAAAATAAAAAGACTCGATCTAATTACGCAAACCCTAGGCAAACTAGCGTGCACAGAGCATACACTTATAAAATGTAAAGCCAAATCACAAGCAAACAAGGGTAGGATATGTGAGCTCCCGAATGAATAAGATATGTCTCTCCTAGGAGAGGCTTGAGACTCCCATACACAACAAGCGGAGGTTCGTAACAAATTATAGTGGCCCTCAACTTCAACGCATATAGCGACTGTGCTGTCTGACCCCTGCCTAGCCAGGACACTTGTAGAATAACCTCTGCAAATAACCCCTCGATAACCTAGGTAAGGCAACTAAGGTCACCTCGATATAATCAATGCTCAGGCAAACAGTCGCAAGAGGGATTGACCGTATGGGCAGGGTAACAAAGCCCGAAACTCTTGAAAGAGCCCCCAGATATGAATACAATCCTGGAAATATCTCTGGTGCTACTCAGTTACAACCAAGGGTCATCCTAATCATAACCACTCACACTACCTCGTGATTAACTCCCGTGTAAGAGGAGGATCCTGAGAAACACTAATTATATAAAGGATTTCACACTCTCACCTGGACAGACACCTAATTGTTTTGTTTAGTGGTCTTGGAGAATTGACTCACAATGAACTATTCCAAGACCCTAAAACCTAGTGTTGTTGGTGCACCCTAGAAAAGAAAAGAGTGTAATTCATTTTATTGTGCGTTGATTTTGATTGGCTATATTACTCAAAGGGTAACTGGTCATGCAACTAATGATGTTATGACACAACAAGAAGTAAAATGCACACCTAACAATCAATGCAAATGCACTGTGTCGAATGAAAAACAGGGTATGCTACTACGTGAAGAGCAAAAATTTTCCTTCAAATGTATATGCAATCATTTCCTATATGAAAATATGACTAATATTCACCAAGCAAACCTAATGCAAGCACCATGCTAATGGAAAATGCAAACAATGCATAACAATGCAAAAAAGAAAAATGTTTTTGTATTTTTTAATTAAACGAGATAACAAGCAAAAGTATGACTCTACAACCCTCAGACTCTGCAAGCACTCATAAATAGCAGCCAAGATCAAATAAAAAAGAGTCTCTGGTCAGAAACAAAGGGGAGATACAGACTCCAAAAGCATCAAAGAAGACTCAGCAATCATTGAAACTCACCCAGCAACACTTAATCTCTTAAAACAAGTGAAAAATAAGGGCATACGTGACTGTTCTCAGTAAACCTGCATACATACGCGACTATTCCAGGAAAACCCGCGTGTACACGTGATTGTGAAAGCAAAACCCGCGTACAGGAAGAAAAAGATAGAAAAATAAGGTAAATGGACAAACTGAGACAAAATTTACTTCTCCAGGATACTACTGGGTAATCATGCCACTAGACCCGACACAGAAACAAAGAAATTAGAGCAATAGAAGCACATTGAATGTCGAAAACTCCCAAAGACAAACAACTAGGAACCTCCCCAGTGGAGTCGCCAATTATGTTACGGAGAAAACTTCCTATGGCTTGGGGTGTACCACAACAGATAGAGAAACTGTAGAAATCAATCCCTTCCCCATATGCAAGAGAAATACAACATCTAACACTTAAGGATCTCGACACATACCTTATTTCAGATGGTTGTAGTAGATCCCCGTTGAGATTTTTCCAATCCCGCTTGCTTTAGCAATTTAATCTCAACAATAGTAAACAAGGAAAGCATGCTATATGATATAGTATTAAGCCTACTCTAGGATATATAATCAAAGATACATAAGAAATTAAACACATCATGGATTCAATATTCATTTAAATGCACATCATTGGATAGGAAAAGATATTTCTATTAAGTAAATCATAGATTACATAAGTGACAACCTCTATCGGCACATCTGCAAACCGGAGAAACCGAGTCCTCCACCTAGGCCTCCACCACCTCAATCCTCCATCTCTCGATAGCAAGCTCACAAGCAAAGGAAATCTTGGGAAGAACACAAAGTGCTACAAGGTACAAAGGGATGCAGACTCAAGTACAAGCAAGCTACGGCAACAATGGACTATAGTTGTCTTGCTCTTCAATTCCTCCTCTTCAATGTATCCAAAGGGTTCCTTATATAGTGCTTCAATGGGGTAATGGAAGGTCAAATCCGAGCAATCTCGAGGCATATGGAAGGCTAAGAGACAAGTGACTCGGATCCAAATCAAGGAAAACTCCAAAAATATTTGGCCTTTTGCACACATCCCGATGTACGCGGATTTAAGGGTAATATCCGCGTATATATGCAAGAAAGGGATAAAAAGTCGCATGCAACAAATAATGGGTGTTTTTAGGAATGATCTTGGAAACATCAAAGGTACAAAAATAGTCCATGGGGTCCAAAGAGTCTGTAGAGGGACAGGGAAGCCCATAAAAAGTGTGATCAACCATGTGTGGTAAAATCAGCTGTAACAACCTTAAACTCCCCAATGTATCTGAGGATAGAAATAAAGCCTTCAAAATATTTTCAAATGGAACTGAAATATGGCATAGCTGTGTAGATGTGTGTAGGTTGGCACTTAGTTGAAAGAGTCATTTTTGTAGATGTCATGCACTATGTTTTACTTTACAGTAGTAACAGTGATATTTAACATTCCTTGTATTTTCATTACTCACTCCAAGGACATTAAAAGCCATATTATTTGCAGGTTGTTGAATGTTTTATAGATTATACAAGTTGCAATACATGATAGAGTTGTATTTATAACTTGATGTGCTTAGATACCATTTGAACATTAATTTTGTTAAATTCAATTATGATAAAATATTACCATGTGTTTGAGACTCAAACTTTATGATTCATTATTTAGCCTATGTATCTACTTATTAATGCTCAATAATTACCTTGAATCTGGAAAAGAAATATAGTTCCTAAAATGCAGAGAAAATATCAACTAGCATGTTTCTATAAAAAATTCCATTGTACCTAGAATTTCACTCTATCTATTGTATTTCTTAACATGTACAACAATGTATTCACGACACAGCTCACGACAGGAAAAAAAAGAATGAAAAAAATAAACTATGAACATGTCATGACAATTAAATCGAAGAGGGGTGGAATAATCTAGAGTGGTTGAATTGATTGGTGTGTTGGATGTTGGTGTCACCAAATCTCTCATATAACACTTAGGGCTCTCATTCAGAGTTTGCATCCTCAACCCAAATGCTAAGTTATTGGATTTGGCAGTTGTGGATGCTAGATTTGCGGATCTAGTTAAATAGAGTATTTATTGGAGGAAGTGGTTGCTTCTTGTGGAAACCTTGAATGGTGTAATACCTCGGTTTTGAACCCATTGGCACATCCATTTTTGTTCAATTTTGTAAATCACTTAGGACAGTGCTATTGTAAGGGGGAGGGGAATGTAATACCTCGGTTTTGACCCCATGGTATTGAAATTGTACATGATGTATATATTGTATTTAAATCATGGCAAGGAGCTTAAGGCCAAGGCCTTTTCATTGATTTGGTGTTGTGTGTATCGGTGATTAGGGTTGATACCGATGGCTATGATGCTAGGTCAGGCACAGTATATTTTGGAAACACGAGGTAAATATGCAATTAGTAAAATACCAAAGCTAGCTATGGGACTGTAACGTGAAAGAGATGGGGGCATGGTTTCACAAGGAATAGGGAGGGGAGTTAATCAAACTCCTGAGCCAATAGGGTGAGACCAGATGTCAATGGGGGAACCAATGAACCCCCAACTACCTTTTTTTCCTCTGTCCTTAATCATTCATTTCTTCCAAAAGTGGGTTGAGGCAGTTAATGTCTTGGGAAGAATAAGGCATGGCAGTCTGATGGTGTGTCTAAGCAAACCTGCAAGTGTGCAGTCTGGGAAACCATGTTCTTGCTTCTGAATCAAGAAATCATGGGGATGCATGATCGTTCCATCATCCCCAGTCGCACTGAATGTTTTGATTATTCTTCCATCCCATGGATTCTATCATTCACAGAGGGGGTTGTTCACTCACAATTATGCATTGTTCATCAGCCAGAGTTGCAGAGCATTTTGGTTTTTATCAGAGTGTTGCTACGCATCTCTGCAAGTATTTTCATTTGCCAAACCCTGGTTGTGGGATTACAGTGTATCTTGAACTACATAGTGGTATGAGACCTTGCTTTCTCTGTGTTACAGAGTGAATCCTGTGTTGTTTTGTTTCCTTGTGGGTTGTTGTGATGTGCATCCCTATTTTGGTCTAAAAGACTTAGGAGTGGAAGAGGCCCATAATTGGTTGATAAACCTAGTGAAGAGAGGAACCTCACAGACAGATCAAGAGGGGCTAACAAATTGTTTATGCACACCCTGAAGAGCACTGGAAGGGAAGGCATAACCTGAGGGACTGTGGAGCAGAGAAGGGGATTCTTCCTTGTGTTGGGTGTGTAGGTACTATGGAATTCCAAGTCGAATAGATCTGGTGTAGGTGTCCATGGCTCTATGGTTTATCTCACTAGCTTAGCAATTCTACCTTTCCATTTCCTTAGCATCTTGAGAAAACCAGCTGTAGGTTGGTTTGATTGTGTTTTGATGTGTGCTGACTATGTGTGAGCCCGTTGTTCCCTAGTTCCTTGTGGAAATCATGCCCAGCTCAGGGGTGGCACTGTTGTTGAGAGATTAATGAACACACTGGCCTATGGTTGGGTGGAACATTGCAGTGACATAGCTAGTTGTGAGACAACTTCATCTTCAAGATAAGTATTCTCTGTTATTCTTGTTTATGCAATGTGTTTGTTGAATGAATTGAATATCATGATGAATGCTTGCTAATGATTTCAGTAGAGTTTACTGTGTTAAATTTTCTTGCATGTGTATATGTATATGCCTTATATGTTTCAATGCATTTTTCTCGTGATCATGGAGGATGGAAGCCTAGTTACAGAGTCAAAAGGCATCTGACTTAAGCGTTTCCGCACCACGAGATCCACCTGCGGAATGTGGAAGGCGAGAGGTGAAAGGGACAAGTTGAAACAGAGCAGAATGTTGGTTTTCCACACCCTGAAATCTGCCTGTGGAAGGAGGAAGGTGGAAGGTGGGAAAATAGGAAAGAGACAAGATAGAGTGTTGTATTTCTGATCCCAGGAATCTGCCTGCAGAAGGTGGGAGGTAGAAACTGGGAAAAAATTTAAGTTTTCTTATTCCCGAGTTCTGCACTGGAGGGTGAAAAGGTGGAATGCGGAAGGAGTAAACGCAGATAAAGGATTCCATCATTTGATAGTATTTTGATTCTTGAGTTTCGCACTGGAGGGTAGAAAGACAAAATGTGGAAGGCGAAAACAAGAATAAAGGTTTTCATCGTTTGATAGTTTTCCGATTCCCGAGTTCCGCTCTAGAGGGCGAAAAGGCAGAATGTGGAAGGAGGAAACGAGGATAAAGGTTTCCATTGTTTGATAGTTTTTTAATTCCCGAGTTCCACACTAGAGGGCGGAAAGGCAGAATGTGGAAATGTGGAAAAAGCACCCCATCAAAAGTTATGTTTCCGATTTCTGAGTTCCGAGGGCGGAAGGTAGAGGGTGGAAAGAAGTTTGAATGACTCCATCGCACATTGTGTCTCTGATTCTCGATTCCATAGTGGAATGAGGAAAGGGGAATGTGGAAGGAAGAGGGTGTGAAGGATAGGTTCAGTGTGGAAAATGCGTTTTCGGTCACAGAACATATATGTCAAGGGAGGAACGATTGTTATAGTGGTTCGGAACGAAGGCAGAAGAGTGTTTTCATAGCCATGCCCTGTGTTTCAAAAGAAGAACCACGGTTCTTTAAGAAATTTTTTGATTCCGCATGATAGTTGGGATATGGGTACATGACATTGTGGTATCAGAGCTACTGGTTGCAACTGGGCCTAAAGAGGCCAAGTTGAACAGTTAAAAGAGGAAAAAGTACCCTCTGATACCAACATTGTAGTACACTACATTGTGGTATCAAGCTATGGGTTGCAACATTGGGCCTGAATGGGCCAACATGAGAAATTGATAATACCCTCTGATACCAACATTGTAGTACACTAAATTGTGGTATCAGAGCTAATGGTTACAACATTGGGCCTAGATGGGCCAAGAGAATAGCTTTTAGAGCTATTGGTTGAAACATTGCAGTTCGCAGTATATTTAAATTCTGAAATTTTTATGCAGCGATGATGCAGAGTTTGAAAGACATCTATAGGTGGATGAACTTTGAGCATTGGGCAGTAAATCCAGAAGGAAGTAGGAGCGGTGCTAGAAGAAGAAAAAGGTATTCTAGTGGATCATCTGAATCTGAAGGATCCATTGGGGGTTCAAGTTCTTATTCTCACAGGAATACGAAAAAGAGACGCTACCAGAACAACTCACGTGATGAATTCAAGAAGGATAAGCCTCATATGTTTGATGGTGAGGTAAAGAATGGTTAAGAAGCCGAAGCTTGGCTTCTTGGGATGAGAAAATATTTCCAAGTCCAAGACTACTATGGAAATATGAAGGCTGGGGTAGCCATCTTTAATTTGAATGGAAGAGCATCCATATGGTGGGAGCACTTCAGGAAAGTGAAGAAGATCAATGAAAGGAATATTGTGTGGAAGTAGTTCCAGAAATATTTCAAGCATAAGTACCCCTCCGATAGGTACTATGATGACAAGATTAAAGAATTCCATGGGATGAGATTGGGGCAACTGACCATGGAAGAGTATGCAAATAATTTCTTGGAATTGTTGAGGTGTGTCAGATATATGAAGGATGATAAAGTAAAATTCCACTGTTTTCTGAGTGGGATACCTCAGTCTTACAAAGACAGAATTGAATTTGATGAACCTAGAACTCTAGAAGAGGCATTTCAAAGGTGATCTCTATTAGGTAGATTTTAGCAATGCAGTTGAAGAAGTTATGTAGGAAAGGTTGCCAATTGTACACAACCCATGTGTTAGAGGCAATAAAGAATGAAACTCCTAGGTTGGAGGACTTTCATGTATTGCAGGAACTCAGGGATGTTTTTCTTGATGAAATTCTAGGTCTTCCTCCAAAGAGGGACATTGATTTTACAATTGACCTTGTGTTGGAAGCAGCATCAGTGTCCGAGACACCCTACAGGATGAGTACACCATAATTTCTAGAGCTGAAGATGCAGCTACAATAGTTGTTGGAGAAGAAGTGTATCAGTCCAAGTGTATCCCCTTGGAGAGCACCGGTGCTGTTCGTGAAAAAGAAAGATGGTACATTCAAGTTGTGTATTGATTACATACAACTGAACAAAGTCAATGTGAAGAATAAATACCCTTTACCTCGAATTGATGACCTATTTGATCAAATGAGAGGGGCAAAGGTATTTTCCAAGATTGACTTGAGGTTTGGATACCATCAGGTAAGAGTCAATGATGAAGATATTCATAAGAAAGCCTTTAGAACAAGGTATGGACATGATGAGTTTGTGGTGGTACCATTTGGTCTCACAAATGCACCAGCTACATTTATGTGTCTCATGAATAGTGTTTTTAGCATGTATCTGGACAAGTTTGTTCTTGTCTTCCTGGATGGCATTCTTATTTATTCTAAGAATGAGGAAGAACATGAAGAACATTTGAGACCGGTATTGCAATTGCTAAGGGAGCATAAGATGTATGCAAAGTTGAGAAAATGTGACTTATATATAGATAGGATTCATTATTTGGGTCACATTATCTTAGATGAGGAATATCTGTAGACCATGAGAAGATTGAATCCATTATGAATTGGCTAACTCCAAGGAATGTGACAGATGTGACGTCTTTTATGGGACTTGCAGGATACTACAGGAGGTTCATTGAAGGATTCTCCAAGGTTGCACTTTCAATCAATTCTTTGTAAAATAAGGGGATAAAGTTTGAATGGACACCAAGGTGTGAAGAAAGCTTCCAGCAGTTGAAGAATCTTCTCACAAGTGCACCAGTTTTGAAAATTGCAGACCCAAAAAAATATTTTGTGGTGTGTACTAATGCATGCAGTTAAGGACTTGGAGGATTTCATATGCAAGACAACCACGCGGTATGCTATGAGTCAAGAAAATTGAAGGATCATGAGAAGAACTATGCCACTCATGATCTAGAACTTGCAGCCACGGTACATGCTCTCAAGATGTGGAGGCATTACTTAATGGGCAGAAAGTTTGAGATAAGGATAGGCCAGTGTGGTCTGAAATACTTGTTTGATCAACCAACTCTAAATGCAAGGCAAGATAGATGGCTAGAGTTTTTGTGTGAGTTTGATTTTGAAATCAAACACATAAAAGGAAAACAAAATAAAGTGGCTGATGCACTCAACAGGAAGGTGCATGAAATGCATGTGGCATCTCTCAGTATTTGCTAGTCAGATTTGAGACAACAGATTGTTGATCATACTGCTGAGGATGAAATGTATGTGCATGTAAAGGACAAGTTGCAACAACAAAGCCTTGAAAAGAAGTATGAGGGATATAAATTGGAAGAATATGGAATTCTTACTTATAAGAACATAATTTATATTCCAAATGCAACATACTTAAGGAGAGTTGTTATGGATGAAATCCATCAAGCTCCATATTCTGGTCACCCAGGATATCAGAAGACAATTGCCATGCAGACAAGCATAGAGTGCATAGAGAGTTCAGTGTTGGGGATCATGTTTACCTTAGAGTGAGGGCAAGGAAGAGTTCCTTGAAGCTTGGAATTTGTGCCAAGATGTCACCTAGATACTGTGGGCCATTTAAAGTGCTTGAAAGAATAGGGTCAATTGTATATAGACTTGCATTTCCTGCTAGCACTAGAGCTTATAATTTTTTCTTGTTTCTTTGCTTAAGAAATATGTACATGATCCTAACCATGTGATAACTTGGGATGTGATTCAAGTGGAACCCAAGGAAGAGTTCCAAACTGAGCCATTGCGCATCCTCGACAGGAAGGTCACAGTGCTCTAGAATTGAGCCATTGGACAGGTGAAGGTACATTGGGAGCACTACGGTCCTAAAGAGGCTACGTGGGAGCTGGAGGATGCCATGTGATTGGCACATCCATTTTTGTTCAATTTTGTAAATCACTTAGGAAAGTGCTATTATAAGGGGGAGGGGAATGTAATACATCGATTTTGACCCCATGGTATTGAAATTGTACATGATGTATATATTGTATTTAAATCATGGAAAGGATCTCATGGCCAAGGCCCCACCATTGGTTTGGTGTTGTGTGTATCGATGATCAAGGTTGATACTGATGACTATGATGCTAGGTCAGGCACAATATATTTTGGAACACCATGTAAATATGCAATTAGTAAAATACCACAGCTAGCTATGGGACTACAATGTGAAAGAGATGGGGGCATGATTTCACAAGGAATAGGGAGGGGAGTTAGTCAAACTATAGATCCAATAGGGTGATACCAGATGTCAATAGGGAAACACATGATCTCTTAGCTACCTTTTTGTCCTCTATCCTTAATCATTCATTTCTTCCAGAAGTTGGTTGAGGCAGTTAATGCCTTTGGCAGAGCAAGGCATGGCAATCTGATGGTGTATTTGAGAAAACATGCAAGTCTTTAGTCTAGGAAGCCTCGTTCTTGCTTCTGAAGCAAGCAATCATGGGGATGCGTTCCCGTTCCATCATCCCCAGTTGCGCTAAACATTTTGATTATTCTTCCATCCCATGGATTCTATCATTCAGGGAGGGGGTTGTTCATTCACAATTATGCATTGTTCATCATCCAGAGTCGCAGAGCATTTTGGTTTTTAGCAGAGTGTTTCTACACATTTCTACAAGTATTTTCCTTTGTCAAACCTTGGTTGTGGGATTATAGTATTATCCTGAACTACATAGTGGTATGAGACCCTATTTTTTCTATGTTACAGAGTGAATCCTGTGTTGTTGTGTTTCCTTGTGGGTTGCTGTGATTTGCATCCCTGTTTTGGTTTGAAAGACTTAGGAGTGGAAGAGGCCCAAAATTGGCTGATAAACCTACTTAAGAGAGGAACCTCACAAACATATCAAGAGGGGTTGACAAATATTTTATGCACACCCTGAAGAGAACTGGAAGGGAAGGCATAGCCCTAGGGACTGTGGAGCAGAGAAAGGGATGCTTCCTTGTGTTGGGTATATAGGTACTGTGGAATTCCAAGATGGATAGATCTGGTCTAGGTGTCCATAGCTCTGTGGTTGAGCTCACTAGATTAGCAATTCTACCTTTCCATTGCCTTCGCAGCCTGAGAAACCCAACTGTAGGTCGGTTTGACTGTGTTTTGATGTGTGCTGACTATGTGTGAGCTTGTTGTTATCTATTTCCTTATGGAAATCATGCCCAACTTAGGGGTGGTAGTGGTGTTGAAATATTAATGAACACGCTGTCCTATGGTTGGGTGGAATGTTGTAGCGACATAGCTAGTTGTGGGACAACTTCATCTTCAAGATAAGTATTCTATGTTATTCTTATTTATGCAATGTGTTTGCTTATGAATGAATTGATAACATGATGAATGCTTGCTAATGATTTCAGTAGAGTTTACTGTGTTAAATGTTCCTGCATTTGTATCTGTATATGCCTTAGATGTTTCAATGCATTTTTCTTGTGATCATGGAGGCCGGAAGCTTGGTTATAGAGTCAGAAGGCATATGACTTAAGCATTTCCGCACCCCGGGATTCGCCTACGGAAGGCGGAAGGTGGGAGGCGGAAGAGAGAAGTTGAAACAGAGCAAAATGTTGGTTTTCTACACCCCAGGATCCACCTGTGGAAGGCCAAAGGTGGGAAAATGGGAAAGAGACAAGATAGAGTGTTGGATTTTCGATTCTCGGAATCCTCCTATGGAAGGCGGGAGGCGGAAAATGGGAAAAAGGTTAAGGTAAAAAGTTAGGTTTTTTGATTCCTGAGTTCCACACTAGAGGGAGAAAAGGTGGAAGGTCGAAACAAGGATAAAGGTTTCCATCGTTTGATAGTTTTATGATTCCCAAGTTCTGCACTGGAGGGCGGAAAGGAGAAATACGAAAGGTTGAAATGAGGATAAATGTTTCTTTCATTTGATAGTTTTTCAATTTTCGAGTTCCGCACTAGAGGGCGGAAAGGCAGAATCCTGAAGGCGAAAACAAGGATAAAGGTTTCTGTTGTTTGATAGTTTTCTGATTCCTGAGTTCCACACTAGAGGGTGGAAAGGCGAAAACGTGGAAAAAGCACCTCGTCAAAAGTTATGTTTCCGATTTCCGAGTTTCGAGGGTAGAAGGCGGAGGAAGGAAAGAAGTTTGAATGATTCTGTTGTACATTGTGTCTTTGATTCCCGATTCTACAACTGAAGGAGGAAAGGGGAATGCGGAAGACAGAGGGTGGGAAGGACAGGTTCAGTGTGGAAAAGGAGTTTCCAGTCACAGAACGGATCTGTCAAGGGAGGAACGACTGTTACATTGGTTCTTGAGCCTAAGTATGAATGTTGAAGAGTGTTTTCATGACCATGCCATGTGTTTCAAAAGAAGAACCATGGTTCTTTAAGAAAAAAATGAATTCCACATGATAGTTGGGGTAAGGTTACGTGACAAGTGGCTTAACCCCAAGTCCACTACAAACACAAAAGAAGACCCATTTCTCTAATAGCCCATAAAAATTAATTTCACATATGCTTGAGCATTGGATAGAATTTTAGAATTGGACATTAGGGCTACGAATTCATTGATGGTGGGAGCTACTAGATGTATATTATGAAAACATGGTTGGATCTAATGGGGCATCCCTTTATTGTTCTTGATTTAATGATACAGTATAGTATAGTTTTCCTTGTGATGATAAAATATGGCATTTATTGGGATGATAAACTATGGCGATATATTTACGACACCATCCTATTAATGGGGTTTTATTTGATAACCCAATGCATAGAGATGACAACCTTAGAATGAACACACACAATATTAATTACTAATAACTATGCAAGCCCCGGGCTTTAGAAAAACATGAAATATCAGTTACACTATTAACTATGCAAATGCATGGAATTTATGGATGGGTATATCAAGCCAAAAACGCTGCTCCTTTACAATCTTACAGGGCCAAGTCTACATGTTACATTGTTGATATTCAATAAATAATAAAGGAATATTAAGATGAATAGAGAGTTGTCATGTTGGAGGCCCCTCCACCTGCTATATAAACCATAAGATATCTTCTACTTTTAATATAAGACGAGGAATTATAGTGGCAAGATTATCAAGATTGAGAATAAGTACTTGGAAGGAACTTCTCAATTGTCAAGGTAATACTATGAGTGTGAACCTCAAACTTTATGTAAATCAGAATAATTTTGGACATAGCAACTCCTCATATTAGAACTGTGTAGCATACATTTGAAATCACATGGTGGGGTTAAAACAACTAGTTATGTAGGGAGGTAATGAAGAGTGGGTGGTAATTAGCATGTGATTCATTGTTATTTATAAAGGAATTAGGATAGGACAACGTGCGGTAATTAACATGTGATTCCTTCATACCGGTAGCAAGGATATGATGACATGTGGTATTTAGCATGTGTTTCCTTCATACCGGTAGCAAGGATATGATGGCATGTGGGATTTAGCATGTGATTTTCTCTATCCATAACAATGTTTTAGAAATGATGGCAGGCGGTATTCATGAAGGTATTTCATGATGTCCTTGGGTATAGTCCAGGTGAATGGGAAAACTTATAACAATAGATCCACATACAAGATGGATGTTTTCATGATCTCTCCATAATGTTCAATGTGATATCGTGGTACTCATTGTTTAGATATCCATGCATTACCGGTGATTCCATTCTATATATACAATGTATTAAGATGATTATCATGATATGAGTATTCATGATGTTATACAATTCTTGTTGTGTGGTATTTCATGATGTGTTGTTCTTGTGATAACATGCAGTACTTAGCATGTGCTTATTTTCTAATTCATAAGGATTTCATGATGTGAAATTACTATAATGGCATGTGGTAATTTTGCATGTGGTTTTATGTTCCTTATGTTGACACATGTTCATATAATGATGATAATGTTGCGATAGTATGCTTCCATATGATATCTTGGTATGATACTTAATATTTCATGATGATTATACAATTTTTTGTTAATGACGAAATTATAATTTGATGCTTGCATGCATCAACATGCAGTTGTTTATTACGTATGTGATGGTATGTGTTAATGTTATATTCTCATGATGGCATGTCGTAGAGTGCAATTGTTTATTATTCATGATGTTACGGTCGATATGGTGATGTATGATAATGTCAAGTTCTTGTGATAGCATGCAATGACACATGTTCCTTGATAATTTATGATGATGTTATGTTCTCATGATGGCATGTGGTAGCATGTGGTTACTTGTTATTCATGTTGAAGATATATGTTCTCTAATGTTATGAGTTTAACTAATGCTTTGATGACATGATGTGAGGTGGAGCTTGACAAGAAATCCACCCTTGTGCCAAGAGGGTTGATTCATTCAATGATCTCGTGGGAGCCCATAACCACGAAGGAGAATTTATGAATGTAATACCTTATGGGTTGGGTACAAAATAGATTAGTAAACATATGCTAGCAGTTATTTCCTCTTGGGATGTTGAAAGCTCGTAAAGAAGGCATGGGTTATACTCGTCGATGGAGCTATGATTTAAGACTTTCGTTGTTGGGGCTAATTTCCCAATAGGAGTTGTGAAGGAATTTTGGGCCAACCTTTTGAGATGCATGGTGTGAGTGATTTAACAAATTGGGCCAAATCCCTGGTTAGGGCCATAGAGCCCATTATGTCCAAAAGGGAGGTTTAGCCCAGAGGGTTAAGTCCAAATGTTGGAACTCGATGAGACGGTGACGGTTATACTCACACATCCTTGAAGCTATGATGAGACTTTTTGATGCCTATGGAAGTGACACCATGATGGGATACCCTTATACTAGTTGCAACAAAGGGATCGTGCCATGGAAAATGGGACCATCGAGAGTGTTGGGGGTGTTTGAAGTTGGTCGAATGGCATGAGTTTGGGTGAGGGTGAAAGATGGAGGAAGTAGATCATATGAATGTCTTGAATTGATGCATGATTATAAGAATTGAATTGAAGCACAATGGTGTGACTTGATTGATGTGACTTAATTGCGTATTAAGGATTCAATGAGAGTAGTCAATGATGTAGTTAAATAGGGTGTTGTATTTGTAATAGTGTAAATATGAGATTTACTGTGATGGACACACAAGTAACTCTCACCCCCACATAATAGAATTATTTATTTAGGTGCATATTGCATGATTGTTTATGCATATTGTGGAATGGTTTTGCAAAGCAAACAAGGCCTTGTATTAGAGAAAGGAAGATCGGTGAGGTTTCCCTACATGCATATGTATTTCCCCATCTAACCAAAATAAATTATAATAACTATTGGTGCATAACAATTAAATATTAATAAAATGATAAATAAATTAGGTGTATGCTTAATATTAATTTAGGGGATACATTTTCGAAGAGGAGGATTAGTACAAGGATGACAAGTGTTATTCATGCAAATAAACCTTATTTTTTTTAATAATAAGGAAAAGGGGTTTATAAGGGGGGGAGGAGAACTACATGGAGGTTCTTCTCTTCCTCTGGGTTGGGGGTTTTGTTTGGTGAGTCATATTACTACATGAGAGGGATCCTTTTTAGTATGTATTGAGTATTACATGTTGGTGGTGAGGACGAGTTGAGGGGAAGGGGAATCCATATTCAATCAAATTGGTTGTGAGGGAAATGGGGTGAGGGGGATTAATTGGTGCATAATAGTTTTACTTAACGAGGAAGTGGGGGCTGATATTGTTTGATTGAGGGGTAGGTTTGGTGGAGAGATGTCCCCCACACTTTGTTTCCCATTGTTTTCATTGTTGCTATTGGTGTGGGCTTTTTATACACTCGTGAAAGTCAAGTTTTTTATTTTTTCATTTCTAGGTATGTTTCCTTGACTTTCCTCCATTTAATATACTTTCAATAATTTAAGTTATTCGTAAATATTTATGTTTTTGTGTTATATTGTTGAATCCAACAATGATATTAGAGAAAAATTGTTATTTGTTCCTTTCTGTAAGTAGTTTAAATATAATTAGGCATCACATTTATATCAAGGGATGTAGATTCTCAAAGCAAGGCAAGTCAAGAACCTCATGTAGTCTTTAGAGAATCTTCGATCAATATTTGTCAAATAAATGATTTGATCTCCTCTAAGTCGTCATGTTTTGCTATACTGGTCATAATAATTCAAATAATTGCAATCAATTTTGACTCAACTAAGTATTATCATATTGTTCGATCTCTCAATAGTAAAGCAAACTCAATTTCAAATTAGGGAATGCTTTTGAATCAAGGTTTCTTGAGAAAAAATGAGGGGTTTCATACATTGATTTTATGCCATGAATATTCTCAATATAAACATTAGGAAAGGCATGCATTTTGAATTAATAGACAAGTGGAAAGGTTCATTATGCCACATGAATTGGATATCAACTCATCACAAACCACCCCCCATGCTTCTCATGATGCTCTCATGCTTGGAAAATTGAGTGTTGTTATGGGTGATGAAATGGCCCTTCGTAAGAAAGGTGTGATAACTTTGGTTCATCCTAGGTGTATGCCATTTTTCAACTATGTTAAGTGTCTTGATCATGGTTTGTTAAGTGGTTTCACTGAGACTTATACAGCATCAACCTATTCAACAACAAGTGAAAGTAGTATAAGCCTCAGTTTGTTGGAGGATTTTGTGGGGAGGATTTCTAGTTTGGCCTTGCTTAGATTGGTGCTTATGTATGTGCGGTGGCAATTTGGACCCCTCTTCTCTTTAGTGATATTCTATGTTCACTTGAGGTATTTTGGGTGGAGATTGAGCAACTTGACTCTCATTTTATGTTCTTTGTCTTGTGAAATCATTAATATTTGAGAATTCAGGTATTTTAATTTTGCATATCCTCAACATTTGATCCAGGTGGATATTGGTGGCCACCCACCTATTCCACTGGCTCAAAATGATTTTTCTAGTTTGGCGGTTTTTGGATCTGAGGACTTCTCCAGATGGTTATCAGTGGCCACCACATGTTACATGAGCTCAAGGCAATTTTTCCAATTTGGCAGTTTTACATATTTCATGTGTAAAACTTTTAGGGCCATTTTGGGGCCCTAAACGATGTTTTTTGGCAACATCGTAGCCAATACATAGCCGAAAGCAGGTTTGGATGGGTGAAATACGTACTTCTCAACTAGACCTTTCTAATTGGATACCGAGAACCCTAAAAACATATCATATGCAAAATCCATGCCCTTGAGAAGTTCACACGTCAACTAACCACCTCGGGGCCCACAAACACTTTTACAGTTCATCTCATAGGGTTATGTTTTTTATGTTTAGGGTTTTTCCGCTCATTCTTATGACAAAAAGGACCTTTGGCCTCCTGCTGTAATTAAGTTATGATGAATTAGTGTAGTCTCCACATCTCTTCTTGGAGATAAAGTTGCCACCATTATAGATGCTTTATTTTACAGTTTGTTCTATTTTGTTTAGTTAATAGAATTTGAGTTTATTATATCACTTTTTTCCTGAATTTGTTGGCCTAATCTTCCTTCTTGTCTCGGCCCAAGGTTCAACAACAACACAATACCAACAAAACACCTAAATACATCAGCTCGATAGAGGAGGCTTAGTCAGCAACACCCGCAAGGTAGGCGCAGTCTCACCCAAGATATCTTAATGTGTAACTGCCATAACGATGTTTCTGCAGTTGGCGAGCGATTTTAGTCTCTTGGTGCACGTCCAAGGCACTCAACAAAGAGGGAGGGATGGAGTCTTTTACTATGCGACAGAGGTGCAACCGTGTGCCACAACCGACACGTGACGCAACCTTGTCCTTAACCACCTAATAGCTGGCGCAATTATGCGGCACAACTGATTCCTTACTTATAATGAATAGTGTGCGACTTATATTGTATCTTAGCAGATTAACCTTGAAATCATACATAACATGTCACCAATGCTTTAAACATTCATTCATTCATTTACTGATTGGTAATATTGCGACATACATTCAAATGCTAACCATCAACAGTACAAGATAAGCAATTACTCAACATTCACATAAGCATTCAACCACTCAACACATGAAATAACGTGGAAACCCATCTGGGAAAAACCACCAAGGTGCTCTTCATCTGGCATGAGAAATATAGGTAGCACCTTGCAATCTGCGACTTATAGACTGTTCTAAGATATGTCTTTTGCTCAAGTCTTTGTTTTTTTTGACATAAACGATTATATTTAATTAAGAAGGTGGTATAACCAAAGAAACCAAACCAAAACACAAAATGCCCTTAAGAAAGAGGTAATAAGAGTTCAACTTCTCAGCATATGCCCTTAAGGTAGTGGAAATAAGAGTTCCTCTTCTCTATTTACACCCTCATGGAAGCAGAAAAGCGGGATTTATATGTTCTTGGTATCACCTAACATACTCATTCTTATGAACATCATTCAACATTTACAGTATAACATGGCAAAAGCTAACATGGAAGTTATTAACAAAAGTTATCATTTCATAGTTCCCAAACATACGACTATCTAACAACATAATAAACATAGCATATAGTGCAGACATCATAGCAAAAATGCAGACCCATCCCCAATTCTTAATCGATATTTGCATCAGAACTAGACGAAGAACTTGTCTTGGGAGGAGCTTCCTTCTTTACTAGATTTAGGGCGAGCTTGTCCACTTTTATTTCCAGTTCAACAATCAAGCCAATTACAACATTCTCAGATTTCCTCACCGCTCGACTTATTTTATTTCACAAATATGCCAGATCTTTGTCCACATTTTCAAATCGTCTACCTCCTTCAGTATCAATCACCTCTACCTGATCTTGGAGCACCATGACATCTCTTTTCAGGTCCCTAATATGCGCTTCAACTAAATTGGGAGGGGGGGATGAGCCAGATGATTTAGTTGAAGCTTCCATAATGAGCACCAAGACCTCCTTCCCTTCAATGATACAACAAAACAACTCCGGTTCTTCTAAGAAATTGGAATTTCTACCATTTAACAAAATTTTGGTGCCTCTTTCCCTAGCTCTCTCCATTTTAAAGTCCTTGCAGCTCAGGGATGTAATGATCACAGTAAATAAAACCTATGTGCAAGACATTACTCCTTGCTTCACCTTACTCTATTCACCCAGTGTCGACGAGACAAGCAGAGAAGCTCGCAATGGTGAAGAGACTTATTCGTATCCTAAATTAATACCTCCCCCGGAGTCCAGCGTGCGGCCACGTTCTTGCCATGCTCCACCTTCCTTGTCATCATAAGAGCGCGTGTCAAGGGCCCAGGAAGGGAGAAGAGAGGCCCGCAAGGACTTAGGATCCACAACCCTAGCCCCAGTCCTATAGAGGAACACACAATTTTTTAAGCCCATTAATTAACAAGGCCTCGAGGCCAAGAGTGGTTCCCCAGTTCGCAGCAAGATCTGCTTCTTTATTATGCCAGCTCAAAACATGGAAGAAATTGATTTTTAGGAAAGAGAGGGTCAGAATCTTAATTTTTTTGATCAATTTCCTGAGATGCATTTGATTATGAAGAGAATTATCAACCATGGATTGAATAACTATTCTCGAGTCTCCCAGAACTATGAGCTTGGTGATTCCTTGATTATTGGAAATCCAGAGTCCCTTCTAGAGAGCAAGAGCCTCAACAATATTGTTAGTTTTCGAGCCTAGTACCCAGGAGAAATTGGTTTCCAATTGTCCTTCTGGGGTGAAGAGAACCCCACCCCCCCTGTCGCCCTAGGATTACCTTTAGAAGCTCCATCCGTGAACAGGACTACCTTGCACATTCTTTTTCTCAAGTCTTTATTTATCTCATGCTGTCTAGTTCATTGCTTCTATATACTCTTACTGATCCGCACACAGTCTGGATCGACTCTTCTACTCTAGTGTTTGCACACTTAGCTATAGATTACTCCTTCTCCTACAAAACGGTCTGTGCACTCAGCTACAGATCCGTGGCTCAACAACCTTCTACTATCAGATTCCTCTCTGATATTTTACAATACTTCTACTCTTACCAACTCTTAATGAAGCTAACCCTTATACAAAGCGGTTTCCTCCTATTTATAGTGTTTACAATATCGTGCAGGGTCGACTAAGTACAACTCAGTTATTATAGACACACGTAGCTACAAAACATCTTCTATTACATTAATGTTGGCCCATAACTAGCTGTAAAAGTCCTTCATTACATTAACCACAACCATAACTAGCCACATAAATTTCTTTTAGCATGTCTGTACAGGTCATAACTAGGCGCAAAACTGTCCTTTAGCCTTTCACTGGTTCATCCTTATGCAGTCTTTCTTGACTTTGACCTATCCAGCCTTTACTCTTATACCTACTTCTTCCATTAACTCTAGATGTTCTTTTCCTTATCGCACTAATCCTTGTCACAACTTCCTCTGCTCTGTGCTTGCGCTTCTTCCTTTACCTGCTTTTCCTCCGCCACGCACCCACTTTTCCTCTTGTGCTTGCGCGTTGGATTCTTCCTTGTGCAATTTTCCTAGTCTAATAGGCCCCCAACACTCACATGTGGCTCGTCCCGAGCCACTAAGCAAAAATGATGCCTCTGCAAAATTTAGGGTTTTGCAAAACTCATGCCTATGGCACAGGCTGTGCCACAGGACCAACCTTGTCCTGAAACTCCTGCAAAATTTGCTGCACCCAAGAAACATCCATGCTGAACTCCTCAACTTTCTTAGCCAACTGTTCCACATGGTTGAAACTAATATTACTAAAACTACAACTACTAAATATTACTAAACTACAACTACACTAAAACTACTAAAACTACAACTACAAACGAAATATTACTAAAACTACAACTACTAAATATTAGGGTTTCATGCTTGAAAACCCTAGAAGAATAGAACTAGTCATGTTGGTACTTTCACTATATCTCGATATTGTAGAATGCTCAAGAGCCGAAAATTTTATAGGATGAATATGAAATCTTGTTGTACCATGTCTAAACGTTTTATCCTCAAATTCACTACAATATAGGAGATATGATTCCTCCAACTCAGGGTTCCATCCCCTCCCAGAATCCATCCTTAAAAAGGTGGCCTAAGAATAATTGTTATATATCGGTATATGAAGGTATAAATGAAATTTCATAAGATGTTGAAATAGGGCACAGACTGTAGCTTTTGTGGTAAGTGTTTCAAACCCCGAAGATGAAAAAGTGACATGTGGTCGTCTGTACAAGTTTGATATGTTGAACAGTCATGAAATAAGTCACATTGGGAAACTTCGCATAAGTCCCACATGGTGAAACCAATTATGATCTAAACTATGGGGTTGGAAATAAGATAGACAAGGATACCTCAGTATGAATTTTCAAACTCATAGGAGAAGTAATTTCGGATATGCATCAGAAACAAGATCAGGCAATTCTGCAAAATAAATTGAAGAAAACTAGAGCATCAAATATTTTGCAGTTATTTTCACAATTTTGGGAAAATGAGTATGCTACTCAGCTTGACTTGAGGAGGCACATATTTCTATACAATCATATCTAAAATATACCTAAGTTGAAAAATTAGGGTTTCTCTATCAAACCCTAGGTCCACCAGAAGCTATCTTCCAAAAAAGATTTCAGGAAAGCATCTGATTGAAGAAATATCATTGGTTAAAGAAGAAGTTGCAGATCCAGAAGGAGATGAAGAAAAACCACAAGAATGAATCTACCAAAAAGACAAAGATAATTATTTGGATTTTATTTCCTATATATGATGTGTATTATGCACGATAGAATGTTTGCATTAACGACAATATACTACTAATATGCATGTTATGGGTAAGTAGCACATGGTGCTATACAACACTCCATTGCTACTTATCTAGAATGAAACCTCTTTGCTGACATATTGGATTAGTGCACAATATCAATGATGTCATGGTAGAGATGGAAGGCATCTAGAAATTTTTCGCGTGTATACAAGATATGGATGAATGTTGTATTGGCTAAAATAGTTGCATGATTATATCCTTATGCATAAGAATCTATCACTATGAATATGTCTTATGTAATGATGCAACTGGTGCATTTGATTTGTGGGAAATATCACATACAATCTCCTACAAGAAAATGATGAGACTTTTTCTGAAGAACAAGTGATGACAATTCAAGATCCACTCCAATAAACATACATAAAGATGAACCTGAAGCTCCCAAGGCAAATACACTGTGACAGAAAAAAGAACTTTAGAAGAATATACGAGAGCAATAGATCCACCTCGAGAGATGAAGACCATATTGGGCACGAAAGATAATTCAAGATGAAGAAAAGCATGATCAAAGAGTACACTCTAGTTATGTGGCATAGTTGAGTGACATCATTGATGCAAACCCTTCCAGCTATGGAAGAAGCTATGATCAAAGAGTATCGATTGATCATGGGGAATGATGTCTAGGATGTGGTTCTGAGACCTGAAGGGAAATATGTAGTGTCTTCCATGTGGCTCTACAAGAAGAAGTATACAAATCAAGGTTCATGGTTTGTCTAAGAAATAAGGAATATAATATGGCATGACATACTCTATTGATCAGACACACTTCTCCAATGAAGTAGAAGTATATATCAAGCAAAGAACCACTTGTGCAGAATAGGCTTTGTACGAGCTCAGAAGGAACCCATATATAATCACATTCAGTTGCATAAGGAGATTAAATATCACCTAGAGTGATTAATATCTTAACCTTTTCTACAAGGTTGAAGATGGAAACCTATAGAAGATAGCAAGCTCACAAATGGGTACAAGATGAACTTTTTGACAAAGTTCAAGATAAAGGATCTTGGTGTCTAGTAACTTGAGATGGATACTTATAAGATCAGTAGCAAAGGATGCTACATGCCACTTCAGTGCAAAATAATAGGGAGAATGATACTCTGCTTTAGGGGGAGTGACTACAGAAGATATATGAGTTCGACATGCACGACAGGATGGACAACTTCCTGATGGACTAAGGCTTTACCAAGAGTAAAGTGGGTTCCAACCTTCAAGGTTGAATGTGGAAGACTGGGATATGTCGATGACCTGAACTCATGGTAAAAGCAATGATGGAAGAATACCAGTCATGTTTGGGATATAGTACCCAAACCAGAAAGCAAGAGTGTGGTATCTTCCAAATGGATCTGCAAGATAAAACATGCTACCGATGGAATTATTGCAAGATTTGTGGCTAGAGTATTCTCTCAGAAAAAAGGAATTGGTTATAAAAAGACATTTGCACCAATATCAAGGTACACTTCCATCAGAACCATCATGGCACTTACTTCCATGGTGAAGTGGAATCTACACCAAATGGATGTAAATACAGTCTTCCTGAATTATGTGATTGAGGAAGAAGTATACATCAAAGAACCACAAGGATTTGAAGTCAAAGACATAGTGACTCATGTTTGTAAGTTTAATAAGGCTTGGTATGGAAGAATAGATTGCTTCTTGACAAGATTGGGCTTTACCAAAATTAAAGTTGATCCTAACCTTTACCTCAAGGCAAACACCCATGTAAATGTAGGCATACTCTCCATGCAAGAGTATCATCTGCAACTACAGATCATGACCGCACCTAGATACAAGCCTTGCCATCTGTAAGGACTCATCGTAGTACATCCTCAACATGAAACATAGGACCCTTCCATGCGAGTGTTATACTACAATGTCCGTAAGGACTCATCGTAGGACATCCTCAACATTAAATCTAGGACCATTCACAAGCGAATTTTAGACTATGGCGTCCACATATAAATGTAGGTACACTCTCCATGCGAGAGTAATGTCTGCAAGGAAGATCTCGACCACACCTAAATGCATTCCCTCTCATCCGTAAGGACTCATCATAGGACATCCTCAACACTATATCTAGGACCACTCCATGTGAGTGTTAGACTACGACGTCCACTAGTACTCGTCATAGAGCATCCTTAGCACTAAAACTAGGACCACTCCCAAGAGAGTGTTATTCTATGGCATCTACATATAAATGTAGGTACACTCTCCATGCAAGAGTAATGTCTACAGGACCATCCTTGGCTAGAAAGGACCACTCTCAGGAGAAGAGTTTTATTTTCCCATAAGACCATCCTCAAGATAGGATACTATCATCCACCAGTGAATGTCAGACCTTGTCAGCATCTTTAGGCACACTTGGCCTCTTTCATACTAGAGAATCACTGTCATCAATGACAGTCTCATCATCACTCCCCATTTCTAGAGAGGATCTATATCATCAACCTACTCCCCCATTGTCCGAGTAGGGTTCATATCTTCGAATTGTTCTTCCTTTCCGAGGAGAGTCCATATCTTCGACCTTTTCCTCCTCTTCAAAGAGATTCCATATCTTTGACTTGTTCTTCCTTTCTGAATAGATTCTATATATTTTACTTGTTCTTCCTTTCCAAAGAGATTCTATATCTTCTACATGTTTCTCCTTTCTAAGAAGAGTCCATATCTTTGACTTGTTCTTCCTTTCCAAAGAGATTCTATATGTTCGACCTGTTTCTCCTTTCCGAGAAGAGTCCATATCTTCGACCTATTTCTCTTTTCCAAGAAGGGTCCGTATCTTCGGCCTGTTTCTCCTTTTTGAGAAGCTTCCATTCTTCTTTCAAGGAAATTCTTTCCAATATTGTCATGAAATCTTGGTCAACATATCAAAAACTTGCTCATCGGTACTCACATACTGGAGTTTAATAGATCCCTACTGTACCATATCCCTTATCATGGAACACGAGATTCTATCTCATATTTATACAACTCTGGTTGTCACATAGAATCACTATGGTATCCAACTCTAGATCAAATAGACCTATCATCAATTTTTGAAGCCATATTGCTTCTCAAATAGCAGATCAAGTTGCTATGTACTCTGCTTCAGTGGTGCTCTTTCTATCTGCGGCACTTCCTGGCCAATCTGAATTCGTATATCTATACAATCTGTAGTCATGATATAAACATAGTATAATCCAAAGTATATCGTACCTTTTAGGTACCTCATCACATGCTTTGCAGCTATCGAGTAAACTCATCTAGGCTTAACTAGATACTGACTAAAGATGTTCATAGAAAATGATATATCTTCCTGTACTGAGTCACATCCACTAACTCAGATGATTCATTAGATAACAACTTCAGGTTGGTATCCATGAGCGTGTCCATGGATTTACAATCCAACAAATCAAATATCTTTAATATTTCCACTGCATACTTTCCTTGGTTCAAAAATATTCCTTCTGGGATCTGGCACACTTATAGCCTGAGCAAATAATGCATCCATCCAAGATCTTTCATCTCGAATTATTCAGCTAGATTCTTGTTGCTTTCTATGATATGTTTCTCATTTCCAGTCATAAATAGATCATCCGCATGCAACAATAGTATGACAAGTTCATCATCAAAGTGCTGCTGCAAAGGATTAAGAAGATCGAATTTTTGTTGCAAAGGATAAAGAATATCGAAGTGTTGCAGCAAAGGATCGAGAAGATCGAAGTGTTGTTGTAAAGGATCAAGAAGATTGAAGTGTGGCTACAAAGGATCAAGAATATTGAAGTGTTGCTGCAAAGGATTGATAATATTGAAGTGCTTCTGCAAAGGATCGAGAAGATCGAAGCGTTGTTGCAAAGAATCGAGAAGATCGAAGTGTTGCTACAAACGATCAAGAAGATCGAAGTGCTGCTGCAAAGGGATCAGAATATTGAAGTGTTGCTACAAAGGATCAAGTGATCGAGTGGCACAGAATATAAAGACTCGGTGATGTAGAAGATGATGTTCCAATACTGAATACATTCAAGATTAATTGGCCCAATTACTGGTGATTATTGAAAACATCCTATGACATATAGATGTATCACATTGATGATGTTGCAGATGCTCTCTCTCTCTCTCGTTACTCCTATAGTCGATGAAGATGTTGTTAGTAGAATACCCTTCTCGTTAAGGGGGAGTGTTGGAATATTGTAACTTCAAAGGATATTATAAATGTATTTTACTAATGTACGCTAAGGGATATGTATTATTCCTTTGTCGGGATGTTACTATCGTATTTGGTCATCATAAAGTAATGAGGTAAAGCCTCCATTGTAAGTCGGTTCAAAAGTACCCTAATGAATATAATATAATATAATATAATATTGTTTTGAGTCTTCCTAGATGAAGTCATCTGATTCAGTTAAGTGGGGTTGACTTGTTAGGTTAAAATTCAAGTGACAAAAAGAGTATAAATAGAGGAGTTGTGTTCCTCATTTGCACACACACTTGTGTATAGCTCACAAGATATATATATATTCCAGAAGAAGGCACACCTGTCTGGGGTCTTGTCTTGTAATTTTGATACATCTTATACAAAGGAATTTTCACTGGGTTTTCTTTCCCATGAGGGTTTCCAAGGATAAATATCTATGTTCTTTTGTGTGGTTGTGCTTGTTTATCTTTTAGTGATCCTTTTTCTTATGGTTATTTTGTTATGACGATAAATGTTATTAGATCCAGTATGACCATTACAAAATTAACATCCCATAATCATAATCCCCTCTAATAACCATATCCCTGACATAAATTTTGCATTATAAGAACAATACTCCACCCCATACAGTCATCAATATTCCAGATTTGATGTGTCATCAACTTCACTTATGTGAACCACTCTATTTCAACATGGTTGTTTGCCCACATCAATCCCCCTCATGATTTGACACCCATGATGTTGATCCCCCCACAATTTCAAGGAATTCCCCCCTATGGAAGTAACCCACTTGAAGACAATTACTTCATAGTTTCGCATTTACTCCCCCACCTCATACAGTTCTAGCCACCAAATTCCTCGGCACCGATTACAAGTAATATGTATCATGAACTTTTCATACCTCTATGAGTATTCACCCCCTGTTAATATCCTTTGTATCATCACCTTAGCGCGAACACCAATGGGTCCCCTTCCCCCTGAAGCAACCAATTATATACAGTTATTCCCGTAGCAATACTCTGCATGGAATTTATTCATGGGGTACCCATCTTCTCATTTTCAAAACAACCCTCCCTTCATTTTGGAAAAGGTTCCCCAACCCACTCAAAACTGTGGGAACCACTCCCATTATTAAATTAATTCCTTAACACACCAAAAAATATGGGATTCCCACCCATCATCAAATAGGTCTCCTGACATGCCCAAATTGTGGGGACCCCACCAATTATTATTTATGTACAAACAATTCCCTGATACTCTCACCACCACGGGAAGCACCCATTCTTTTGGCAACACCCATGGTCGCATTTAATTGATGTAGTTGAGTCTCGCTACCCAACATGGTCAGTTTGTTCAGTCACTATTCCCTCAATATTGTATCTCCCCTAACAACCTTCATCAACAGTTTGTCTCTCTCAATTACAACATGTTCATACAATTTGAAGTATGATTTCATCGATTACACCCAAATTTTACATCGATCAAAGTATGTTACAAGCCCCACGCTTACCAACCATTCTTGTTTTAGGTCAGTTAGTTCCATAATTGGGTACAACATGGCCTTAGTTTGAAGGATAAGACCTTCATCTTATTAGGATTCTTCATCTCTCATCGATGATAAATCCTCTTATTTGAGTTGAAGTAATTACAGTGGTACCTTGGGATTCCTTTCAAATCACTACAAGGAATTTCTTCGGACTGAGTAAGGAGAGTCAATAGTGCTCCTTAACTTAGTAGTCTCCCATATGCTCTACAACAACACCTTTAAATCGCATCAGGGGGAGTTGTACATTTCGAAGATAGCAAAGTTCACGTTTGAAAATCATGGGAGAAACAATCTAGCACATTGTAGTTTATAGTGCCTTCACCAGTATTCTGGACACCCACCCTTATGGGATTCTTCAAATTATTGAAAATTCCACTTCTTTGACACTAGTAGCAACATTTCCAGGTTCATGTACTCTCACATGGTTTGAATCCTCATTCATCCATGTCCTATCATTTTATTATACATCTATCAGTCTCTTGATTTTGTATCCATTATGGCCATATTCATGAACATGGGAATTCCCTCCTCATTTGTATAAAAATAACACTTTCATTTATCACTCCACTAGCAAACTACCCCCTTAGGAAAGATATATTCATCCACCTATGTTTACAACTCTTTCACGAGCAACAGAGAGAACACACAAAGAAAAGATGATAAATTATTGGCTCTATATTACCCTCTAAACCTCATACATCAGGGGGCACATGTTATCACGAACATCTTGCACACATGCAACATTTTTTCAATTTGAATGGAAACCATCATCAACATACATCATGCATCCAACTATATACCTTCACAAGATCCAAAGACCAGTTTGAGTCCAAATATGCCCCAAGGAATTCAAAATAAAAAACCACGCAACTAATAGTCTATTTATACATGCGGCGACGCATGTCACCAATACAACACCCATGCAACAACACATATATTGCTTCAATACCCGTGCGACTCAAAGAAATGATGGGATCTCACCCACGAGTGGTGCATTAAAAGGTCATGAAAGATCGATTTACTCCAAGAATTCGAATTTTGTCTCTTCACACACTTGGTTGCCTTAAATGGCCTCTCTTGTGTAGTTTGGAGCCATATCATGGATCATTGGGTTCACATTGGTATCTTGTTATTTCTCGGACACCTCTTGGCCTATAAAAGAAATCCATGGGAATTTTAATTGAAGCTAAAACTTAATAGAAAATTTATGTTGTTGGACTTATGCTTGAGCTCCCTTATTGCTCACCATTTCCCTCTTGTCTAGCATTTACCAAGCTCCCTTGCCTCCTTCCTCCAAGGGGCAAGTGTTCTACTCATTTTTTCTACAAGCCACTTGACATCTAGTGTGGACTAAATAGACCTCCATTAGGATGATTGTTTTCCTCCATTTGTATTTCACATCTCCAAGGTGTTGTATATTATTTACCATTGGGAAATATAAAAAGTGGTTTGGAATTTGTTGGTTGTTGGAGTTTGCATCTCTTACCCGCTCTTTCATTTTATTTAATGTTTTTCTTATTTCCTTTGTTTATTTATTTATTTCCACTAAAAACCATTTGCAGAATCACTTGGATCACTCACCAAACCCATAAGGGGAACATAATACTAAGTCCTTGTTGCAGCCTACAAGTCCTTTCCCCTAACCAAGTGGGAACAATTCACTCTTATGCAATATTTTCCACAACAACTCCATCGTGACAAACAATGTGTCCAAATAGGTTTCCAAAGGGGACACAAAATATGCCTTTCCACAAGTTCAAACAGAATCACATATGGTAACAAGAATCTAGCATCAATCAAAGTAATGAAACATAACCTTTAAGTGGGTTGTATACTATCCAATCATCCAGATAGACCTCCACAAATTTGTGAAGAAACTCCTTGAAAGTTGCTATTACAATCCTTGAGAAAACAAAAAGTGCATTATTTAGTCCAAATGACATGACATTATAAGTGAATAAGCCCCATTCTATCTTAAAGGTTGTATTCTTCTTATGTTTTTTCGCAATTTGAACTTAGTTGTATCCTAATAATTTGTCTGTAAAGGAGTCTGCTTGATTTCTGGCAACTTGATCCAATACTTCATCATTGAAGAGTGTTGGGAATGGGTGATGGACACATGTAGCATTAAAGATCTAATTATTGACAATGACTCTAATATCGTCACTGTCATTTTTTATCTGAATCTCTATGGGTTGATCCATTTTGATTCAATTAGTGGGAAAATTAGACCAACAATCAACGTCCAATCAATATCCTTCTTTATTTTTCTGTTTGAATCAAAGGTTCAATATGTATGCTCGATGTTTCACTAGTTAGGAATCCATTTTTAATGCAATATTCATCTCATAAAGGTCCCCTTGGATTCCTTTGAGTTCTGTAAAGTTTTGTAGAAACAAGTCTTTGTATTCCTTCAGGAGGGAGGTTATCTGATATATGGTTTGTTCATCCTAGTAATATCCTATAGCTTCCATTTTTTAGTTTATCTTCTATGCCAATGTTAACTTTCTTCACTTTAAGAGGCTCTGTATACAAAAATCTAGATTATTTAGGTTTCCTTTGTTTTACTTCTCAGGATACCTCAAATTTCATGAAGTTTAGGTGCCACAAGTTCTCTAAGTCATCCAGATCTAAATTATCTTATTCTACTTTTGCATAATAGAGAAAATATTCTATTTCTGGGATTAAGAATATCATACCTAAAAATTCTTGGTGAGAAGGAAATATATATGAACTTCTTGAATTTTACAATTTATCAGTGAATAAGACTCCCTGAATTGTTGTCACTGCCTCTGTCACTGAATCGCTAGTTGTGGAGAACAAAAAATATTGGAAAAAATTTGCACTTAGCTTCTTCGAGTATCTTGTTTTCCTCTTAATTTCTTCATGTAGGTACTAACCTTTGGGAGTGGGTCCTAAATCATGGAAGAACTGGTGAACCAAAAATTCTTGCTGCAAACTATCTATATTCCATTGGTGCTCACACTAATCAATGTGAGCGAAGAGATTTTTCTGACCCATATAAATTTCTGCAACTATGTTAGCATGCTTAGAAGGTTTGAATTCGACGATCATATATAGTTGGCTTGTACTCCAATCAAGTATATAATTTTTTTGTGTTTCCCACCATCTTATAGCTGGGGTTCCTCCGAGTGTTGTATCTAGGACATCCATTTGATATTATTCCACAACACAGGAATCATTTTTCTAAAGAAACCAATTCAAGTTGTTGATTCCATCATACACTAGAGGATTTTTCACTTCTACTCCAATACATTGAATTTTTTTTATCATTGTATAGTGTTGAGAGACAACCCATATCTTTCACTCAGTAATCCCATGCATTTTCAGAATTTGTATCAAAGGAGTGAATACCCAACTTATGGAGCCATGTTTTGTAGGGTTCAAATATTCGTCCCCTTTTCCTATTGTTAATGAGTATATGTTATCCAAAAATTCTCTCTCCATGTTCTCATGTACTAGATCAATGTATTGTGTTCCCTGGAGTGAATTTAGAGGTGGAATAACCTTCATACCATCAACTTCAAAAGTCATTGTTTTGTTCTTCAAATTGATCACCCCATAGTTTTCGTAGGCCCAGTATATTCTTAGAAACACATGATAGGGATAAGTCCCACCCACAATCTCAAACACTTCAAAATTAATGAAAGTATTTATGCTTGCTAAAACGACTTCAACTTTCTCCAACTGGCCAATCGAAAAAATGCGGTATTGGTTTACCATTCTTAACTTATTAGGAGAGTAGACAAGACAGGGGAATCCCATCACCTTCCGGGACTTCTTTGGGAGTATGTTAACATAATATCCTATATCTAGCATTACATTCTTGATATTGTATCCATGGAATTAGGAATTCAATCAGAATTCTCATCCATTTCTGTTTGTTCTTTGCTTATGTATAAATCAAGTTGTTATTTCTGGAAGTGGTATACAAATTTCTTGGTCTGCTTCTGCAACACCGTTTATTTTGTGAAGAGTTTTTCGCAACTTGTAGGTTGTTTCATCCTCCAAAATGTCACTTATTAATTTAAACCATAAAGAGCCTGAATCTCTTACCTTTGCAGAACCTGTATTAATTCATCAACTTATCATCGTATCATTCTCTCCATGCTGCTTAGATGGTCCTACTGCATCTCTGGCTAGTGGAGTTGACATTTTCTTAAACATTTCAATAGCATCCCAGTAAATTTATTTATACTGAATTGGTTCATATTTTGTTTTTTGCAAGGATGATTTTTTGATCACTAACAAATTTACCTTGTTAAGATATACCCCCGTTCTTACTCCTCTAGGGGTGACAACAAGGCCTACAAGATTGTGATGTTCTCGTGGCTTAGAGTTGATTAGATTAGTTTGTTTCCTTGTAGGATCTTGCTATTTTTCGATAAGCTCTGGGATTTCTTTGATAGTATGAGTGTTTGTTCGGAAATAGTTACACAATGGTATCATAGGAAAGGTGCACTCTTGGGCTAGGTGTCCAATATCATTACAATTGTAACATTGAATTGGGCTTGTGCAACCTTCTCCTTATCCGACTCCAAAACCTCTTCTACATTCTCCACCCCCTCATCTTTCTTGTTGTTCATATACTACCCTATATATGGAATGATCTAATCTTTCTGTCAACACATCCAAGTCTCTACATTTATTGGTACTATGTATTGTAGATACACATACTTCATAGCGTACTATATTTGGCACCGAGGAAAACTTTTGTAGGATTGGGAAGAGTCATGGTGGATGGAAAAATGATTTACAATCTCATGGTGATCATTTAGAGAAGAGCTTGGTGGATCTAGGTATGTGGGATGGCCTATTGAATGAAAGGGGTTTGAAGCGATGAATTGCACAACATTCACACTTGGTTCACAATTAAATGAAACTCCAACACATTATGGCCTTTCAACATACATCTTATGTAGCATACTTATGATTGACTCAGTTTCGATATAGTCATCTCCTGAAGCCTTTTATTTAGAACCGCAAGTTGGCTTTGTACTTGTGATAAATCCTTGATAAATGAAGAAGTTCTAGTCATGGTACCAATTGGATAATTATTCATAGCTTTCTATAGATCACTTTAACGTGAGCTCACAACGTATTACAACAATGGAATTCTAGTTAGAGTTAATAACCGTTGTATAAACCATTCCTTATGGTGAACGCTGCACACAAGAAATGAGAGTTTATCCAACACATCCTTGAATCATTGCATGTAATCCCACACATATTCTCCTTATATCTAATTAATCTGTCTTAGTTTTGTGATTTTCATGCACCACCCTTAGGGCCAACTAAATCCAATATACATGTACATATAAAAACCAAAACGAATATGAAATTATAAAAAGAAACATTTATTTTATTTTCTTGTAACACATAAAACCCATAACAGATCTATGGAACCAATAGATCCCAACTCTCAACATTTAAAATTAATCCAATTTCATTCTAATGCATAATTGATAACAAAATCAATAATTGTAAATAGTTGACAAATCGCTAGTTGTTGAAGGTTCAAGGAGAAGCCGAAGGTTGACGTTTCCACAAAATCCACTGCAAGATTAATCTTCAAGATTTCCAATCCAAATAGATCCATCGGTTTCCTCTCTACCATACCCTAGAGTACTATTCTTCCTATGGGCCCCCGAGCTGCAACAGGGTTGATGATACTCTGCTAGAGAATGAACTATGATACTAAAATCGCTGCTGAGGGGGACTCCCAACCCCACTTGTATCATAGTGAACCACTAACACACCCTCCAACAATCACCTAGAGAGGAGACACAGCCAAGGCAACCTCCAAAAATTCTCCATGGGGAAAAGATGTCTCAAGTTCTTTCCTCCTTTCTTTTATAGTAATCGGTCTGCTTTGTTTTCTTACCCCCCCCTCCCCTTTTTTATTTTGTTTTATTATCATTATTTCTAATGTTTATCTTCTTGTTTTTATTATTATTATTATTATTATTTTATTGTTATTTTCTTTTTAATGTTTATCTCGTTATTATTATTATTTATTATTTTTATTTCTAATGGTTATCTTATTTTTATTATTATTAGCTTGTGATTAATTTTTAGTAAACATTTTATTATTTCTTATTTCCCTTTCCCAATTATGAATTAATTAGTTAATTGGTCGTCACATTTTCATCTCAACCATGGATATCAAGGCACCATGCTTCCCACATTCCCTTTAGATATCCCCTCAAATGGGGAGATGGTATGACGATTGAGACATTGTTAACTCAACCTGCCTACCCTGTTGAGGGATTAATGTTTCATGTGGAATAAGGCCGAGTCCTTATTGTGCGCCCCCATCCATATACCTCGTGAGTGACCGAACTACGACCTACCATCATGGAAACATGCACCTGGTGAGTCGAAGCCTCTCTCACTCTAAGAGAACTCATCTCGTAGAAATTGGCTAGACTTAGCTTTTGTCAGGTTCAACCCCATTCCCTAATGTGGATCGACTGGAAATCACATCCGACACCTACACATAAAAACCATGTGCACCAAATATTATAAAATAAGATTTCAAATAAATCATGAATCATAGCTTGACATCACCTATCAACATATCCGACTCATTCCGAGTTCATGCACATCACGTGCATCAAATATTTTCCAAGATTTCCACATAATCACATTTATATACTAGGTTTTTAATACATGTTACTGATTTGTGACTCTTCATGATTCCATGGAGTATTGATGCCTATTTGAATTTTGTATCACATATACCTGCTCTACCTGTCACACTAGAGAACTCATCATAGTGCATGATACATACACAGAGAGAGAGAGAGAGAGAGATAAGCATAAGCAATAATTAACATTTTCACATTGTACATTCATTCAATCATATCAAATCATGATATAGCATGTGAACCATCTCAAAACCATAACATAGATATATAACATTTGATCAACATCAAATCATATCATAATCATGTGATTTGCCTATCTATATCAACATCATAGCATAATTATTAGTGAAATCATAACATGATCATCATGATAACACAATCATATAGAATCATCATCAATAACACATAGATAGCAACATGCACCAGTATCACACACATATAACTAGATCATCCCAAACCGAATGTCATCATAATAAAGCATCACATAGTCTAAGTTTAAGCCACACATAATTGAGTCATTCACAACTAAATTCCCTTAAAGAATAAGTCCTAATCAAATCTATGGTCTATAATCAATTTATATAGTCTATCACAAAATTAGGGCACTACAATGATCCCTTGCTACTCTTAGTTAGGTTGCGAAAAATTCATCTAAGAACCATTTCTTTATCTTTGCTAGAGTAAGGTTTGGTGCATTTGCATCCTACTATTCAATCAACTTCATATACCATTGTAAGGAACTTCCACTAACGTGGTTGTTGGCTCAAATAGGGGCAGGACCAAGTTCACTAACAACAAACCAACAAATCCCAATATATTGGCCCTTTCGGCATCACCTGCAAGCAAGTGAAGTCTCATCGAAGTACCTATGGGTACTATAGGAACCACAATTATGTAGTAGCGAAGGAGATGGATACTAGTTCTACCAATAAACACATTAACAAGACTTTGACATACACCAGTTAAACCACAAAGACAATATCTTTTTTTTGTAAGTAAGCACCCACAAAGTTTTGAACCAGTGACCTTACACAAGGAGTACCTTAATAGTACATCCATTCATTGTCTATTCTACTCCCCATGGTCTAACCACAAAGATAATATAATGTATACATCAACTGTGCAATAACATTATGCATAGATTAAACAGATATTGTTATCAATATCATTCATCACTACTATGCAAATACATATATAACAATCACACAAACAAAAAATCATAGGACACCAAATATTTTACGTGGAAATCGAATAAGGAGAAAACCACAGAAATGCTTGGCATTCAAGGATCTCATTACATCAAGCATTTCAGCTTGATCTACACACGTATCTTCCATATCTATTGCACCTTCTCATAGTACATTATAGATCTTCGTACCAACCTACAAATCGAACTCTCTTAGTGGAAAAATTACTCCTCATCCATAATACAAGCACAACAATTGATCCATGAAATCATCACACTCTCATCCACAAATCATCAAAACCTTAACCAACCAACAAACCCTATTATGCATGTCTTGTTACATATTTATATTGAATTTCATAACCCTCGTGTCCCACTAAGTGGACACACAATCTTAACTACCTCTAACCATTCCCTTGGTTTACGTGATCAACCACTCCTCTTCTACATATTTTCCTCCACTACATTGGGGTGATTCCTTCTTTAACGGGTGCACTTCCTTTGACCACTTCATCAAAGAACCCTCGTTCACACCAAAAATTACTCCAAAACTTTATTAAAAAATACCTTAGGGACAACAGTGGTCTAAATTCAATAATCTTTGATATTGTAGGAGTCCCTCTAGAGCTCTAGACGACTTCATAGAGGAACCAATATTGTTCCACATCAACTTCACCTCATCTTCCCCAAAATTCAAAACATTTTATAAGCAGTTCTACTTGTACTCCAACCATTGTGGTAGATGGAGATCCTACCAACACAAATCCTTGAGTCCCAAGTTGAGCCACAATATTATTGTTAATCTGTTAAGAACTGCTACTGCTTCCACTTGCTAGAAAACTATTATGCAAACTATTCAAGCTATTTATCATTTGATTATACCAGGGAAATTGTAAAATAACGTATTGAAAATGTGTTACCAAATTGTGTGAGGGTTCCTAGGAGGTAGCCAGAGGTGTGATGCTTGTGTTATTTCTAGTATCTGCTTCGCAACAATGGGGCATTCAATTTCTGGAGTACTATTGTTTTCTACGTAACTATATAACTCTGATTGTTATACAAATTCATCTAGGGTTGGCTCAGGTGACTCATCCAGCAATCCACTACTTGGTAACTGAACCTTACAGTCTCGTTCCTTACTTGTACCTTCTCCCCAGCTTCCTCTTATTAGGTCATACTGTACCTCTACTCCTCTTCATATTAACCATGAACGGATGAGTTCCTCCCTCCACTTCAGCTATTGTAACTCACTCTCCCTTTCCTCATTCCTTTTTCCATATCTGACCCAAAACTTAGATACGCTACTATGTTCTGCTTCTTATTTGTATTTTGTTAATTCTTCTCTCTTGTCTTTCTCCTCTCTTTCTATGCTTTCATTGTGTTATTTAAATAGTTGTAGGATTGGACCCAAAATAGTTGCAGCCATTAAATGTTTTCACAATTTTTGCTTTGTAACCAATGCTACCTTCCGTAGTTACGAGCCTTTATAAAAATAAAGGAGCCAACACTGATGAATATCATGATTTTGTCACTTTTTCAACACTTGCAAATTGTATTACTACTTGTTTTAGTTTCTAGATATTGTGCTCCAAAATCTTATAATATAAGACTACTTCTCTTAAAGCTTTTCGAACACAAAATTAAAATTTAAAGGAAACCAAGTGTCGTTTCCTTTTTTAAGGTCCGATAACTCACAATTGGTCTTGGTGGATGTTAATAACCATTATCATTATCAATATAACATTCAAATGATAATTAACCTATTCAACTATAGCTATACATTAATTCGTGTAATTACACTGAAATTTTCAATAACAAGCACAAAAAAATCAAAAATTATTTAATTTAATTACTCCCTGTTATACGTAAAACCTAATTGATAATCAACCTCAACAACAATTCTCACAAAGGTATCTATCTTTAAGAGTGGAGCTCAAAACTCAAATGAATTTTCCACTTTGTATTTTTACCACAAAATATAAGTAAAATAGTAGATATGGATAAACAACTTATTTTTTCTTATTCTTTTTTCCTTTTTCTTTTTCAAAAGATAGAAAACCCTATCATAATTCAACTGTCAAACTAGCACTGAGGACAGCTATAATTGGTTGCTATCTATAAATGCAAGTTGACTTATCACAATTAATCAAGGAAAACCACCCCACCTGAAATAACCCACTAGTGGTCCACAACGGGGAAAACTTACACTACTACGACATGCGGTCTTGGGTTGTTAACTCATTTTCTTACATCCTAGAAAAATGAGCTTTTAACCCATCAATAGCAATTATGTTATTTGATCATTTATCAAATTTATTAAATTGTGTATGGATTAAAGAATAAATAAATAAATATTTATAAAATAGAGGCATTTTTTTAAGCAAATTTCTCTTAGTATTCAAAATTTGGCAATATAGAAAGTTATATTTGTTATCTATCATGAGATTTTTTTTTTGTCAATTTAAATCAATTTAGAGCTAGAAAATATTTAAAATTTTTGTTTCAATATACATAAATCTTAAATCATGATAAAATTTTGTTCTTACCTTCATTTTTTTCCTCGGAATTTTTATCAAATTTATAACTAAATATATTTATTACAAAATTAACTTATTTCTTTAAAAATTACATATTTTAAAGACTAATATAACTTCTTCATAATATAAAAAAAATAATCTAATAACAAATTCTTAGTAATATAATCAACACGACACACTTACCATTCCTCATTTAATACAATAACTAACAATATTGAGCAACATAATGTTAGGTGTTATTTAATATAATAGCTAATAATCTTGAGCAACGGAACAAAGTTAGGTGAAATCATTGGTCCCAATTGCCTTGTACAGCTTGAGATGTTCATTAGGTATGTGTTTCTAAATGTTAAAAGAATTTATGTATTAAAAAAAAAAGAATTTAACAAAAATAATTCCAAAATTCTGAAAATTATTTTAAAGGGAAAATAATCTAATAATGCCAACTACATAATCATCTATAGTTAGATAGATCCTTACTAAGATTGGAACTTTTGAATACATAGAACAAATCCAAAATCAATAAACGAGGCCTGAAATAAAAAAGCCATGTTGCTCATGATAGTGAATATTGGTGTTTGTTATATCTATGGAAAACTTCTTTAGTATTCTACAAGGTATTATGTGAGGAATGTATGTAATGTCAACTTCATAGTTGTATTTTTTGTATAATGGATTTTTTGACCCATCTGTTGAATGTGAATAAAATATTTACGAATTTTTTCTTTGGAAAAAAAAATGTAAGGAATGCGGAAATGATGAATACTGTCAATGACTCAACAAAAGCATTTAATGTATTTATTAAAACTTCAACATATTATTTATAAATATGAACCTAGGTGTTAAGGATAACTATCATTTTTCTAAACCACCCAAATTACATTTAATAAACAATTTTAATTACCATAATTAAATTATATTTAAATAAAAAGCAAATAATTAAAAATATATTGGTCCATCTTTAAATACAATTATAACAATGAAACTTTAAAAGTTAAGGTTTGTTTACCTTCTCGATTGCAATGGTATACCTAGGTCATAATGGCGTACTAGAAACTTTAATTATTGTTCAACTCCTTAGTTGTTGGATATATACCGAATCCCAAATGTTATATTCGTAGCTTTAATAAAGTTAAAGTTATTTAATATATCATATTTAAACTTATTATTAAAGGTTTGGTGGATGGGTAAAGTTAAAATTTTATTATTTTTCATATATATAATTTATTGAATAATGTGTTTATTAAGTGAATAATATGATAAAGATTAAGTGTAAAAATTTAAGTTATTTTAACATAATAAATTCCATTATCATAATGGTTTAATTAAACAATTTATATAACATTTTACATGTATCTACTTTCAAAATTTTGGAGTTTAATCATATCTCCATATTAGGCTCTTTATCCATTACCAAGTAATTACATCGTAGGTGTTTTCACAATGAAAGAAGTTGTCTTGAAAGATTTCTCATCTCCTTGACCACTAACCTTTCGACACGTGTCACCTGGTAATTGGCGACTTTGGGTACAACACAGCAATTAAATATTTCAGTTGTTATATCCCGTGATCAGGTAGGAACCGAAAAAGGTGACATGGAGTTGATCGGTTAAGTACACGTTCTGAAAACGCTCAAGATTTATTCTGTTTGTTCGTATTCTTTCCGCGTAACTTCTTCCTCCGCCAAGTCCATCCTTATTTTAAACTCCCTCTGAGTTATTTCTGATGGTTCTGCCTCTAAATTTGTCTGAGATTGTGGCCTCTAAATTTGCATGTTGGTCAATTGTTGTTTTTACTTTAATGCACTCCACTTGGGTCCTTGATTATGCAATATCGATTTTGGAACTTCTGTCCCATAGACCACAGGTGTCCTGTGTTACACGATCAGTGTTGTGCGTGAATGGATTGATTTCCAATTAATGTTTACCGTGTTTTTTCAACAGGTGGCTTGCGTGTTTTCATTACACTTCTATCTATTGTTGTGTGTGAATCGATTGATGGACTCAGTCCATTGATTTTCAGTTGCGGATCCTTTTTTCCATTTGGTGTTTACCGTGTTTTTTCGACAGGTGGCTTGCGTGTTTTCACCACACTTCTATATGTTGTCCTAAACGACCGATCCTAGAAATTATTTTTTTTACAAGCTTTCAAACAATTTTGCAGTTCATTTCTCTCAATTCGGCATAGCCCTCGCGAAGATTTTGTTAGTTTCAGTTTGACAGTTTATTTGGGTTTAGGCTAAAATTTTATGCAGCGCTTTTCTGCGTTTAGGCTCTCAATTTGGGGTCAATTTTGTCATGATTTTGTTTCATTGCTAGTTCAGTCGATGAAACACACTTTTCCAATGTCCCTTCATTCACATTAATGCTTCATCAATGCATTATTTCTCTATTAATGCAATAAAGTTTGTCATTTGAGATAAGCATGGGCCTATATCTTCAATTTTGCTCATCTTATGATGATCTCCAAGATCTTCTTACAATATTTGATTTACCGCATTCGCTGCTACACCGCCTTTGCTTTCCACATATAAACAGGCCTTCAGGTAACCACTATTTCTTACTATTTGCCTTTGCTTTTCTTATATTGATTTTGTTGTGTTTCCATCAGAAGATTTTGCACCTTGTTAAATCTGTAGGTATTCCTTTGTTCTTCATTTAGTCTTCTTATTAGATGGTGAAACATCGTTCCTCTGTTTTAATTGAATGTGACTATTTCTTTGTTGCAAAAATATTGTGACATGTATTGGTTATGTCATGCCTGTCAATAAAATGTTAGGTATTAGTTTTTTTCCTAATTGAAGATGTTTCTTATGAGATAGTGAAACACCCTTCTTGTGTTTTAATTGACTCTTACTCCCTTGCTATGTTTTAATTGCCTCTTACTCCTGTTGTGTTGCAAAAGGGTTGTGACTTGTATTGGTTATGTATCTTCATAATGGTGTAATACTCATGCTATGTCAATTAAATTATAGTTAAGGTCACTACAAAGCTTTGTTGATATATCTTTCATTATCGTTCCCCAGTACTGGTCAGTGAAAAACTGTTGTTTAAATATTACATCGTCAACTATCTGTTTGACCAGGTCGATATATAGAATGAAACCAATTTTAGAGACAAAATGTTTGCCAAATTTAGAGGCAGGCCGATGAAAAATAACGTAAAGCCAGTTTAAAATAGGCATGAACTTAGCGATATATGTCGCAAAATCTGAAATTGGGACATAACATGTTCGTTATTTTAACACGTAACATTTCTGGAATCCGAAATGTCAGAAATAAGGTACTTCCTTTCAGTACTTCCTTTCTGAATATGTTGCAAAATCAGAAATCGAAAGATAGCATGTTCCTTTTCGAAAAACAGACATCGAAAATCAGAAGATATCATTTTCATTAACTTAGCCTAAAGCTGCAAGGTCACTACAAAGCTTTGTTGATTTGTCTTTCGCTATCGTTCCCCAGTACTGGTTAGTGAAAAATTGTTGTTTAAACCTTACATCACCAACTACCCATTTGACCAGGCCGATATATAGAATGAAACCAAGTTTAGAGACCAAATGTCCACCGAATTTAGAGGCCGTAGAAACATAACGCAGACCGAGTTTAAAATAGGCATGAACTTAGTAGAGGAATAATTTATGCCAAAATAATACAAACAGTGAAAATCAAACATGAAAATAGAGGTTTTCCGAGAGGAATAACTTATGCCAAAATAATACGAACAGTGAAAATAAAACGTGAAAATAGAGGTCTTCCAATTTTCAATACCCAAAAATCTATAATTGGAACTAGGAACTTCGACATTTATTTATTTAAAGATACAAAACTTCTAAGAATCGAAATGTCGCAAATTGATTCTTGGGGAATAAATATGGTGTTCTTTATTGGAAAACACAGGACATAGGATTTCTGCATTCCGAAATGTCACAAAATTGAAAAATCTGGAGTTCCTTATTTGCAAATCCTAAATTGGGGAATTGAAAATCCAAACATATGGTGTTCATTATTGGAAAACATAGGACATACATTTCTGGATTTCGAAATATCCGAAATAGGAAATAGGAACATCGACATATTCGTATTTGAACACAGGATTTCTGGATATGTTGCAAAATCGGAAATCGAAATATAACAAAGCATGAACTTAGCATAGGAATAACTTATGGAAAAATAATACGAACAGTGAAAATAGAGGTTTTCCGATTTTCGATGCCCGAACATCGAAAATTGGAAATAGGAACTTCGACATTTCTTTATTTGAAAATAAAAAACTTTCGAGAATTGAAATGTTGCAAATCGGATCTTTGGGAATACGTATGGGGTTCTTTATTGGAAAACATAGGACATAGGATTTTTGCATTCTAAAATGTCACAAAATCGGAAAATATGTTGTTCCTTATTCGCAAATCCTAAATTGGGAATTGGAAAACATAGGACATAGATTTCTGGATTCTGAAATGTCGGAAATAGGAAATAGGAACATCGACATGTTCTTATTTGAACATGAGATTTTTGGATATGTTGCAAAATCAAAAATCAGAATATAGCATGTTCCTTATTAGAAAACATAAGACATAGATTTCCAAATCTCGAAATGTCAGAAATCGGCAATAAGAAGAAGGACATGTTCGTATTTGAACATGGGATTTTTGGATATGTCGAAAATCAGTACATAACATGTTCGTTATTTTCACACGTAACATTTCTGGAATCCAAAATGTCTGAAATAAGATACTTCCTTTTGGTACTTCCTTTCTGGATATGTTGCATAATCGAAAATCGGAAGATAGCATGTTCCTTATTGGAAAACATAGCATATAGATTTATGGATTCCAAAATGTCAAGAATCGACAATAGGAACATGGACATGTTTGTATTTGCACATAGGATTTCTGGATATGTCGCAAAATCGAAAATCAGACATAACATTTTCCTTATTTTCACACGTAACATTTTCAGAATCCGAAATGTCCGAAATGTCCTTTCGATACGTTTAGAATTCAAACAGATACAAACCAAAGTAATGAAATATGTTAATGAATAAAAACAACCAGAATAATGAAATATGTTAATGCGAGGAATTTCGTTTCTATATATCCATTTTATTCTGGTCAAATGATTATGTTACATTCCAATTTTTTATTTTTTTTCATTCTCTATTTCATTTCATAGGAAACAATAACCATCACGTTATGGATACTATGGTAACTAAAGATTCTATTTCACTATTTCTACATGGTGTTGTCAACCTTTTCCCGCTAGTACAGGTCTCCACATTAAACCAAGTGAACTCACTCAACTCATCATCTATTCGGTTCTGAATCTCTATCTCGGACGGCCTCCACAAGCATGAGCTACTGCTTCCAGTTATATATAGTGATCTTGTAGAAAATGGACAACTAAAAGAAGGAACTATAATCAAAATTACCCAATGTTCATGCAACATTGTACATAATGTAAAGTACATTTAATTTCCTCTCTCTTTTTCTCTCAATCAGTTTCACACTGTTCATGTATCCAATTTTTTTCTCTCCCATTCATGTCTAACATACTTCATTTCACGGGACTATTGCATTGGTTTCACTCGAGGCTATCACAGTGGATGCAACAATTATTGGAGATCCTGCACCTTACCACTTACTTGTCCCTTCTCCTTCACAAATTAGTTGCTCTGTTCCAGTCAACACTAGCTCAATAAATGAAAACCCTAGCTTCATTGGATCGATTATCCCATTCACATCACTCTCCTCTTCTAACAAAGTTTGGAACATTCAAGGTCGAGTTACTTCCAAGACAAACATACATGAATATGGAAACCAACGAGGGTCTGGAAAAGTGTTTGGATTTGACCTTGTTAATGTTTCACACAATGAAATACATATATCTGCATTCAATGAATTGGCACTCTCTTTGTATGACCAAATAGAAATAGGAATAGTGTACATGGTATCAAATGGCACAGTTAAAGCATCCAACCCAGTTTTCAACCATTTGAAAAGCCATAATGAGATTTTTCTAGGTTCCACCTCAACCATCCAACCATGCTTAGATGAATATCCCTTAATACCTTTATATTGCTTTAACTTTCAAACTATTAAGGAGATTCAAACTATACCAATAAATTCCATGGTTGACATTGTGGGACTTGTCATTTCAGTTTCGCCTACATCCACGATACGAAAATAGGATGGTGTTAAAACTGTTAGGAGAACCATTGGACTCCGTGACATGTCAGGCTATAGTATTGACATAACACTTTGGGGAGAGCATTTCCAAATTCAAGGAGCCGAGCTTTCCAACCTTCACGGTTTACCTACTCCTCCAGCGGTATTGATCAAGGGAAGACGCCTTACATATTTTAATGGAAAATTTGTTGGCACTATCTCTAACTCTACTATATTTATAAACCAAAATATTGAACAAACATCAATTCTCCAGAAATGGTTTAATGAAAATGGATTTCATTCATCATCACCCTCTTTGAGCCGCAAATTCAGTGCCGCAAATTCTACTGGTCAAAAAGTCATTACCATCAATGAGCTACAAACTCTTCAAACATCTGAAAAAGTTGTTTGGTATGCTCTTGTTGCAACCATCACAAATGTTAACATGGATGCCTTTCATTTCCTTGCATGCCATCTTTTTGTTGATGGTATACAATGCATGAAAAAGATTGTTGACAAAGTTGAAGACATTTTTCTGAAGCAATCGGCTTCAGGACACGAAATCCATGGTTGAATAATAAATAAATATATATACTGAAGATGATAAATATTACAAATGACATCCACCTTGTTATCTCCCAAGATAATTTATTCTTGTATGAAGAATTTAATTCACGCAATAAGGAATATGAATGTCACTAACAGTTTGAAAGCCTCTATGGTTAATAAAAATTTCACTAAGTTGTAGTTTCGGTGGCTTGGGTGAGGATCAGAACATCTCATTAGCCACTGACAAACTTAGAGACTACAGCTTCCGTGGTCAGATGAACATTTCGGTGATCGAAAGAACCAAAGACAACGTAGCGGCAAGATAGTCCATTAAAGAGCCAAAACGGCGGAAGACAGACTTACTACGGGTTCCGGTGATCAAAAGAAGTAAGGACAACATAGCGGCGAGATAGTTTACTAAGGAGCCGCAACGGTGGAAGAAATACAGACTACGGCTTCTGTAACCAAATGAAAACTTCGGCGATCGGAGGTTCTAAGGACTAACCATCAGCAAGATAGTTTAATAAGGAGCCGCAACGGCGGAAGACATACAGACTACAGATCGGTGAGTTTACAACGAAGCTCCTCTGTAGTATCGATGGTACAGAAGACTAAAGCTCCGATCGATGACTTCTACTGACCTCCGATAGTAATAAAGTGAAATTGCCGACAGTCAAGCATATAAATTTTTGAAAAGGAAAAAAAGCAGAGATAACGCGCATCAGCGAATGGCGAGACTGTCCATCGGCGGCATAGAAGACTAATGCCCCGATCCCTTCATCAATTAACTTCCAGCAGCGATAAATTCAGTTCGTTTCACCTCCAAAACTGTGGCAACATTCAAAAAAAAGGTTTCGATGCATTAGTTATCACAGATCCCGATCGCCGATGAGCTAATGATGAAGAGCACCAGGGTTGAGATTTAGAGCACCGATGGGCTAAAGGAAAAAAGCTTCCGATCGCCGATGAAGAAGCTGTCGCGATGCTAAGTGATTTAAGGCACCGACACTACAGCAACGTTGAGACTTGGGGCACTGATGGGATAGAAGACAAAGCTTCCGATCGGCGACTGCGGTGAAAAAGTAAAAAAATGTCTAGCGGATTAAACAAGAATGGTCACTTCAATTAACTGCCGAAACACTGGCTATTGGCAACAATTTCAGACTGAACCAGCAATGTAAATTATCAGCGACCACTTCATCTATTAAAATTTCGCTCAATGAACTAGATCTTCACAGTAGATAAACAAATAGTTAACAAGGGTTTGAATCCCTAATTTGGAAAAACTATCACTTTCAAATTTTTTTTTGTGTAAACAGATCGAATTTTCAGGATCTGTGATTTTTGTAGAAGGCTATAAATCCCATGATGATTTTATAATAAAGCTTAAACTTCAAGGATTTATGAGCCAATAATACTTTCAAGCTTCTCATTTTACTTATTCATGGCATAAGCTCTTTTGTTGTGATTTGTTCATCCATCATATCTTTCTTTACTATGTTTATGCTTGAATGTGCATTCAAGTCAATTTCATATTTATTAAAAAATCGATAGCTATCATCCTATTGGTCTATTAGTGATATTTGATTTATAAATACCATCCTGAGCAGGATTTATCCATTTATATGCATGTGTTATGTGTGTAAGTCTGCAAGCCTGGTGAGTTCTCCATCCCTGCACCTTATAGTCGAATTTCTGAGAAAATTGCAACTAAAATCCTTGTAAACGAGTGAGTCTTATGCATGCCTTGAGAGTGGAAAGGTTACATAGGTCAACTAAATTGATCCATATCAGAAAACCCTAAAAATATTTTAAATTACCAGGCATCCTCGAGCTACAACCTAGAGGAGTTTCCTGGAGTGATAACAAAGTGGCGCCATTGTCGGGGAGAGGAGATTGAAGCTCAGCTTTCCTGGGAGATGACATAGATTCATGCTTTGATGATAGACAAGGATTGGACATTATTATGGTTGTAATCATCTATCTGGTGACTCCATTGATATAAGGTGGTTTCAAGAAGACCAAGTACCAGAGAAAACCCAAAGGGGCCACCAACAACACCCGTTTCAAATCCAGAAGAAATCGTGAGGAAAGCTAGGGCTTCACTAAGACAGACCAATAGTGCTACAAAAAATGCTACATCAGGTATTTCAAGAAATCTTTCTGCTGTTATTTCTTCTGCTGAAACTCTTAATTCCCAGAAATTTTTAGATACATCAGAAAAATCTAGGGCTTGGGCATCTTCAAGCACTGCTTCTTGTGAAGATCCAATCCCTAGTGACTCCACTGGGATAAGTATACCACCACCTTCTCAGCAAATATTTTCATTAGTGTTTCCTTCCACGTCCCTATCCATACCCATTTCCAATATGGCTACCCCTCAATTGACCAAGATGGAAAGGATCCTAGTAGCTAGGTATGCACCCGTAATTTTGCCAAATCCTCTCGCAGCCATGCCTACCGGGGATTACCTCAAGTATATGCCTAATTTTACAAGGGAAGGGTATTTCATTGCTAAAGAACATCTAGAGGCTTTTTATAGCTATGCTGAAAATATAAATATAGAACACGAAGATGTATGGACCAGATTTTTTGTGCAAAGCCGAGATGGCTAGGCTAGGAAGTGGTTTAAGGAACTTCCTGTTGGGTCAGTGGCAGGCATAGAGGCCCTAGATGACGTTTTCCTGAAGCATTGGGGAGAGAGGAGGGACCACCTCTACTATATCATAGAATTCAACAACCTAAAAAGAGAAAATGGTGAGTCTGTCTCCAACTTTACTAAGAGATTCAACGACATGTACACCAAGATCCCCACTGAGATTAAGCCCATCAGTACCTCAGCTATGATAAATTATGCAAATGCCTTTGACTCTGACTTCTGCCTACTTCCCAGAGAAAGGAGGTCTGCCTCCTTATCACTAATGTAGGATGCTGCCCTAAAGGTAGAGTCAAACATTATGGCATCTCAGAAGGTCAAAGGGAAGGTAGACAGGAGAAAGCAGCTAGCAGACTACAGTGGGGATTTGGCATCAGAGAACAAGATTGAAAAAATCAACAAACTTTTGGATAACCTGACTGCTGAAATGTCTAAATTGAAGGACCAAGGACATTTGCCAGTGAGGGGTAAGGGGCCCAGTGACTTTGCTCCTCAAAACCCAAATTTTGTTCCTTATAGAAGAGGAAACCTCCCTGTTCAGATTCTCAGAAGGGAGAGAAATCAAGGGGAATACCAGAGGATAAGAGATCCATTTAAAAATGGTGTATTAGAAGAAGAGCCAGAATTCATTGAAGAAGAAGGAGAGGCTGAAGACAATATCCACTACATGGAGGATGAGGTGGACTATTCTTTTCTGACACAGGTATAATATGAAGAAGCCCTGATTGATGAGCAGATCACTGAAGAGGTTGTCTATCAGGATGATGGTTAGGGAGTTTACCAAATGATGTCTAGGTTGGTTTCTCCCCTCAAGAAGAACGTTGTACCGGTCAAGAAACCTGCTGCACCTGCTAGAAAGGCTGTTGTTTTACCAAAGAAAGTGGTTGTTCTATCCAAAGCATTGCATAAACCAGCACCTTCAGCCACACCTGATCAAGTCCAAATCAAACCTACAACTCATGAGGTAAGGTTTCCAGACAAGCTGCATTATTCTTTCAACCTTGAGTCTAAAATTCAAAAATTGAAAATCCCTTTCCCTTTAATTGAGTTGATGAAGAATGATGCATTTAAAACCTCCATTCTGAATTCCCTTAAGCCTAAGGTGCACATTGACACTGAATTTGTGAACCTGTAAGATGACAAGCCTATTGTAACCTTGGGCCCCATGATCTAAGACCTAAAGGACTCCTGCCCACCATTCTATATATCCTTGAACATCCATGATAAAATCCTCCATAATTGTCTGCTGGATTCAAGAGCCTCTCATAACCTAATTCCTAAGGTTGTGATGGATGAAATCGGCCTCAGCATTACCAATCCCTACCATGATTTATTCTCCTTTGAATCCAGGAAGGTCAAGTGCTTGGGCCTCATCAAAGACCTTGTTGTAAACTTAACTCAACTACCTTCAAAAAGCGTAATGATGGACATCGTAGTGGCCGATATTCCTCCAAAATTCGGCCTCTTGCTGTCTCGGTCATGGAGCAAAAGATTGGGCGGAACCCTTTAGATGGATCTCATGTATGTCACCATTCCCATGTTCGGAGGGAGACTAAGAGACTGTACAGGGAAAATCAGCTAGCATACATCATAAGCAAGGAGAGCCACTCAGTAAATCACCCCATCTACGTGGTGGACACTGATTTTGGGTCTTGCATCTTGCAAATAGATGATAATCAACAGACATCAGTTCAGCTCACTGAGCCCACCCATCTACAGCCCAAATAAGTAACAACAGTGATCTAGACCATGTAATTCAATGGGGCAAGTGCTCAAAAATCAGCAGGCACGGGTGTAGTCTTGATCTCCCCATCTAAAGAAAACATTCACCTGTCTAATAAGCTCAATTTCAAAACCACGAACAACATAGCAGAATATGAAGCCTTGCTGCTATGAGTAAAAGCGGCCAAGGAGATTGGGATCATGTCTGTGAAGATTTTCAGGCACGCAGACATCATCATACAGCAGGTCAACAACACTTTTCAGACGAAAAATGTCAGATTGAAGGCCTACAGGGATGAGGTATGGAAACTCAAAGACTCCTTTATGTTTTTTGAACTGTCATATATTCCTAGGGATTTGAATCACCTAGCTGATTCCCTGGCTATATCTGCAAGTCTGTTTGTTCCTCCTTTACCCCCTAGGCTCAGCTACGATGTTCAAGTCAAGTACAGAGCCTCTCTGCCAGACAATGTAAAATTTTGGAGGGTGTTTGAAAATGATGGGGAGCTTAGTAAATTCCTTTAGTTAGTGGATGAATTCTCTGACATACACATAGACTAGGAAAACCTTAACATGAAGGAATCCAAACAGCTCAAGTTAAAAGATAAAGTAACTAAGAAGAATATTTTCCAATTTCCCAGCAACTACATACCCGAGTTCTAGTACCGCTGGAAGAACTGTTTGATCACAATGACATCCCTTTCAATCCTGCCAAAAAGGATGTAGATCCTACTATCCAAGAGCAAAACATAGGCAGCCAAAGCCATCCAAAACTAATAAATCTATCCACTCAGCTGACTGCTAGACAAAAGTCTAAATTTTGCAGCTTGATAAAAGAGTTTGCTAATGTCTTTGCAAAAGGACACCATTCCTTTCAAACAGAAGCTGAGACCCATCAACCCTCTTCTATTACCATTGATTGAGAAAGAGATCCACAAACTCCTCAAATCCAAGATCATAATTCCCCTCATATATTCCAAGTGGATTGCAAATCTAGTAGTGGTAAGAAAGAAAAATGGAGAAATCGGGTTGTGTGTGGATTTTAGAAACCTGAACAAGTGTTCCAAGAAAGAAAACTATCCACTTCCCAAGATGGAGCACCTATTGCAGAAAGTCTTGGGGGCTAGAGTTATGTCTTTCCTTGATGGCTTCTTTGGATACAACCAAGTTGTTGTACACCCTAATGACCAAGAGAAGATTGCCTTTACCACCCCTTGGGGCACCTTCATGTATGCTAAAATGCCATTTGGACTAATGAATGTTGGGGATACTTTTCAGAGATCCATGGACCTAGATTTTGTAGGGCTAAAAGATAAATTTTTGCTGATATATTTGGATGACTTAACAGTTTACTCTCATATCCATCATGACCACTTGCAGCATTTAAGGAAGGTATTTCTGAAGTGCAGAAGGTATAGAATATCACTGAACCCCAAGAAGTCCCAGTTTGCACTCAATGAAGGAAAGCTCCTAGGACACATAGTCTCAGCAAAAGGTGTAAATATCTATCCGGTAAGGGTGGAAGCAATTCAGCAGCTGTCAATACCAAGGTCAAAAAGAGACATTCAGTCCTTTTTAGGCAAGATAAACTTTGTCAGGAGATTCATTCCAAATTTCTCCGAGCTGGTAAAGCACATAACAACCATGCTAAAAAAGAATGCAAAGATCAAGTGGAACAACTAGGAAAGAAATTCTTTTGAAGACATTAAGAAAGCCATCATGGAGGCCCCAACCCTGATTAGTCCCGACTACACCAAAGGTTTTTACATTTTCTCTTTTGCATCTTATGACACAGTGGCAGTTGTACTACTACAAAAGAATGATGAAGGTCTTGACCATCCAATTGCTTTCTTCAGAAGAGCCCTGAGAGATGCTGAGCTAAAGTATGACCCAATTGAGAAGCAGGCTTATGCTCTCATAAAATCTTTGAAGAGCTTCAGAATCTACATTCTCCATGCAAAGATCATTGCATATGTCCCTTCAGTTGATGTGAAGGACGTTTTAACTCAGCCTGACATTGATGGGAAGAGAGCTAAGTGGATTTCCAAACTCATTGAGTTTGATGTAGAGGTGAAACCCACCAAGATGGTAAAGGGATTAGGTCTGGCCAAACTCATGGCCAAAGAAACTATGAACTGATGGGAATAAATTTCACATGTGTCAGATCAGCAAAGGTGTAGACTATGGTAGCAGCTGAAACAAAAGTAAATCAAGATCAGAATAACAGTCCAGTAGTAGATGAGAACATATCTTCTTGTGAGTGGTACTCAGGTATAATTCAATTTTTGCTTAAATTAGAAGTTCCTCCTGATCTCACTCCTAACCAAGCACGAGCTCTTAAGTTGAAATCTGTTAAGTTTTGCATAATTGACAAACTGCTGTACTGGAGGGATCGGTCTGGAATTTTGTTAAGGTGTCTAGATAAAGAGGAAGCAGAGAAGGTCATGCATCACTTTCATTCCAGTACATGTGGAGGCCACCACTACTGGAAAACCACAGCCCACAAGATATTAAAAGCAGGATACTATTGGCTATTCATCTTTGCTGATGTATGCATTTTTGTAAGGGCCTATGATCAATGTAAAAGATTTATAGGGAAGCAGCAGCTCAAATCCTTGCCCCTTAGGCCTGTTATAGTGAATGGGCCTTTCCAGCAATGGGGTCTGGATTTCATAGGTGAAATAAATCCATCTTCTAGTGGACAACATAAATGGATCTTAGTAGCCACTGACTACTTTACCAAATGGATAGAAGCAGTACCCACCAAAAATGCCACTCATTAAGTCATAATGAGATTCTTATATGAGAACATCTTCAGTGGGTTTGGTTTCCCAGTAAGGTTAGTAACTAATAATGCACCAGCTTTTAAGGCTAGGGCATTAGTTAGAATGTGTGAATCAATGGGTATTCAACTGGTGCACTCCACATCCTATTACCCACAAGGCAATGGCCTGGCTGAGTCATCCAACAAAAGCTTAGTCAGAATCATCAGGAAAATGCTAGAGACAAATTAGAAAAGCTGGGATTCAAAGCTTAAGTTTGATTTATGGGCTGATAGGGTGACAGATAAAATATCCATAGGGACTTCTCCATTCAAACTAGTTTATGGCACTAAGGCCATCTTTCCTATCCAGCTCATCCTTCCAGTGGCAAAGTTCTTTCAGGAAGAGGAGGATGAACCAAATGATATGATGAGAAGGATGATGTATTTGGTGGAGTTACAGCAGATCAGGGAGAAAGTTATAGGAAAATCAGAAGCTCATCAACAGAGGATAAAGGGCATGTTTGACAAAAGAGAAAAGGCAGAAAACTTCCAGGTCAGAGATTGGGTCCTCAAGTGGGATACTGTAAGACAGGGCAAGGGGAAACATGGAAAATTTGACTCTTTGTGGGTTGGCCCTTTTGTTATAGACCAGGTATATGAGAATAACACCTTAAAACTGTAGAATCTGGAAGGTGAAGAAGTATTCGATGGACTAGTAAATGGGCAGTTCCTAAAACTCTACTTTATTTGAGGCTCTGAGGCCTTATGATTGTAAATTAGTAGATATTAGGTTGTTTTTCTTTCAGAATAAGACTCCATGCCCAATGGAACAATAAAGAATAGTGTTAAATTACTTAGTTGCTTTTAGGGAAAGGCATTTTGGTCTAGGGTTCTTGGGACCTCACTGGGAGGTTCTCATCCCCAAGTAGGAGCCAGATGTTATCTCCCAAGATAATTCATTTTTGTATGAAGAATTTAATTCACGCAATAAGGAATATGAATGTCACTAACAATTTGAAAGCCTCTGTGGTTGATAAAATTTCACTAAGTTGTAGTTTCGGTGGCTTGGGCGAGGATAAGAACATCTCATTAGCCACTGACAAACTTACAAACTATAGCTTCCGCTGTCAGATGAATATTTCGGTGATCAAAAGAACCAAAGACAACGTAGCGGCGAGATAGTCCATTAAAGAGCCGAAACGGTGGAAGACAGACTTACTACGGGTTTCGACGATCAAAAGAAGTAAGGACAACATAATAGTGAGATAGTCCACTAAGGAGCCGCAATGGAAGAAGAAAGACAGACTACGGCTTCTACAACCAGATGAAAACTTCGGTGATCGGAGGTTCTAAGGACTAACCATCAGCAATATAGTTCAATAAGGAGCCACAACGGTGGAAGACATACAGACTACGGATCAACGAGTTTACAATGAAGCTCCTCCGCAGTATCAGTGACACAGAATACTAAAGTTTCAATCGATGACTTCTACTGACCTCGGATAGAAATAAAGCAAAATCACCGACAGTCAAGCATATAAAGTTTTGAAAAGGAAAAACAACAAAGATAATGCGCATCGACGAATAGCGAGACTGTCCATCAGGGACATAGAAGACTAATGCCCTGATCCCTTCGTCAATCAACTTCCAACAGTGATAAATTCAGTTTGTTTCACCTCCAAAGCTGCGACAACGTTCAGAAAAAAGGTTCCGATGCATTAGTTATCATAGCTCCCGATCGTCGACGAGCTAATGATGAAGAGCGCCAACGTTGAGATTTGGAGCGTCGATGGGCTAAAGGAAAAAGCTTTCGATCGTTGATGAAGAAGCCGTCATGATGCTAAGTGATTTAAGGCACCGACACTGCGGTAACGTTGAGACTTGGGGTGCCGATGGCCTAGAAGACAAAGCTTCCGATCGGCGACAAAGTAAAAAAATGTCTAGCGGATTAAACAAGAATGGTCACTTCAGTTAACTGCTGAAACACTAGCTATTGGCGACAATTTCATACTGAACCAGCAATGTCAATTATCAACAACCACTTCAGCTATTAAAATTTTGCTCAATGAACTAGATCTTCACAGCAGATAAACAAATAGTTAGCAAGGGTTTGAAGCCCTAATCTGGAAAAACTATCACTTTCAATTATTTTTTGTGTGTAAACAAAACGGATTTTCAGGATCTATGATTTTTGTAGAAGGCTATAAATCCCATGATTGATTTTATAATAAGGTTAAACTTCGGGGATTTATGAGCCCATCATCTCTTTCTTTACTGTGTTTATGCCTGAATGTGCATTCAGGTCAATTTCATATTTATTAAAAAGCCGATAGTTGTCATCCTATTGTTCTATTAGTGATATTTGATTTATAAATACCATCCTCAACAGGATTTAGCCATTTATATGCATGTGTTATGTGTGTAAGTCTACCATCCTGGCGAGTTCTCCATCCCTGCACCTTATAGTCGAATTTCTGAGCAAATTGCAACTAAACGACTTGTAAACAAGTGAGTCTTATGCATGCCATGAGAGTGGAAAGGTTACATAGGTCAACTGACTTGATCCATATCAGAAAACTCTAAAAACAGTTTAAGTTACCAGGCATCCTCGAGCTACAACCTAGAGGAGTTTCCTGGAGTGATAACACGCCTTTATAGGCTTGAGTGTGTAAAATGAAAGGTTACACCCTTTCGTATAATAGTTAACTAATTTAATTAATATTTTATTTAATTTTTGTTACATTGCCACTCCCTTTAAGGGAGCTTTCTCCTCAAAGTTGTGTTAGTGAAAGATGTAGATGTCGGAATTGTTCAAATTCTAATGTTGCATCTTATTTCGGGAGCTTTTTCCATTTTATAAGGTACTCTTTAATTACTCTTGTCCTTAATCTTCTTTCTCTGGTAGTAATGATATATTCTGGTTCAAAAATAATTCTTCCTTCATCATCTAACATGGGAAGTAGTGATTGTGCCTGCTGGTGTTAACCTATCATCCTTATTAACCATGAACATGGAAGACATTGTGCACATGACTTGATTTTGGTAGCTCCAATGCATATGCCACATGGCTGATCTTCTTATTGATTTGATATGGGCCATAAAATCGTGGAGCTAATTTATTCTTTCCGCCCTTTTCAAGTGACAATTGTTTATAGGGTTGTGATCGTACAAATACCAAATCTCGAACTTTGAATTCCTGTCCTGTTCGATGTTGATATGCCTGTTGCTTCATTCGATTCCTTGTGGTGTTTAGATTCTCTTTGAGTATTTGTACAACCTTTTTATTTTCTTCTAAATGGTCATTTACTGATGCAACCCTTGCTTGGTTGGTAATGAGATCCTTCCATTTTGGGGGTGCATATCCATAGAGGGATTGAAATGGTGTCATTTTTGCTGATGTGTGATAAGTAGAATTATACCACCATTCTGTAAGATGTAACCATTGAACCCATTTATTTTGTTTATCAATTACGAAGCAACGAAGGTATGTTTCTAAGCATTTGTTGACGACTTATGTCTGACCATCTATCTGAGGATGATAAGATGAGATCATGTTAAGTGTCATTCCCATTTGCTTGCAGAATTATCTCAAAAAATTACCTTTAAATTTGGCATCCCTATCACTCACAATAATCTTGGGAAAACCATGTAACTTGTAGATATTTTTACAAAAGGATTTTGCGGTTTCCTTTGCATAATCAGTTTTCTTTACTCCTATAAAATGTGCATATTTGGTTAACCTGTCTACTACTAGTAGTATTTTGTCTTTCCCATCTGATATGGGTAGACCTTCAATGAAATACATAGAAATTTCCTCCCACTTCTGGTTTGGGATATGCAATGGATGGAGTAACCCAGGACTTGAAATATTCTCTACTTTATTTCTTTGACAAGTGTCACACTCTGCAACATACTTGTGAATGTCGGCATTCATACCCTTCTAGAAGAATGATTTCCTTGAATTATAGTAAGTTTTATAAAATCCTACATGTCGAGCGGCTGGGCAGTCATGTGATTATTTACACACCTTGGTCTTAAACCTAGAGTTTGCGCTTAAATAGACTTGTCCTTTGTACCATAAGAGATCATAATTCCATTCAAAATTTGGATACTGATTTATGTTGTTAATTATGGAGAAAACCTTTGTATTCTTAGCATATTTGGTTCAAATTTCATCCAAATATTCTGGGATCACCATTGATATGGCATATACTTGTACCTCTTCATCTTTCCTTGACATGGCGCCAGCTACTACATTGTCCTTCTCCTTTTTATGTAAAATATCCATAGCGAAGGTAGAGATATTTTCGATCCACTTTTTTTGTTAAGTCGTTAACGTCTTTTGCTGTAATAAAGGTTGTAGACTATTATGGTCTATTCGTATTAGGAACTTGCTTCCCTATAGATATTGTCACCATTTAGTTAAAGAATGCATGATGGAAAGCATTTCCTTGTTGTAGGTAAACTGAAGGTATTCTCTTTTGTTCAACTTCCTTCTTTCAAAAGCGATTGGATGACCTTCTTGCATTAGCACAGCTCCTATCCCAAACCCTGAAGCATCACATTCAATTACAAATGGTTTTGAAAAATCAGGTGTTTCCAGAATGAGAGTTGAAGACATGATTTGTTTCAACGTTTCAAATCATTTTCTTGTTTCATCATCTCTTTGAAAAGAATTCGTTTTTAGGAGATTTGTTAGCGAAGCAATGGCGTTTGCATAGTTCTTGATGAACCTTCGATAGTAACCTGTTAATCCCAAAAAACCTCATAATATTGAAACATTCCTAGGTTGGGTCCACTCCTTCATCACTTGGATCTTACTTGGGTCCACCTTGACTCCTTCCTTTGATATTATATGATCGAGATACTCTACTTCTTGCTTCCCAAATGTGCATTTTGACTTTTTTGCATAGAATTGGTTTTCCTTCAAAAGACATAGAACCTTTTCTAGTTGCTTCAAATGTTCTTTCCATGTCTTGGTATATATAAGGATGTCATTGAAGAATAATAACACAAATTTCCTTAAGTACGACTGAAATAGTTCATTCATAGTTGCTTGGAATGTGGCAGGGGCATAAGTTAACCCAAGAGGCATTACTTTGAATTCATAATATCCTTCATGAGTTTGGAAAGCAGTCTTGGTGATATCTTCTAATCGGACCCTGATTTGATAGCACCCTGACCTTAAATTGAGTTTTGAAAAATACTTTCCATCATGAAGTTCATCTAGCATATCGTCGATGAAGGGAATTGGAAATTTGTTTTTAATCGCTATTTTATTTAATCCTCGATAATCAATGCATAGTTTGAAGGATTTGTCCTTCTTTTGTACTAACACGACCGGAGCTGCATATGGGCTTCTGCTCTTGGTGATGACACCACACTTCAATAAGTCTTGAACTAACCTTTGTATTTCTATTTTGTGATGGTGGGGATATCGATAAGGTTTAACTTTGATAGGGATTGACCCTGATTTAACCTCGATTATGTGTTCTATACTTCTTTCAGGTGGTAGTTGCATCGACAAGTCTTCAAATATTTGTTTATATCTATGGAGTAATTTTTGGATTTATTCTTTGAGCTTGTTATGTTTGCATTCTTTTCCTTCCATTTGATGGCATTGGATCACATATGTTGATGCTCCTTTTCAAATGAGTTTCTCCATCTGTTGAGATGAAACTACTTGTGTACTTGGTGGTTGGAAACCATGTAGTTTATAATTTTTTCCTTTCCATTTAAACTTGATGAAATGTTGTTGGTGATTAGCGGAATATGTTCCCAATGTTTGTAACCATTGGAATCCCATAACGATATCTACTCCACCTAATGGTAATGTGTATAGTTCTAATTCCAAATTGAAGTCCTCTATTTGGAGTTTCACTTTGTGACAATTTCTAACTTTTTCGATTTTGTTTCCATCTGCGACCATCACTTTCATGTCCGGAACTAGATATACAAACAACTTGAGTTTTTTGGTGACTCTTATATCAAGAAAGTTGTGAGTAAGTTCCGATGCCTACTAGCACTGTAACATTTTCATTTTTTATATGCCCTTTTAACTTGAGAGTTTGTGGTTGACTAATGCCTGTCATGGCTACTAGGGATATTTTGGGGGTCTCGTCATTTTAGGATTCCATATTTGCAGTCATCTCCTCTTCATCTTGTGACTCTTCTTCTTCTTCTTCCAATTCGCTTTTCTCCTCTTATTCACAAGTATTTAATTTCTTTGAGCTGTCCTCGGGGCAACACCTATGTTTAGGATTCCATATGTCTCCACATCGTCGACATTTTCCTTCCCTCATTCGTTGGTTTCAGAGGTTCATCCTATCGTCCCTTCTAGGTGGAGGGATGTATTTGTTTGTATCGTCCTCTGGAGTCATCTTGATGTTTCTCTCTGAATATGACTTACCTATGTTTGATTGGAAGTTGTCAAATTTAGCCTCGGCTTATTTTTCTTTCCATCTTATTACCTCACATTCGATATGTCATGCAATTTTAACTCTTTTTGTATGTAAGGTTTTAGTCATCCTAAATAAGTTTCTAATCCTTGTCTATCTATTAACCCAAATACTCTGGTAGCAAGTGATTTCCATTGGTGTGTGAATTCTTCGACATTTCCTTTTTGTTGTGACCTGGTAAGCTTTAAGAAAAATTCGTCTTCATTGATTCCTTGAAACTTTGTTAGGAAATATTTTTTGTACAAATTCCATGTGTATGTGAAGTTGTCACCTTTCCACCACATATACCAGTTATAGGCATGGCTTTCAAGATGCATAGATGCATACTTCACCTTTTCTACATCTGTTGTGATGTTATAGATATCAAAGTATTCTTCTTCTTTATTTAACCACACAATGCATTGTTCGTCATTTCCACTGAACTTTTACATTTCTATTTTTTCTTTGGGGGGATACACTACATAACGCTGATACTGATTTCCTTTTGTCTTTTTGGGTAGTGGTGATCCTGAATTGATGGCTGAAGCACACGACATATCTGAATAGTCTTTTTGTTTGCAGCGATCTTTTGCCTTTTTCTTTTCCATCATTTCCTTGAGTGTATAACTTGTCATTCAGTTGGTCTTGTTTTTCCTTCATCCTGTCCAATTCGTCGTCTAACCTTCTATCTAACACTAAAACGACTTCCTCTCTGATTTCATTTTTCAGCTTTGTATTGCAATTTTTTATTTCTTCTTTTAAATATTCTTGACTCTTAATAACGTGATCATTGAAATCCTTCTCCAATTTTTTGATTTGGGCTTTTAACTCCGTCGTTGTGCTTCTAAGGCGTGGTGGTGAATAATTAGACCCAATTTTGGCTTATGAGGACGAGTAATATTTGTGGGGATTTTTTGTGTGTGCTCTATTAAAATCAAGTGATAGTAATAATAATAATATAATAATTATTATTATTTTGAAATATTAAAATATAATAAAGTTAATATTTATATATATTTAACTTTTTTATTTTTTTTGAACCAAAAAAAAAAATTGAAGGGTTCTACGTGGAGGATTTAAGTGTGGAAGTTGGTGGAATGGAAGCATGGATGGGCGGTGGCAGGTGGAAGATTGCAGGAGGGAATTAAGAAGGCACGTGGAGAGTGGAGGTGGCGTGGAGTAAGGATGTGGGAGGAGCAAGGAGCGGGAGGCTGTAGAGGGAAGTTGTAGCATGCACGGGTGGAGCGCGGGGGTGGAGAGTGGATGGAGTTTGGAGGGGAAGGATGGAGGCAGGAGGGGAAGAGCAGACAGGATGGCACGGGGTTGAGTGGTAGAGGGGGAAGTTTGTTGATGCAAGAGCAAGAGGGGTGAGCATGGAGCGAAGGTGTGATGCAAGCGGAGGTGCGGCGGAGGGGAACACAGCCAGAGGTGATGGAGGATGGGTGGAGTGCAGAAGCGAGGACGTAGAGTAGCAGAAGAGAAACGATGGATGGACATCCAACAATAGCTGGTTGTAGTACGACGATGGTTCAAAAGAGTAGGTGTCTCGTCTCTGATACCAAATGAAGCATTCGGCTTCAAGACACGAAATCCATGGTTGAATAATAAATATATATATATATATTGAAGATGATAAATATTACAAATGACACTCTCCTTTATAGGCTTGAGTGTGTAAAATGAAAGGTTACACCCTTTCGTATAATAGTTAACTAATTTAATTAATATTTTATTTAATATTTGTTACATTGGCATTGTGGTAAATGTGATGGGGAGTTTCCTGAATGTGACTACCGATACATCCTAAAGGTTGACTTGGAATATGTAACTGGATATATTCATGGTGTGATCGCTTTTGATGATGCTGCAAACAAACTCATTGGCATCTCAGCAAAATACCTGTGTCTTCTCTCAACTGAATCAACATAAATTGTTGAAATAGTCCAAAGGATCTACAACAAACAATTACTTCTTACTCTTTCAGTTAGAACAGAGAGGTTCTACAGAAATGCAGGCCTAAAATATGTAAGTTTGTTCAACCTGATAGATAGGAATATCATTTATTGTATGTAATGAATGTTTTTGCCATCTTAGGAAAAGACGTGTGTATTCTCTCAACTGAATCAACATCAATTATTGAAATACTCCAGAACATCTGCAAGAAACAATTACTTCTTTATCTTTCATTTAGAAGTAATACGTTTTGTGGAATTGCAAACCTAAAAGTTGTAATTGTCATGGTTGAAAAATACATCATCGACAAATATATCGGATACATAAATATATACATTTTTTCGACCTTATATATTCTCATATTCTTTGAAAATACATTATCGACAACTTCTATTTTTTCACTCTAGAACCTACCACTTACCATTTTTTACCTAAATTGTGTATGCAACCTGTATGATTACTTTTGAATAGAATTAGAATTTTCTATTCTGTTTATTTATTGAATTAATAACTTTATTTTCTCATTTCTTAACAAATATTATATTTTTTTCATATATCCTTTTTCATACTAGATTTTGTTCTTCTATATTGTTGATTTCTTACAATTAACTGTTGAATTTTCATATGCTTAGCTAAGACATCAGTATATCATTTCATTTTTCATAACAAAAGCATATAAATAGTATCAATGAAAGAAACAGTATCATAAGAACAACACAGATTTATCCTGGGAAAATCCTAAAGGGAAAAACCCAGCAAAAGCTTCCTCAATATAGATGCCCCAAAAAGGTAAAAAGGTAAAACCAACAAGGAGATCAAAAACATGATCCTCCTCCTTCTCCAGCTACTTCTCTCCTCCACAAGTGTGCTACTCAAGTGAGAGTGTGTGTTACAAATGAGAAGCACTACACCTCTATTTATATTCATCCGTTCACTTAAGTTAACTCATCTATCATGTAGGCTTGAGTTAATCATGTAGGCTCGAGTTACACATGTAGGCTCAAGTAACCACACTAGGGTGCTAATGACCCACCTTTACAATTAGAGGGGACTGCCTCATGACTCTTATTAGTTATTCCGATTAGGAGCATCGGGGTATAGAGTAATACAAGTGGTTCTCCCGGTAGGACCATCGGGGACCACATAGAAATACATATAGAATATTCTTCAAAGTTACAATATTTCAACACTCCCCCTTAACGAGAAGGGTATCTTATAACAACATCAACAACAACAATAATAGGAGAGAGATAGAGGACATCATCAACATCATCAGGGTGATACATCTATAAATCATTGGAATCTTTTCAACATCATGTAGTCTTCATCTTCAATCTTTAGTCTTCAGCATCATCAGTACTTTGACCGCTTCAATCAGCAACATCTTTAGCATCTTGACTCTTCAATCAGCAGCAACATCTTCAACACTTTGACCTTTCGATCATCAACATCTTCAGCACTTTGACCTTTCGATCAGCAACATCATCTTCAACACTTTGACCTTTCGATTAGAAACATCATCTTCAACACTTTGACCTTTTGATCAGCAACATCTTCTTCAGCACTTTGGCCTTTCGATCAGCAACAACATCATGATCATACTTTGATCTTTCGATCAGAAACATCATCATCAAAACATCATCAAAACATCAACATCATCATCATCAAAATATCAGCATCAAAATATCATCATCATCATACTCTGATCTTTTGAATCGGAATCATCATTATCATCAACCTTTGATCTTTCGATCAGAAACATCATCAACTGAACATCATCAACTCATCATCATATTCTGATCTGTCATCATCATCATACTTTGATAATACGGCATCATCGTCATCAGGATCTCATCATCATCACATTTTGATCTTTCAATCAGAAACATCATCATCATCATCGCATTCTAATCTTTCGATCAGAAAACATCATATCATCAGCAACATCATAATCATAAGCAACTTATGATCTTTCGATCAGAAAACATCATCATCATCATATTCTGATCTTTTGATCAGATAACATCATCATCATCAGCAACAGCATCATCATTATATTCTAATCTTTTAATCATAGAACATCATCATCATCAGCAACTTCTGATCTTTCGATCAAAGAAACATCATCATCATCATATTCTGATCTTTCGATCAGAGAACATCATCATCATCAACAACTTCTGATCTTTCGATCAGAGAAAATCATCATCATCAGCAACATCCGATCTTTCGATCAGTACATCATCATCATCATCAGCTACAACCTACAATCCACAACTCAAAGACAAATAGTCTTTGGATCACTTTTGGACTTAAAGTCCAGGGATGATACAATCCCACCACATTCTCGACAACCGAAGTTACCAGATTGATTACGGGAGAATTAGTCCCTATCACTTTAGGACTAAGTCCAAGGACGATGCAATCCTACCACATTCTCGAGGACCAAAGCCACCGGATTGATTATAGGAGAATCAGTCCCTATCACTTTAGGACTATGTCCAAGGATGATACAATCCTACTACATTCTCAAGGACCGAAGCCACCGGATTGATTACGGGAGAATCAGTCCCTATCACTTTAGGACTATGTCCAAGGATGATGCAATCCTACCACATTCCTGAGGACCGAAGCCACCGGATTGATTACGGGAGAATCAGTCCCTATCACTTTAGGACTATGTCCAAGGATGATGCAATCCTACCACATTCTCGAGGACCGAAGCCACCGGATTGATTACAGGAGAATAATTCCCTATCACTTTAGGACGATGTCCAAGGATGGCGCAATCCTACCACATTCTCGAGGACCGAGGTCACCAGATCTATTATGGACAGATGTCCCGGGATGATACAATCCCTCTTCATTCTCGAAGAACGAGGTCTCTGGATCACTTTAGGGAAAGTGCCCAGGGATGATACAATCCCACCACGTTTTCAAGGACCGAGGTCACCGAATCTATTGTGGAAAGATGTCCCGAGATGATACAATCCCTCTTCATTCTCAAGGACCGAGGTCTCTGGATCACTTTAGGGAAAATGCCCAGGATGATACAATCCCACTGCAACATCACTACTCCCCCTTTCAAGGAAGGTCTTTCCGAACAACACCGAGCTTGTCTCGAAAGTGTTTGAACTCTACTCGAGGCAGAGGCTTCATCAGTACATCATCATCCAAACCATCATCATCTACATCTTCAGTATGTGAATACTGAAAGCATCATCATCTATATCTTTAGTATAGAAATAATGAAAGGATCATCATCTCTATATTCAGTATAGAAATACGAAATCACCATCATCTGCATCTACAGTATGTAAATACTGAAATATCATCTATATCTTCAGTATGGGAATACTGAAATCATCATTATTTATATCTTCAGTATGGGAATACTAAAATCATCATCATCTATATCTTCAGTATGGGAATACTGAAACATCATCATCTCTATATTCAGTATAGAAATACTGAATCACCATCATCTGCATCTACAGTATCATCATCTGCATCTTATCTTGTATGCAGAAATACCGGATTTATATGTGTTACGTCGGAACACAGGGTTCTTTGTCATCACAACTATGGTTATCACATAGAATCATTGTAGTACCCATCTTCAGGTCAAAGAGACCTGATATCATCTTTTGAAGCCATATGGATTCACAACTTAGTAGAGCAATCTACTATGTATTCTGCTTCAACCGTGCTAAGAGAAACACTGGACTGTTTCCTGCTAAACAATGAACTCATATCAGACCTCAAACAAAAGCATCTACCTGATGTGCTTTTCCTGTCTGAGATACTTCCAGCCCAATCTGCATCTGTGTAGCCATACAATCTATACTCATGGCTACCATCATAGTATAGACCAAAGTCTATAGTCCCTTTCAGATATCTCATCACATGTTTTGCAGCTACTAGGTGAACCCGTCTTGGTTGAACAAGATATTGACTTAAGGTGTTCACAGCAAAACAAATGTCTGGTCTGGTATTTGTCAAGTACATCAATGACCCAATGATCTGTCTGTAGTGAGTCACATCCACTAACTCTGATGAGTCATCAGCTAACAGCTTCAGGTTGGAGTCCATGGGTGTGGCCATGGCTTTGCATTCTAACATATTGACTCTCTTCAACATCTCTAACGCATACTTTCCCTGGTTGAGAAATATTCCTTCTGAACTTTTCCATACTTCCAGACCTATGAAATAATGCATTAACCCAATGTCTTTCATCTCAAATTCTTCTGCTAGTTTCTTCTTGCTTTCCATGATCTATTTCTCATTCCATGTCAAGAATAAGTCATCCACATATAATAACAGGATGACGGGTTCATCTTCTACAACCTTGTAGTAAAGGTTAGGATCGACTTTACTCTTGGCAAGGCCCATGCTCATCAGGAAACTATCTATTCTTCCATACCAAGCTCTGGGAGCTTGCTTCAGGCCATAGAGGGCCTTCTTCAACTTGCATATGTGAGTCCATCTGTCTTCAACTTCAAATCCTTGTGACTATTCGATGTAAAACTCTTCCTCAATTATTCCATTAAGGAAGGCTTGCCTTTAATTCATCATGGAAGAAACTACCATGATAGTTCTAAAGGAAGTGTACCTTACTTCCTGGAGTAAGTGTCTCTTCAGAATTAATTCCCTCTTTCTGATAGAAACCTCTAGCCACAAGTCTTTCCTTACTTCTATCATCAACATATTTTATCTTGCAAATCCATTTGGAAGATACCACATTCTTTCTTTCTGGTTTGAGTACTATATCCCAAACATCATTCTAGTATTCTTTAATCATAACATCTTCCATGAGTTCGTCTTGTCAGGTCATCAACATATCCTAGTCTTCTGCATTCAAACTTGAAGGTTGGAACCCACTTTACTCTTGGTAAAGTCTCAATCCATCATGAAGCTATCCATCATGTCATACCATGTCAAACTCAGATATCTTCTGTAGTCACTCCCCCTGAAGTGGAGTATCATCTTCCCTCTTCATTCTGTACAGGTGGTTCTATGCTTGATATATACTGGTCAATAGAGTATGTCATGCCATAGTCTATTCTTTCTGAGGAAAATCACGAACCTTGCTTTGTACACTTGTTCTTGTGGATCCATATGGAGGATACTATGTACTTCCCTTTATGTCTCGAAATCATATCGTATACATCATTCCCCATGATCAACTATTATTCTTTGATCATATCTTCTTTCATAGCATTTTTTTCTTCATCTTGAGTTATCTCTCGTACCCATGGTGTTCTTCATCCTTCGAGGTGGATCTACCACTCTCTGAAGCTCTTTCTTCCATCATGGTGTCTCTGACCCTGGGAGCTTCAGATTTTATTGCAGTGAATCTTGAGTTGTCATCACTTGTTCTTCAGAACAAGTTTCATTCTTCTTGTAGGAGGTTGTACAGGACCTTCCCTACAATTCAAATGCACCAGCTGCATGGTTAGAACTATTTCATAAAACATATGCATAATGAAAAATTCTTATGCATCATGCAACTGTTTAGCCAATACAACATTCATCCATATCTCACATAAACTTTCTAGATGCCTTCCATCTCTATCATGACATTATTGAGATTGTGCACCAATCCAATTTGTCATCAAGGTGGCTTCATTCTAGATAAGTAGCAATGGAGAGCACCATGAGATACTTACCCATCACATGCATATTAGTAGTATACAGTCATTAATGCAAACAATCTATCATGCATAACACATCAACTGAATATAATCAAATGTATAACAAAACAATATCATGAAGTGACAATTGAATACTTACCTTTTATTTGTTTCATGGGTAAACTCCATCTTGATCATTCTGCTTCATCATCTTCTTCATTCATGACATCATCATTTCTTATTTAAATGATAAGATGGATAAGAAGTTCTTCAAGAATTGAGTTCTTCACATTCCTCATCACTTGAGGGATCTTCTTTGAATGGTGAGAGCTTGATCTTCAATTGCTCCCATCTTCTTCTTCTCTTCTTATGAGTCGAGCTTCTTCTTCTTCCTGAAGTCAACTGAAAGTAATCACTTCCTTCTGGCATACATTCTTCGCATGAATGAATCCCATGATCCTGGGTGACCATTCAAGGTGGCTATCACCACTTCTGCATTCTCCGCTTCTTCTTCTACTACTTCAAGATGTTCTGCATTCCGGATATTCACATTCTTCAACTGTTTTCTTAAATCCATCTTCTGATGTATGTTCTTATCTTCAAATAGCTTGATCAAGGAATCAAACATCTTCGGTGTCTTTAGGGACAACACTTGTGGTACAAGTTGATCTATGATTGAATCAATAATGATCTTTTTGGCCTTGATCAAGTTCTTCTTATGTAAGGCTTTGAGCCTCATCTCCATATGGAACTGGGGCCTCTCTACTCATGTAGGTGTCCAATTCATTTTCTTCAGAGAGATCAAATACTTCCATGCTTGGAATTTGTCAACTTCACCAAGCTTATAAACAAGCTAATGTGATATATCACTTTGAAATGAGAACCTCAAATTCAAATAGCAAAAGATTAGATCTTACCAATTTGAGGTGTCCGTCCTAATTTCGGAGCTGGCTAATCTAGGGTTTGTCAAAGAAACCCTAATTTTAAAAACTTGGAATACTTTAGATCTGATTGTATAGAAATATATATCTCTTCAAATGGATCTTTCCAATGTACTCCTTTTCTAAAAACAGTGGAGGAAAGCTCTCGGAATAGGAAGCTGTAGTTTTCCAATTTCTTCTGCAGAAATGCCTGTCACTGCTTCTATTATATCTCTAAAATTACAGCTCCTTTATGTATTGAATTTCTAATTGAGGTAAAATCGCATGTCCTTGATCCAAAACCATAGGTTTCATCAGAATTGGTTTCACCAATTTGGATTTATGATCATTTTCCCAAGGTGACCTGTTTCGGGACTTTTCAGAACAGCGAAGTTGTACAGCCTTCCACGTGCCACTATTTCATCTTCTGGTTCTGAAATTAGGACCACAGAAAGTACAGTCTGTGATATTTCTGTAACATCTTCAAGAATTTAATTTGGACCTACTTAGCCCAAGCTATAGCAATTTTCCCCAGGTGTCTTGTTTAGGGATGAATTCTGAAGGAGGCTGGAACCCTAACTTTGATGGATAATATCTCCCCAAATATAGTGAATATGAGGCTGACATTTGGATACAGTGTACATAAGGATTTTATATTTGGAATTTTCAATTTTCATCTCCTGAGCCTTTTCCAATCTTGGTATATAGAGAATGTACCAAAACGTAGTAGTTTTAGTATTTAGGGTTTTTCTAGCTCGGGGTCAAACTAGGGTTTGACTTTCCCAGAGTTTCACCCAACCAAAAATCTTGATCCAGGTCTCTAAAATTCGATTTTGATGAGGATAGAAATGCTATGCCAGGCTCACTCAAAAATTCCTCTTCAGTAAGAAGCCCTAATTTCCCGCATCGAAAACAAAAAATGCTCGGAATCGAATTCCACTTCGACAGAAAGATGCACCCTTCAATGGAGAGTCAGCCTAGCCTTCTTTTGTTGATTGATTGGGGAGAGAGAACTAAAAATTAAGAATCCATAGCTTCTATAGCTTTTGAAAGTTGTCCTATTCAGGTTAGCTCTGATACCATGTTGAATTTTCATATGCTTAGCTAAGACATCAGTATATCATTTCATTTTTCATAACAAAAGCATATAAATAGGATCACTGAAAGAAACAGTATCACAAGAACAACACAGATTTATCCTAGGAAAACCCTAAAGGGAAAAACCCAGCAAAAGCTTCCTCTATATAGATGCCCCAAAAAGGTAAAAAGGTAAAACCAACAAAGAGATCAAAAACCTGATCCTCCTCCTTCTCCAGCTACTTCTCTCCTCCACAAGTGCGCTACTCAAGTGAGAGTGTGTGTTACAAATGAGGAGCACTACACCTCTATTTATATTCATCTGTTCACTTAAGTTAACTCATCTATCATGTAGGCTCGAGTTACACATGTAGGCTCAAGTAACCACACTGGGGTGCTAATGACCCGCCTTTACAATTAGAGGGGACTGCCTCATGACTCTTATTAGTTCTTCCAATTAGGAGCATCGGGGTATAGATTAATACAAGTGGTTCCCCCGGTAGGACCATCGGGGACCACAAAGAAATACATATAGAATATTCTTCGAAGTTACAATATTTCAACATTAACAACGTACGACCTGAAAAAATATATTTATTCCTTCAATATTATTTTCTAGGAACATTCTTACTTACCTACATGCAATCAGTTAACATTTGATGTTTGTCTTCCACTTTATACTGATATACTTTACACTTAATACATATAGAAAATGTGTCACTGCCAGCAATCAAAGCTTCTAAGTCTTTAAAAATTTTACGATTTTGTTGTAAGTATTATGCCAACTCATGACAATGAACAAGCCAATACACAAAGAAGGGTTGTATATGTAGAGAACAGAGATAAAAACAACAAGAGATGACATCTTCTTTACATATTTGCTCTGCTACCTGTGGATATGTCTTGTCCAATTTCTCTTCCCAAACCTTCCAACAGACCTTCACTTCAACCATCTATGTTAAATCCATCGAGTACCCGCTTCGATGATGCACATCAATGATTTCGTAAAACAATGGACCAACTGTGTGATATGCATGCCTGCTCAGTTTGCAAAGAATGTTACCCTGGTATTGTAACGAAAAAATTCCATGATGCATATACTTGTTCTCATTGTATTCTAGAACGAAAAGGCCATTGCTTTGTATTCGAAAACAATATGGACCCAGGAATCCAACCACCTGTGCTTGCAGTACTTACACAAGTTGAAGAAATGCTCATTAGTCATGCTAACCCAGTCTTACAAGTTACACATGCTCATGGTGGTCAATATAAATATTCTAGACATACTATTTTCTTCCCCCAGGACATTTCCAATATTTCCAAATACCTACCCCATTTATAATCATAACTTGACATCCTTGTTGTTCGCAAATGCAACTATATAAACAATCCATATGAATTGTTTGTTAGTCGAACATGTGTTCTTGTTGCCCTTGAATACAAAATGGCAAACGACCCATACTACAAGGATGTACAGGTCAACTTAGTTGAATTATATTCATTGCATGTCTAAACAGACGTTTCACCTTGGATTCCACATGTTAATAGCAATGATACATTATCTCATCAACAAATCTTTTCCTCTACAGTTCAACCACCAAATTCATTTGAACCCTATGAAATAGAATCCTCCTCATTTATTTCAACACAAACTAATGCTTGAACTGAGGTTCAAGAAATTAGACAGTTGTTACATATACCAAATATCCCACTAGCGCCTTCCATTGATTGGCCCCCTATAGGAATTTCCCCTATCAATGAGTACAACACAGAAGGACTTCTTTCCATGGCTTTTCCAACTTTTTTCCCCACAAGTGCAGCAATGCTTAAAAAACCATGCATTCATGAGGTTGATATGCACGAATATGCACTTCATCTAATTCACTATCATGAAAACATATTTGGCCAACATACTCAGTTCCAGTACTACATATACAATGTAATTATGCGTCATTGGAGTAATGCTACTGCCTCTATTTTTGTCAAAACTAATCTTGAAGATACACTACCTCCGACAATACTTGAGCTTGTTAACCAAATGCAAGACATGCCTAATCAGAAAATTGGTGAGCGGGTCGGAAGGTTTGGATCTTCATTATGTGGAACACACTCATATTGGAACAAAATTAGGGCTGAACTGACAAATATGATCAATCAACAAGGTACACCAACTTTCTTGTTTACCCTTAGTGCAACTGATACAAAATGGTCAGATTTTCATGTTGTAATGCCTGCTGGAATTTCTACCGGTTTAGCTCAAGAATACCAATGCAAAGTTCACAACATCATATCAAATCCACATATTACATCACAATACATGCACAATAGATTCAAAACATTCGTTCAAGAGGTGCTTGAAAAAGGTTTTCATATAACAGATTCTTGGTGTGGGTATTTTACCATCTCTTCATTCTTATTTTTTTGTTCGTATATTTCACTTTATACATTTCATTTCTAATATATTCCTTTTCCTCCCATGTAGGTATGAATGGCAACATAGAGGATCCACACACATTCATGGTTTTATTTGGTTGGCATATGCACCAAATATGGACACCTTAGATTGGGAAGATATTCTTGCAGTTGAAGCTGCAAAATTTTTTTTGACACATATGTTACAACTTGGAATCCTTGTGATACGCACTTGTCAACATCTGGGTTACACCATTCTACTACAAATGATCCATGCAATCTTGCATCACCATCCATATTTGCATCAAACTACTCAGTTGACTATGAAGAACTTGTAAATTTTGTTCAAAGACACACCAGATGCTCAAAATCAACTTTCCTTCACAAAAAAGGAACATCTGTTAAATGTCGTTATGGTTTTCCATATGAGCTGCAAGCTGCTTCTTCATTATTCATTGATGCAAATGGACGTGAAACAGACAACCCTATGAGAAATGATTCCCTTCTCAATATTCACAACCCTATCATACTATCAATATGGAGGGCTAATGTTGATTTCCAACCTGTTCTTTCTAGACGTGTTGTCCTCAAATACATTTCAAAGTATGCATCAAAAGTAGAGCCAAAATCAGAAAGCTACCGTGCAATTCTCTCTCGCCTTGCACATGCAGCACCAAGTGACGGCCCCATTCTTCACCCAATCAAACAATTGCTTGCACAAACAGTTGCAAAACGAGACATTAGTGCACAAGAGACATGTCACATGCTGCAAAAACTCCCCCTTGTTCTTTGTAGTTGTCACTTCTTTTCGTTGAATGTGAGTCAAAGTGTCTTTCGTCATGTTTGTATCGGCACTAATAACATCCCTCCAACTCCCCCCTTCATATTTGCATACATGCAAAGACCAGTTGCTCTTGAACATATAACCCTACTAGAAGTTGCTCATTCTTGGTATTTCTCTCCAAATAGGAAAAAAAATCCATGGAAACAAAACTTGCATCACAAGATTGTTAGAGTCTATCCACAATTCATTTCCATTTCTCCCTTTGATTCTTCATCTTTTGAACCATTTTGTTGGAATGAACTTCTTCTATACAAATCTTTTCGTTCCATCCCTCACGATATTGGAACAACAAATTCTGAAATTATTTCTCATTGCCATCAGATTAAAGGCACATATAGCATCTGGCATGTTGAACGTGCACAAGAAGAACCCTGTACACCTCTATCTGATGATTCAAACTCTGATTCTATTACCTTTCTATTGTTTCATGACATGGATGAATGGGAACTTCACTCTCAAATGCGACCAGGAAACAACATCCAAATTGATGACCTTGAAATGCTTGGACATCGTGATTTTGACAAAAATCACAATTGGACACATAACAATATAACCACCAACTTGTATTAGATAGCAACATCATTCATTGACCTCAATCATTTGTCCACCCAGCTACATGAAGACATCCTATCGTTGTCCAATTCACCTAATTCCTTGTCTCCCACACAACGCATAGCTTTTGATGTTGTCATTTCTCATTTTAGAAACACTACATTGGCTCCATCACTCAAAATAGTGATTCAAGGTACTGCAAGCACCGAGAAATCTTACCTCATATCTTGCTTAAAATCTGCACTACAAACTGCATCTGAACAAAGTGCCTCTGCACTTCTTCTCCTTGCTCCAACTGGTGTTCCTGCTTTTAATATACATGCATCTACAATACATTATGATCTTCGAATACCCATTGCTAAAATGCAACCCCTTGAAGGCCAATCCCTTTCAAAACTTTAGGAAGAACTCCTCCATATTTGCTATATTCTCATAGATGAAATGAGCTTTATTGGACCAACAATGTTGACTCAAATTAATGCACGCTTACATCAAGCTTTCCCCTCAAATTGTACAATGCCATTTGGTGGTTGTTCCATAATCCTTGTTGGTGACTTTGGACAATTTCCTCCTGTAAAGGACATCCTCATGTATGCAGGCTCATCCATTGGAACAACTCTCTAGTGTACATTTGATACTTTTATCACGCTAGAAACAATTTTTTGACAACAAGGAAATATCCCTTCTCAAAATGCCTTTCGATAACTCTTGCTAAACCTACAAAATGGAACACCAACTGTTGAATACTGGGCACTCCTAATGACAAGAACAAGCTCATGCCTTTCATATGTGGAAAACTATTCTTTTCAACAATATATCCACTTATATCCCACCAATACCTCTGTTGCACTGCACAATAAACACATGCTGAAATAGCTTAATATGCCAATTGCACATTACTTTGCAGAACAAAGGAACAAAAATGGTCAGGGATCCATTGACGATGAGAAGTTGCCATTAAAGATCCTTCTTTCTATTGCTCAACAAGTCATGTTAACGGATAATTTATGGGTTCAAGCAGGACTTGTTAAAAGCTCACTAGGAAAATTCATTGACATTGTCTACAACTCCAATGAACAACCTCCTAGCTTACCATATTTTGTTGTTGTCGAATTCCTCTATTACAAAGGACCCTTATGGGATGTTTTGAATCCTACTTATGTTCCAATATCTCCTATAACAAGGGGATCCCATAGGAAACTACCACGTCGTATGGCATGGGGTTTAACAATTCATAAATCCCAAGGTATGACCCTACAAAATGTTACAATAGGTATTGGAAACACTGATAGACAAGGACTCACATTTGTTGACGTAATTGTAACTTCAGAATGTATTCACTTGTATTTCTTATCTATTGTAACCAGATGTTTATTCTGGGATGTTATCATGTTATGTCATGCCCCGATGTTCCGATCGAGAGAATCAATAATGTGAAAAATTCATGTCAAGTCATTGCGGGTAACCCTCCTACTGTATAAGGGTTAAATTCCCCACAGTTACAGGGCACTAGTGCTATTAGACTCTCCTAGGAGAGGTCGGCACTAGTAGGGTTTTAGTCATGCCTGGATTAGTATAAATAGAGAGCTGGACTCTCTATTTAGCAAAAATCACAAACACACTCAAGTGTAGCGCATAGTTGAGGAAGGAGAAGACACTGGGGCTAGACAAGAAGAAGGTTACTGTTGTCAGGAGATCATCTTACTATTTTGTGGTTTTACCTTTTGTGTTTTTACCTTTTTATGTCGATTCTATCTCTGAGGGAGTTGTGGGGTTTTCTCCATTTATGGTTTCCCTGAGGAAAAACACTGTGTTCATTGTCTTGTGTGTTTGATTGCTGTACTTGTTGTTCTCTCAGTAAAATATCCTAACATAATGCTAGCTTGAATGTTGAAAAACTAACATGGTATCAGAGCTAACCTGAGAAGAAGACACTGTGCAGCTGCGGGAACTAGGGATTCCTACTTTGTGGATCTCTCTCCACAGATTTTCAGCAAAAGTAAGGTGGAATAACTCTCCTCCTTAGGGCGCATATTTCTGTCAAAGCAGAATCCAATTCTAAGGTTTTTCAGTTTCGGACCTGACACTGCTGCTGGAAATTAGGGCTTTTCACAGAAGAGGAATTTTTCAGTGAACCCAGGCCTGGATTAATCTCCTCCCCAAAATCAAAGTTAGGGATCAATTTCAAAGCATTTGGTTGGACAGAACTCCAAAAAAGAAAAACCCTAATTTGCTCCTGAACCAGCTCTGCAGGATTTCAACTCAAAATTTAGATCCGACATCTTAACCTAGTAAGATCTAAAATATTTTGTATTTACATTTGAGGTTCTTAGTTAAGATGTCTCATCATACCAAGCTTGATGAAAAGCTTGAGGGAGCTGATAACTTCTGAGCTTGGAAGTATAGGATCTCCCTGGTCCTGGAAGAGAATGAGTTAGACTCCTACATCCATGAGGAGGTCCCAGTTCCAGAGGGAGATGAGGCTAAGGCATTTCATAAGAAGAAGTTGGTTATGGAAAAGAGAATCATTCCTGATTCTACCAAGGATCATCTCATACCACAAGTGTACTCCCTAAAGACACCTAAAGCTATGTTTGATTCCCTAACCAAATTGTTTGAAGGAAAGAACATAAACCAGAAGATGACTCTGAGAAACCAACTGAAGAATGTGAAGATTCAAAATGCAGAAACAATCTAGTCTTACTTCACAAGAGTTTCTTAGATCAAGGAACAACTAGAAGCAGTAGATGAATAAGTGGAAAATGCAGAGATTGTGATGACTACCTTGAATGGCCTCCCTAGGTCATGGGATTCTTTCATCCAAGGAATATGTGCTAGAAAGAAGTTAGTCAAGTTCAGCAAACTATGGGAAGAGTGTTCTCAAGAAGAAGCTCAGATAGTAGCTCGAGAAGAAAAGATGGGAAGTGAAGATCAAGCTCTCACAGTACACTCCAAGTCAACCAAAAGAAGATCTCGTCACCCTAGAGGTAAGCACTATCACAAAGATAACACTAGAAAAGATTTGTCTAGAGTCATATGTTATACATGTGATGAAGCGGGGCATTATGAAAAGAATTGTCCTAAGAAACAAAAGAACCAGATATGAAAGAGAAGATTCTTCAAGCGAGGATGAATATGTTTTGATTTCCGCTCTCACAGGAAACATTACTCGTGGAAGCAATGATTGGCTCATAGATAGCGGGGCTTCCAAACATATGACAGGATTCAAGGAATCCTTTGTGAGACTGTTAGAACATGAATCACCTCACAAGGTGAAGCTAGGAGATGACTAACAATATCCAATAAAAGGTAGTGGGGAATCTTCCTATAAACTAGACTCTGGAAAGTCTCTAACAATAAAGGAAGTATTGTTTGTGCCAGGACTCAAGAAGAACCTCCTCTCCATATCGGCATTAGATGCAAAAGGAATGCGGGTTGCATTCATAGATGGTCAAGTCATCATGTGGCCAAAAGGAAAGACTATCGATGATGCAGTGGTGATTGGAGAACAAGAAGGAGAATTGTACAAATTAAAGGGTCATCCAAAACAAGCCTTGGTCCATGACATAGTAGAGCCAAGTGAACTTTGGCATAAAATGCTTGCACATGTGCATTACAGAGCAATACCTATTGCAAGCAAAGCTGTTGAAGGTCTTCCAGAAATCCAAGCAAAACATGATGGGGTCTGCAAGGGATGTGCGAAAGGAAAGAATACAAAGAAGACATTTCCAAGCAATGAAATCAAAGAAAAAGGAATCTTGGAAATCATCCACTCCGATGTATGTGGACCTATGTCACAAAACTCACTAAGCGGGTATGCATATTATGTTTCCTTTATTGATGATTTTTCTAGGAAGACATGGGTTTACTTCATTAAGAACAAAGATGAAGTATTTAGCAAGTTCAAGAAATTCAAAGCCTTGATCGAGATTCACACTGAAAAGAAGATCAAGACTTTTCGATCAGATAATGCGGAGAATTCACTTCAAATGAATTCAAAGAGCTATGCAAAGAATAGGGGATTAAGAGGGAATTTTCCGCCCCTTATAATCCACAACAGAATGGGATTGTAGAAAGGAAGAATAGAACTATCATGGAAGCTGTAAGATCAATGCTTCATGATCAAGACCTTCCTATGCATCTTTGGACAGAAGCTGCCCGAACAATGGTGTATGTACAGAACCGTAGTCCACATAGAGTACTCGAGAACAAGACTCCTGAAGAAGTCTTCTTCGGCAAAAAACCAGAAGTCAGCCATCTCAAAATATTCGGTTGTCTAGTGTACATACACCTTCCAAATGAGAAGAGGACTAAATTAGATCCTTCGGGAAAGAAGGGTATATTTGTGGGATACTTTGAAAGCTCGAAGGTTTACAGAATATACTTCCCAGGATTCAAGAAGATTGACATCAGTAGGGATGTGACATTTGATGAAGACACAGCTTACAACAAATCCAGAAAGAAACCTGCTGAAGAATCCGAAGAAGCAGAAGCACCCAGAGTTCATGATACAACCATGAACAAAGAAGCTCAAGAAGAAGATTGAGAATTTAGAGAACCACAAAGACCTGTAGATCCACCTCTGGAGAATAATCCTCATAAAAGGAAACCTGCTTGGGTACAAGAACTTATCCAAGGTGCGGAAAGATATGGGGCTCCAGAAGAGAATCACAGAGAAAGAAAGAGGACCAGATCCTGCTCCGAGTATGTAGCATTACTATGTGATTTCATTGATAAATAACCTTCTAGTTATGAAGAAGCGGAAAAACAGAAAGAATGGAAGGATGATATGATCAAAGAATATCAATCATGAAGAATGATGTTTGGGATGTTCTCCCAAGACCAGAAGGGAAGTCAATTGTAACTTCCAAATGGATCTACAAGATCAAGCATGCTGCAGACGGTAGCATTGAAAAATATAAGGCAAGATTTGTGGCTCAGGGTTTCTCTCAGAAAGAAGGAATAGATTATGAAGAAACCTTTGCACCTGTAGCTAGGTACACTTCCATCAGATTAGTACTTGCTCTAGCTGCAGTGATGAAATGGAAGATACACCAGATGGATGTCAAGACTGCTTTCTTGAATGGTGTAGTAGAAGAGGAAGTGTATGTAGAATAGCCACTTGGTTTTGAGACACATGATAGGGAGTCTCATGTGTGCAGATTGAAGAAAGCCCTATATGGTTTGAAACAGGCACCCAAGAAATGGTACGGCAGAATTGATAGCTTTCTATCTAGTTTGGGCTTTACCAAGAGTAAAGCAGATTCCAACCTTTACTACAAGGTTGAAGATGGCAACCCAGTGATGCTTCTACTATATGTAGATGATATATTTGTGACAGGTATGGATGGGTTGATTGCTGATACGAAGAGAAAGCTTGTTGCCGAGTTTGAGATGAAGGACTTGGGTATGATGCATTATTTTCTAGGTATGGAGGTGTGGCAGAGTGCAGATGGAATCTTCCTTGGACAAGGGAAGTATGCAGTAGAGATCCTGAAGAGGTTTGGTATGATGGACTGCAAGGCTATGGCCACACCTATGGAATTGAAGCTGAAGCTATTGAGCGATGCTTCATTAGAGTTGGTTGATGCTACGATGTATCGTCAGATGATTGGGTCCTTGATGTACCTAACAAACACGAGACCAGACATTTGCTTTGCTGTGAACACCTTGAGCCAGTTCTTGATAGATCCAAGAAATGTTCACTTGATTGCTATAAAGCATATTCTGAAGTACCTGAGGGGTACAGTTGATTATGGGCTCAAGTACGATGTAAATCAGAAGATTAACCTGGAGGGTTATGTTGATTCAGATTGGGCAGGTAGTGCCATCGATAGGAAGAGCACTTCAGGGTGTTGCTTCAGTATGGGATCAAATGTGATCTCCTGGTTTAGTAGGAAGCAATCATGTGTGGCATTGAGTACAGCTAAAGTAGAGTATGTCATAGCTTGTTCAGCTAGTTGTGAGGTAGTATGGCTGTGGAAGCTACTGTCTGATTTATTTGATCTCTAGATGGATGCTACAAGTATACATTGTGACAACCAAAGTTGCATGAAGCTGTCAGAGAATCCAGTGTTCCATGACAAATCGAAGCATATCGAGATCAAGTATCACTATATCAGGGATATGGTGCAAAGGGGAGCAATGAAGCTCCAGTATGTTGTGACGGAAGAACAGATATCTAATGTGTTGATGAAGCCATTGGTTAGGGTGAAGTTTGAGTACTTTAGGGAGAAGCTTGGTGTTCTCCATATATAGGTTTCCTCCAAGGGAAAGTGATGAGTCCCATAGCCATTCTGACGAGCAGGTCAGATGTAAGGGCTGAGCCATTCTATCATGGTGAGAGGATTTGGTTCCTTCCATGTCAGATATGAGTGTTGAATGCCATTCTGGGAATGGAGGTACCTAGTCAGTTACCAGGAACGCTCAATCTGAGACTGAAAGAGCCATTATGACGAGTAGGTCAAATATAAGGGCTGAGCCATTCTGCATGGCTAAAGGATAAGGTTCCTCCCATGTCAGATGTGAGTGCTATCCATTCTAATGAGTAGGTCAGATGTAAGGGCTACTTCCACTCTCCGGGAGAGTGGAGGCACCTGGTTCATTACCAGGTAGCTCAGTCTGGGACTGGGGGCCATTCTAACGAGGATGTAGGATTTGGTTCCTACCAGGTCAGATGTGAGTGCATGCCTTTCTGACGAGTAGGTCAGATGTGAGTGCTAGCCATTCTGATGTAGGATGAGCTCCTACATAGATGTAAGGGCTACCGCCTTTTTGACGGGTAGCTTAGATGTGAGTGCTGGTCATTCTGACGTGACTGTAGGATCAGGTCCTACATGATTAGATATAAGGGCTACCGCCTTTCTGACGAGCAGGTCAGATGTGAGTGCTGGCCATTCTAACGAGTAGGTCAGATGTAAGGGCTACCAAAGACCTACGAGGAGGTAGGCATACACCCAACATGAAATAAGGCTGGCTATGTAGAACTTCCTATGACGAGAAGAATCATGAGATAGCACATATGATGATGACCAGAGGAGATCCAGATCAAGCTATGATCCAAATCCAGTTATGATGACTCTGAGAGATCCAGATCCAGTGATGATCCAGATCCAGCAGTGATGATCCAGATCGAGTGATGATCCAGATCTAGCAGTGATGATCCAGATCCAGCAGTGATGATCCAGATCGAGTGATGATCCAAATCCAGCAGTGATGATTTCCAGTTATGATGATACAGATCCAGTGATGATTTCCAGTTATGATGATCCAGATCCAGTGATGATCCAGATCCAGAAATGAAGATGGCACGAAGATAAAGATGACTTGGATATGTAGATGACGAGAAGATCCAAAGAAGAAGACCAGTGATGAAAATTGTGTCAAGAGAATACCTTCCTAGTTAAGAGGGAGTGTTGACGTAATTGTAACTTCAGAATTTATTCACTTATATTTCTTATCTATTGTAACGCAATGTTTATTCCGGGATGTTATGATGTTATTTCATGCCTCGATGTTCCGATCGGGAGAATCAATAATGTAAACAAGTCATGTCAAGTCATTGTGGTTAACCCTCCTATTTTCTAAGCGTTAAAGTCCCCGCAGTTCCAGGGCACTAGGGTTATTAGACTCTCCTAGGAGAGGTTGTCCCTAGTAGGGTTTTAGTCATGCCGGGATTAGTATAAATAGAGATTTGGACTCTCTATTTAGCACACACCACAAACACACTCAAGTGTAGCACATAGTTGAGGAAGGAGAAGACACTAGGGCCAGACAAGAAGAAGGTTACTGTTGTTGGGAGATCATCTTACTGTTTTGTGGTTTTACCTTTTGTGTCGATTCTATCTCTAAGGAAGTTGCGGGGTTTTCTCCATTTATGGTTTCCCCAAGGAAAAACATTGTGTTCATTGTCTCTTGTGTTTGATTGTTGTACTTGTTGTTCTCTCAGTTAAAGATCCTAACATAATACTAGCTTGAATGTTGAAAAACTAACAACATTCACTGCAATATCAAGAGTTACATCTCTTTCAGGCCTTCGCATTTCTCCACCTTTCTCTTTTTCCAGATACTCTCGAATGCAAGACAATCCATTTGTCCAACGTAGGAAACAAGAGGAAAGCTTACTTGCTTCAAATTATTTAAAAGAAAATTGTGGTTGAACCTTCTCATTATTTTCTCTATAAATGTACTAGTTTTTTTTATCACTTGTTAATGTAAAAATTCTACCTTTGTTTCAAGAAACATCCAAAAAAAGCAGAAATAATTGCCTTTTAGACTAAACTTTCTTAGGAAACTGACACACTTAGTGTAAAACTTACTAAGTACGACGGTTATTATATATCAGGAAATAATTAACGTATAAAAATTTTATATCAACTCTTATTTCCTTAAATGAACTTTAAATAAAGAGCATTTTTTTTTTCAAATTTCCAATTTCGAATTTCCGAAACACAATACCCAATTTCTGAAATCCGATATCGGAAATCGCAAAGTCGAATTTTTTAAGGGTATTTGACTTATTCCTGATTTCTGATTTCTGATATTTCGGATATCGAAAACCAGAGACTCAATTTTTTGTTCAAATGGTTTGCTCGCTTCCCAATTCTCATTCCTGATATTTCAGATATCGGAAAGCGGAAACATATGTCCTTCTTATGTATTCATATTTGATATATATATATATATATGCATTTGTAGGTATATATTATTATGGTATTTGGTATTTCATATATATATATATATGTTCGATAAATTGATAAGTTTCAAGCATTTTCAAATTGTCGCTGATATTGTCTACAACTCCAATGAACAACCTCCTACCTTAACATCTTTCAAAATAGTAAAACATATACTTTTATTTCAAGAAACATCCAAGAAATATTAAAATAGTTGCATTTTAGACGAAACTGTCTCAGGAAATAATTAACGTATACAAATTTTATATCAACTCTTATTTCCTTAAATGAACTTAAAACAAAAAAAAAGACAAAAATCACATTTTAAATTTTTGATTTTGAAAACACGATACCCGATTTCCTATTTCCAAAACAAGGTAAGTCAGAAAGCTTCAGTTGTGAAACCACAGTTATTTGTCATGTTCACAATTTCCCATTTTCTATATTTCCGATGTCGGACACTAGGATTCACATTTTTGTTTAAATATTTTTCTACCTTCCCAATTTCGATTCTCGATATTTCAAATATTGGAAACCGGAAACATAATTCATAATCAATTTATGAAATACCGAGTACAACTTTCAGGCATTTTCACAATGTTTTAGCACGGGAGTGAAATGGTGCTCTCTTTGTTAATAATCTTGACAATTATATACTGTAGTCCTAGAATTTCGTAATAGTAACATGGAATTCCAAAACTTTGTTTGAAATCTTAACATTCGAGTAATTTCTATGTCAAATCTTGTAAATGAAAATGTTTACAAAATGTTAAAAAAATGTTTAATTCTTCAGTAACATGTTTACAAAATGTTTATGTTGTAATTTTCAAAATCAAAGTATATTTTTCAGAAATATATCTCTGCATGAGACATCTCTACAGTTCATAGAATGCTTAATATCTTTACACAGTAATGTCTACAACTTCAATGAACAACCTGCTAGCTTACTCTGTATATTCATCAACTTTTGCAAAATAAAATGGAAGTGAAACATTAAAATATATTTGATGCATATGCCATAACTTCAATAGGAAATAAAGCCTTAGATGAATATACAACTAATTAAGTACGACAAACTTTCATAGGAAACTGACACACTCAGTGTAAAACTTATTAAGTACGACAGTTATTATATATTACGAAATAATTAACGCATAAAAATTTTAGATCAACTCTTATTTCCTTTAATGAACTTTAAATAAATAACAATTTTTTTTTTCAAATTTCCAATTTCCAATTTCCTAAACACAATACCCAATTTCCGAAAACCGCTATCGGAAACCGCAAAGTCGATTTTTTGTTAAGGGTATTTGATTTATTCGCGATTTCCGATTTTCGATATTTTGGATATTGGACACCGGACATTCAAGTTTTTGTGCAAATGATTTGCTCGCTCCCCATTCACCCATCCCATGTCACTCCAAAAACTATAGCCCTTACATCGGCAATAGCACTCTCAACTTATCTTCCCATCTCCTCCCATTCGGGACTTTCGTATCCCCATGTTGAGAATTTTGTCTTGGGTAGCCATAAGAGGGAAAATAATGACACTTAACGCTTATGAAGCAAATTTGTCTTCAGCAGCCATCAGAGGGGAAATAATGATGCTCAGAAGTCCAGTTTTTGTGAATAGAAAAAACCATAAATGAGGTCCAAATGATATTTTCCTCAGTAGGAGGCTCTATTTATTGCCTAAATCTTACAAAATGTTATTATGAGTTCTAGATTTTCATGATGTAGTATATATCTATAATGAATTTTCATGATTAATCTGATCTATATATAATTCCATTATCTCTTGGACGACGCGAAAGGTCACTTAAACGTACTAAAAAAATTTCACGTCATCATAACACCGCTCGTTTATGCTATAATGTCATTATATTAATCGCAGAAGTGATTGTTACCCTCACTTTTTATAAACCTTAAGTTATTTCATAGTGTGTGAACTTGACATTTGTCACCTCATCGATGCCTTTTTATGATGGTATAAATATTTCCTTGTTGCTTAATCATTAAATATATGAAATATGTTTCTTAATCATTAAATGATCATCAATATCATGCGCTCCAAACACCAAATCTTTCAAATCCAAGATATTTCATATCTTGGATTCTCCTCCCATTCCAGGCTTTCATATCACCGTTTAAGTGACTCCAAGAGATAAGGGAATTATATATATATATATATATCACATTAATCCCAAGTTATAGATATATACTACATCATGAAAATCCCGGACTCATAATAACATTTGTAAGATTTAGTCAATAAATGTAGCCTTTTACTGAGGAAAATATCATTTGGACCTCATTTATGGTTTTTTCTATGCACAAAAACTGGACTCTTGAGTGTCATTATTTCCCCTCTCATGGCTGCTGAAGAAAAAATTTCTAACATGATGATACCAAAGGCCGAAATGGGAGGAGATGGGAACATAAGTTGGTAGCCCTACTTTCAATGAAGGGGCTATAGAAGAAAGAAAGTGCAACAGGTTTATTCTCCAGACTTTGAGGTGTGGTATTATCCTATATCCTTTCTAAGCTGATATCAAATGTTATGTTCTTTCTCACAAATGGATATTTCTCTACACCCAAATTTCGGAACTCACAATCTTTCCCCCATGCCTCCTTTCGAATGATGCTAAAGCATTCTTCAGACATATATATCTATTCACCTTTACGATGATTGCAAATTTAGCTACAAAAACATATGGAAATGGTTGCATTTTTATGATGATTGCAAGTTTAGGTAGCAAAACGTATGTAGATGGGTGAGGATTGTAGCGTAGATGAATGTCCAACACATCACTTTGTACCATTACGATTTGTTTTTTACTACCTTATTTGTATTATGAAAATATTGATTATTGACGCATTTTGTTCTTTTTTATCTTGTCCAACATTATCGAATTTTTTAAGGGTATTTTCCTTATTCACAATTTCTGTTTTCCGATATTTCGGATATCGGAAACCAGAGACTCAAGTTTTTGTTCAAATCATTTGCTCACTTCCTGATTCTCATTCCCGATATTTCAGATATCGGAAAGCGGAAACATATGTCCTTCTTACGTATTCATATATATATATATAGGTACATATTATTATGGTATTTGGTAGTTCATATATATATATATATATATATTTCCCTAACATGAATGAGCAAAATTCCATTTTCATTCATCTTAAACCTTTTTTTCCAACAACGTCATTAGATATATAAATGTTGTTCTTCATAGATTTATATATAATGACAGTTTAGCAGTAAACTTTTTAAATGAAATAATCCAATGTGATATTATAATATAATGGAAAAGAACATACAGTGTCAATAGAAAAAAAGTTGTATTCCTTTAATTGTGCTTCAAAAAGGTATTTCCCGATTCCAAAATGTCGAATTCCAGATTCTTAATTTCTTGCTTCCCAACATATCATCGTTTTCCATTTCCAGTTTCCTCATACGAAAATTCAAGCTTTAATATTCTTCTTTGAAAAAACAAAATTGTCCACTTTTCGAATAACAACATGCAAAATGTGCAATTTCCATACGGTTTTAGTTCAAATATTTTTTATTCCTATTTTTATTTCCCAATTTCAGCTTTCAGAAATTTCTTATTAAACAATGTTTTAAAATAAATGAACAATAAATCCATTCAGTGTTCTTGATGTCAAATTATCTTTAAACTTCATATTTTTTAACATAAATAATTGTTATTGGGTCTTTAAATAAATTTCATATATCCAAATCAAGCTATTCATGTATATTACATCTTTAAAATTTAGGTTTATTAAGAGAACTAATATATTTAGATATATTAGATATTTAAACTTCATATTACTTTTTTTTAAGTCAACTATACAGAAAATTACAAAATATTCAGAATTATGCTCAAGTGAAAAAAGTGATCTAACAACCACCGAAATCCTTTCAAAGAAAAAAACCTTACAGTTGTAGTGTAAAGAGCATAAAAACCATACATAAAATGAAGCGTGCTGAATAAGTAAAGTTTAAACAAAATTACATAGATATTCAAAAGAGCCACAATAACCCATGTAATATATGGTAGGCTACACACAAAAATACTGTAAAGGAATGTTTATCAAGAGACCTCGAAAAATAAAAACCAACATAAACTTAAAGGTAACAAAAGGAAGCGAAATAGACAAAAACGAAACAGGAAAAAGCTCACGCGTTAGCACCATTGATAGTGACATACAGGTCCTTCATGTTTTGTGTTTCCTCAACAATTGGACAAGGCCCAAAGAGTTCCTGGTCTAAATATAGTAGACCGGGCTTGAGCACCAAGACAGGCACTTTTCCCACAGAAGGATCCCCTTTCTCTATAGAACTATCTGCTTTCCCCACAGAGGCATCAAATTCACGAGGTCCTTTGGAAAGATCGCTAATCGTATTCGGAAACGCAACAGCCATTGTAGATACACTAGCCATGGTAGGGTCATCATTCATTTAGTTGAAATTAATATTCCTAGTGATCCTGAAACTAAAATAAATAAAAAATCAAAACAACCAAATATAATTTACAAGACATCAATTTTAATTCTCTGCGAATATTCCATAGAGACATTGCCGCTACCTCCATCACCCAAGGAGTCAAATCCCAGCTGTAATTTTTTCCACATGGCCATGACATTTCTATGCGTTATCACCATTTCTAATTCCAAATGAAACTAAGGTTACAGGCGAAATATCCGCCAAATGTAGAGGCAGACCGAGTTTAAAATGACGATGGACTTAGAAGACGAATAAGTTCTGCGAAAATAATACGAACAGTCAAAATAAAGCCTCAATATCGAATTTTTCTGGTTTTCGATACCCGAACGTCGAAAATCGAAAATAGGAACTTCGAGTTTATTTATTTGAAAATAGAAAACTTTCGAGGTTCAAAATGTCGCAAATTGGATCTTACGGAATACATATCATGTTCATTATTGTAAAACATAGGACATGGGATTTATGCAAGAAGATCTTAATAAAAATGAAAAATAGACATTATTTTGCAAAACACGAAATCTAATGAGTGGCCAAACTTCGTAAATTCGAATCTTAAAAAACCCAACTCAAAGCATAAATGATACTTGAAAAAAATTACTTTTCATTTTCAAGAATCATCAGTCGGCATTTCCTGTTTCCAATATCAGGATTAAAGGAAATTGAGAATCGAGAAACCAGACAAATCCACTTTTCAGCATCGAACATATCGAAAATCGAAAATCAAAAATCGCAAAATATACCTGGGTGATTCCATGAAGATGGGTAACACTTTTTGGCCAAATTTGGCGATGAAAACCTGATTTTTTACTCATGTGCTAGATAGAAGCCCTCAAAACACAT
>LPNX010416963.1:493335-727976 GCA_001517045.1 Pseudotsuga menziesii
CCGACACAGCTGCATACGTAAATATTCGCAAATATTACCAAAACGTCCAATTACACGAATAATTAGTTTCTAGCTTTTCTCAAAAGTAGAATGCCATTTGGAAAATAAATCCAGAATGTCATCGACTTCCTGAAAATGAGCCTTCCTCAACTGAATTTAGTTCTTGCAAATTTGGGAGAAAATTTCCTCCCTTCTGATTTTTTTCCATTCTTTGATGAACAGCTTTATCCGAGCTATCGAGGCATGGGAAATTTCTATCCATTTCTCGATCTCTTGCACCATTAACTGACTAATTTGTTGGATCAACTCTTTGGTATCATCAAACTGCTTTTCCACTTCCTCCAAATGAACTTTAGGACAAAGTGCCTCACTGAGAGGATCCAAAATAGGTAAACTCAAATAGGTTAGCAAATTATTTGAAGCAGACAACATGTTTTCACAAACCTTTTTTCCTGCATTGACTACATCTTCAACTGAATCGCACATAGCCTCCCATGTCTCAATGGTAACTTCAGTTGTTTTCAGCTCTAACTTTTCTAAGATTCGTAATCCATCAAGTCTTTCCTTAGTATGCTTTTGCCAACCTCTTACTTGCTCTAAAGCAGTGGATGTTGCTCTCATCCGATGATGGTGATCATCAAGAGATTCATAATGCTTGATAAACTTGTCATACAGGCCTTGCATCTCATCAAAATAGTTATACAAATCTATCACAGCCTCTCGAAATTCTTCGTGTATTTTACAGAGTACCTGTTTAAAATCCTCAGGTCTCAGATCGACAAAAGAGAAGCCTTTTGAGGCTAAATGGACATATTTTAGTTCTTCATTGATAAGAGCAATTTGCTCTGCTTGTTGTTGATTCACAACCTCTGGATTCTGAAGCTGGTGCTTGGCGTATTCAGCTTCAGAATCCTTCAGAATACGCCAATCTCTATTTTGTCTTCCTGTTCTTTCATGCTTGGCGTATTCAGCATGAAGACAAAATAGAGGAATTCTTCTCTTAAGATCCTTTTGAAAAATGTACAGAAGGGACTTTATCTCTGGATCAGTGATTTTACCAATCTCCTCCTGAAAAGTGGTAGTTACTCGGAACATGGAATCATCAGGCTGATTTTCATGAACGTATTGAAATTTGACATGCTCCTGAGCAAATAGATTAGCCAAATATGCCACTGGGTCATGCATTCTTTTCGATGCCTCCCCAAAACTCATAAAATAAATCTCCTTTGCCAACAAGGACACATGAACAGGATTCTGTACCGTAAGGTTCCCAAGATTCATAGGAAATTTGGTCCTGGCCTTCTTTTTATGTTTGGTCAACTTGGAGAAAGCACCATCAATCACAGTCTGATAGTAAAATTCTTGAAGCTCCATTCGGTCTGGAACTATTCTGGGAAACAAGTGCACTACATTGCTACCCCAAATCCTTATGTAAGAGAAATATTCTCCTATATACCAGTCCCCATATGCTGAAATGAGTTCCCTCGATTTTTCAGAGAATTCAGGAGCATCAGCTTTAAAAAATTTGTAGTACATTGACCCAAGAAACAGGTCACAGAGCTCATAGACACAAGGTATGAAATTTCCATCCCACATATCAACGCAATATATATGAACAGGTGAACATCTCTCGCTCCAATTCCAATTTAGCTCCGGAAAACAAGAACATGCATAGAATGCATCGATAATGAACCCTGACATGTAGAATATGGTTTCCAATTGGCCAGGGTTCTCTGATATTTTTCAATCTCATCCCACAAATTTCAAAACAGAATTTGTGCCCAGTTGAAGGAATCACCTGTAAGAAAAACATGGTTCTCCATAGGGACCCATTTCGCTTTGATTAAGGAACAGTTGGGTAAGCCAAATAACCTACAAAACATGACGGCTAGCAACAAGAAAGGCTCTCTGAACGAAGAAACTGGATATGCCAAAAGTGAAATGGGAATCACTAGTGTTGGGTCTTCCAACCAAGATTTCACCACTTATTCGTTATTGAATTTGGAAAGGGTTTCGTCGGAAAATTTCAGTGAGAAAAGTTTCTTGGGGGTTGCCAAAGCATAAGCCCTAGAAAACACATCTGGATGAAATGAAGCAATAGAGACATTCTCAATATCATTAAACATTTGTTAGTTAAGGTCAACGTGGTCCAATTCCCACTTAACAGGGTCCGTGTAAGGCATAAAAGGAGGTCTCGATGCAATGCAATGGAGCTGAGAATTGTGTATGTGCATGTAGAAAGGTTGGTCATGAGCAACAGAGGAAAAATCATCCTTGTCAAAAATAGCATAAATTCTGGACTAGTCCACATATGAGGAGTCAAACACATACCCACTAGTGTTAGTGAAAACACTGACATTGGGATCTTTGAGTTTCTACTCTTGAACAGATGTTTTAGATATGGTATTCCTGGTCATAGCAGATACCTTCTCTGATTGAATTTTAGCAACCATTTCTAAAAACGACGAGAGTTTAAATTTACCACAAAAAAAAAGGTCTTATCAAGGAGTGAAAACTTACAGGTCAAAATCACGAGTCTACGCGCTGGGACAGAGAAAAAATGCACAGTAAAAAAACCCTGGCCAGAGTGAAAAATCGTAAGTTCGATTCTTTAAAAACCCAACTAAAGCGACCAAAAGAATCTAAACTGTAAATTTCGTATGGATCAACAGACAAGATCAAACAAAAAGCATAACATATAAAATTTGAAAACATTTACACTTTCAATTTGTGAAATCAATAACTTGATATCAGGAAACAAACATTTAGTTGAAAAATTAATTTTGTTTCCAGTTTGTGAGATCCGCAATATTGTAAATCACAAGTTGGGAAAGCAGAGAAAATTACTAAGTAAAATCATGAACTAAATATTCGACAAACAAACTTGTGCGATGTTAGATTTTTATCAATTAGACAATATGATAGTAGGATCTTATCTGAGAGAATAACATGTACAACAATCAATCACAAGAGACAATAGACACAAATAGTTTCCTCGGGGAAACCATAAAGGAGAAAACCCCGCAACTTCCTCAGAGATAGAATGAGAACCAATGGCAGCAGTAAAACCCAAAGACAAAAAGATGATCTCCAACAGATGTTCTCTCTCCCACTTGAGCGAGCTCATTTTCTCTCACCTATGTGCTATATATGGGTGAGTGTTTGTCTCAAATAGAGAGGTTCACTCTCTATTTATACTAATTTCTAACTTGACAATCACTTACCAGGGCCGACTTCTCTAGGAGATTCTAATAACCCTAGTGCCCCAAAACTGTGGGGACTTTTCCCCCCAGTAAACTAGGAGGTTTAACCTCTATGACTTTACATGACTTGATTACATTAATGATTCTCCCAATAGGAACATCGAGGACCAATGAAATACAATATATAAAATATACAAGTGAATACATTTCGAAGTTACAAATACATCAACACTCCCTCTTAACTAGGAATGTATTCTCTTGACACAATTCATCAGTACAAGTCTTCATCACTGGATCATCACTGGATCATTACCAAAGCTGGATCATCACTGCTTCTGCTATCTCGATCAAATGGTGCTATCTCTCAATTCTACTCATCATAGGAAGTTCTACAGAGCCAACCCTTTTTCATGTTGGTTGTAGGCCTAGCCTCCATGTAGGTCTTCATCTTCTTCAGCACTTATATCCGACCATGGGAGGCCCAGCCTGCCACCATGTCGGAAAGGCTCACCCAGCACTTATATCTGACCATGGGAGGAACACATCCAGCATCCATGTCAGAATGGCATGCCAAGCACTCACATCTAACCATGGGAAGCCCAGCCTGCCACCATATTAGAAAGGCCCAGCACTCACATCTAACAATGGGATGCCCATCCTACCACCATGTTAGAAAGGCTCGTCTAGCACTTATATCTGACCATGGGAGGCCCAGCCTGCCACCATGTAAGAAAGGCCCAGCACTCACATCCGACCATGGGAGGCCCGACCTACCACCATGTTGGAAAGGCTTAGCACTTATATCTAACCATGGGAGGCCCATCCTACCACCATGTTAGAAAGGTCCAGCACTCACATATGACCATGGGATGCCCGACGTGCCACCATGTTGAAAAGGCTCAGCACTTATATCTGACGATGGGAGGCCCGGCCTTCCACCATGTCAAAAAGGCTCTGCACTTACATATGACCATGGGAGGCCCAGCCTACCACCATGTTAGAAAGGATCTGCACTTACATATGACCATGGGAGGCCTAGCTTGCCACCATGTCAAAAAGGCTCTGCACTTACATCTGACCATGGGAAGCCCAACCTGCCACCACGTTAGAAAGGAACACAAACTCATCACTTCCCCTTGGAAGAAATCTCAATTTGGAGAACACCAGGCTTCTCCCTGAAGTATTCAAACTTCACTCATGCCAATGGCTTGGTCAACACATTAGCTATTTGCTCATCTGTCGCAACATATTGGAGCTTCAATGCTCCTATCTACACCATATCCCTGATATAGTGATATTTGATCTCAATATGCTTCGACTTGTCATGGAACACCAGTTTCTGAGACAACTTCACACAACTCTAGTTTTCGCAATATATACAAGTAGCATCCAACTAGAGATCAAACAAATTAGATATTAGCTTCCTTAGCCACACTGCCTCACAACTAGCCGAACAAGCTGCAACATACTTTGCTTCGGCTATACTCAGTGCCACACAGGACTGCTTCCTACTAAACTAAGAGATCACACCTGATCCCATACTGAAGCAACACCCCGAAGCGCTCTTCCTATAAATGGCATTGCCTACCCAATCTGAATCCACATAACCCTCCAGGTTAATCTTCTGACTTGCCTCATACTTGAGCCCATAATAAACTGTACCCTTTAGGTACCTCAGAATATGCTTTGCAGGATCAGGTGAACATGTCTCGGATCTATCAGGAACTGGCTCAATGTGTTCACAGCAAAGCAAATATCTGGTCTCGTATTCGTCAAGTACATCAAGGACCCAATCATCTGATGATACATCATAGCATCAACTGACTCTGATGAAGCATCACTCAATAGCTACAGGTTCGATGCCATAGGTGTGCTCATGGCCTTGCAGTCCATCATCCCGAACCTCTTTAGGATCTCTACTGCATACTTCCCTTGTCCCAAGGAGATTCCATTTGCATTTTTCCACACCTCCATGCCTAGAAAGTAGTGCATCATACCGAGGTCCTTCATCTTGAACTCAGTAGCAAGCTTCCTCTTTGTATCAGCAATCAACCCATCCTCACCTATTACAAACATGTCATCTACATATAGTAGGAGTATCACTAGGTTCCCTTCTTCAACCTTGTAGTAAAGGTTGGAATCTGCTTTACTCTTGTTAAAGCCCAAACTAGTCAGGAAGCTGTCGATCCTGTCGTACCATGTCCTGGGTGCCTGTTTCAAATCGTACAGGGATTTCTTCAATTTACACACATGAGTTTCCCTGTCATGTGTCTCAAAATCGAGTGGCTTATCCACATACACTTCCTCTTCCACTACACCATTCAAGAAAGCAGTCTTGACATCCATATGGTGTATTTTCCATTTCATTTATACAGCCAGAGCAAGTGCTGATCTGATGGAAGTGTATCTGGCTATAAGTGCAAAAGTTTCTTCATAATCTATTCCTTATTTATGGGAGAAGCCACGAGCCACAAATCTTGCTTTATATTTTTCTATGGTGCCATCTGCAGCATGCTTGATCTTGTAGATCCACTTGGAAGTCACAACAGGCTTCCCCTCTAGTCTTAGGACAACATCCCAAACATCATTCTTCATGATCAACTGGTACTCCTTGATCATAGCATCCTTCCATTCTTTCTTCTCTGTCGCTTCTTCATAATTGGAAGTTTCTTAATCAATGATGTCACATAATAGGGCTACATAACCGAAGTAGGACCTAGTTCTTTTCCTCTCTCTGTGCATTTCCTCTGGAGCCCCATATCTTTCTGCACCTTGGATAGCCTCTCGTACCCATGCAAGTTTCCTCTTGTGAGGAATATTCTCTTGGGGTGGATCTATAGGTTCCTGGGGTTCTTCTATTTCTCAATCTTCATCTTGATTTACATCGTTCATAGTTGTATCTTGATTTATGGGTGCTCCTGCTTCTTCATGGTATTAAATAGGTTTCTTTCTGGATTTGTTGTAAGCTAATTCTTCGTCAAATTTTATGTCTTTGCTGATGTCGATCTTTTTGAATCCTAGGAAGTATATTCTGTAAGCCTTCGAGCTTTCACTATATCCCACAAATATACCCTTCTTCCCTGAAGGATCTAACTTCGTCCTTTTTTTTGGAATGTGTATGTACACTAGACATCCAAATATTCTGAGATGGTTGACTTCTGGTTTCTTTCCATAAAATACTTCTTCAGGTGTCTTGTTCTCAAGTACTATGTGTGGAGTACGGTTCTATACATACACAGCTGTCCTAGAAGCTTCTGCCCATATATGCATGGGAAGATCTTGATCATGAAGCATTGCCCTTGCAACTTCCATAATCGTTCTATTCTTCCTTTATGCAACCCCATTCTATTGTGAATTATATGGAATGGTCAACTCCCTCTTAATCCCTGAATCGATGCATAATTCTTTGAATTCATTTGATGTGAATTCTCCGCCATTGTCTGATCGAAAGGTCTTGATTTTATTTTTTGTGTGGTTCTCGATCAAGGATTTGAATTCCTTGAACTTACTGAATACTTCATCTTTTTTCTTCAAGAATTATATCCATGTCTTCCTCGAAAAATCATCAATGAAAGAAACATAGTATACATACCCACTCAATGAACTGGATGACATCGGACCGCATACATCAGAGTGGATGATTTCCAAGATTCCTTTTTCCTTGCTCTCACTACTTCGAAATGTCGTCTTTGTGTTCTTTCCTTTCGCACATCCTTTGCAAACACCTTCATGCTTTGCCTGTATTTTTGGAAGACCTTCAACAGCTTTTATTGCAAGTGGTAGTGCCCTATAGTGCACATGTGCAAGCCTTCTATGCCAAAGTTCATTTGGCTCTACTGAGTCATGGACCAAGGCTTGTTTTGGTTGGCCCTTTAGCTTGTATAAGCCTCCCTCTTGCTCTCCAATCACTACTGCATCATCTATAGTCTTTCCCTTTGGCCACATAAGGACTTGGCCGTCTACAAATGTAACCCTTATGCCTTTTGCATCTAATGCAAATATGGAGAGGATATTTTTCTTTAGTCCTGGTACAAACAAGACATCCTACATCTTCATAGACTTTCTAGAGTCTAATGTATAGGAGGATTCACCACTACCTTTTATTGGATACTGGTAGTCATCCCCAAGTTTTACTTTATGGGGTGATTCATGTTCAAATAATCTCACAAAAGATTCCTTAAATCCTGTCATGTGCTTGGAAGCCCCGCTATCTATAAGCCAATAATTTCTTCCATGTGTAACAGTTCCCGTGAGGGTAGAAATCAAAACATATTCTTCATCACTTGAACAATCATCACTTTCTTGTTTTATTATATTTATGGAAGGTTCATCATCCTCTGCAGTGTGAGCATGATGTCTTCTTTTGTCTTCCTTCTTCTTGTGAGAGCTATTCTTATTCTTGAGACAATCTCTTGCGAAGTTTCCTCTCTCATCACATGTAAAGCATCTATATTTAGATATGTCTCTGTTAAATTTTCTACAGTTATCTTTCTGGTGAGAATGCTTACCTTTAGGATGATGATAGTCCCTCCTGATTTTCTTGGAGTGTACTATGAGAGCTTGATCTTCACTTCCCATTTTTTATTCTCGGGCTACCATTCGAGCTTCTTCTTGTGAGCATTCCTCCCAGGGTATACTAAAGGTGACTAGATTTCTTCTAGCACAAATCCCTTGAATGAAAGAGTCCCATGACCTAGGGAGACCATTCAAGGTGGTCATCACAATTTCTCCTTTCTCTACTTCTTTATCTACTGCTTCAAGTTTTGCTTTGATCTGGGAGACCCTTATAAAGTATGACTGTATGGTCTCTGGATTCTGGATCTTCACATTCTTCAACTGGTTCCTCAAAGTCATCTTCTGATTTATGTTATTTCCTTCGAATAGCTTGACCAAGGCTTCAAACATCTCTTTAGGTGTCTTTAGGGAGGACACATGTGGTATGAGGTGATCTTTGATTGAATCAGCAATAATCCTCTTGGCCTTGATCAATTCCTTCTTGTGTAAGGCCTTATCCTCATCTCCCTCTGGAACTGGAAACCCTTCACTGATGTAAGAGTCCAACTCATTTTCTTCAAGAACTGGTGATATCCTCTACTTCCATGCTCTGAATTTATCATCTTCCTCAAGATTTTCATCAAGCTTGGTGTGATGAGACATATTAACTGAGAACCTCAAATGTAAATACAAAATATTTAGATCTTACCAATTTGAGAAGCTAAAAACTGGATCTGGAGTTGATCTTCTGCAGTGCTGATTTTCTGGTTCCAAGGAAAATTAGGGTTTGACTTTCCCAAAGTACCCAACTAAAAACCTCGATTTTTGTCTCTAAACTTTGATTTTGATGAGGAGATTAATCCTATGTTGGGCTCACTCAAAAATTCCACTTCTATGAAAAGCCCTAATTTCCCGATGTAGTGGTAGGTCAAAAACGGAAAAGCTTAGAATCAGATTCTGCTTCGATAGAAATATGTGCCCTTCAACGGAGAGTCAGCCTAGCCTCCTTTTGTTGATGGATTGTGGAGAGAGACCCAAAAAGTAAGAATCCCTAGCTTCTGCAGCTGCACAGTGTCTTCTTCTTAGGTTAGCTCTGATACCATGTTATATTTTTATCAATTAGACAATATGATCTTAAGATCTTATCTAAGAGAATAACATGTACAGCAATCAATCACAAGAGACAATAGACACAAAGATTTTCCTCGGGGAAACCATAAAGGAGAAAACCTCGCAACTTCCTCAGAGATAGAATGAGCACCAATGGCAGCCGTAAAACCCAAAGACAAAAATATGATCTCCAACAGTTGTTCTCTCTCCCACTTGAGCGAGCTTCTTCTCTCTCACCTATGCGCTATAGTTGGTTGATTTTTTGTCTCAAATAGAGAGGCTCACTCTCTATTTATGCTAATTTTTTACTTGACAATTACTTACCAGGGTCGACTTCTCTAGGAGAGTCTAATAACCCTAGTGCCCTGAAACTGTTGATACTTTGCCCCCATATCAACTAGGAGGGTTAACCTCTATGACTTTACATGACTTGATTACATTAATGATTCTCCTGATAGGAACATCGGGGACCATTGAAATACAATATATAAAATATACAAGTGAATACATTCTGAATTTACAAATACATCAACATGTGATACTCAGCAATAGAAATTTCCACATTAGATAAGTTTGTAAGTTTCTTTTGCGATTACCGATACTCCGAAATCGGGAAAGTAGATACAATTGGAATTCGGAATTCTACTTTCTCGATTTCTTAATTTACGATTTTCGACACTTGGAAATTAGAAAATTATATACAAGTTATAAAATCCGAAAATTACAATCAAGAAAGACGGGTTGTAAAACAAGTTAAAATTTATTACAAAAGTCAATAAATCCAAAGATAAATTTTATTTAGTAAAAAATGTCTTGACCTAAAATTTCAAAAGTCAGTATTAAGTCGCAAAGGTTGGGTTGCGGAAAGACCCAATATTTTTACCCTCTCGGCGTTTTTTTGCCCCTCTCGATGTAAATGCTAGTCATATAAAGTTTTGTAAATAAAATTTATAAATTATAAATTTCTTAAATATAAATTTTAAGATGAAGAAACAATTAATTTAAATAAAATAATGTTAGGGTTAAGAAATAACTAATTTATAATAAAAAGAATTTAAATCAAATAAAAGTAAAGAAATATTAAGAAAAAGATAATTAGGAGAAAATTAAGATACTTTAAAGAGCTCATTAATCATAACTTGGAAGATCAAAAGTATTTCTGAGTAGTAACTAGCTCACGGAAGAAAATTAATATGGCCAAGATTAGAACGAACTTTCATGAACTCCATAGTGAAACATGGTGTTGGTCTATTCCTAAAACTCCATGGACGGAAATGGTTTGCCATATGTGTGAGTCTATAAGCGTTGAGGATGGAAATCACTTTCTGTTAGAGCACATCTTGCTTACACCCACATTAGATCTGAGTTTCATAGTATTTGTTACAATGCAAACCTTTATAACCTCCTAACTTGCCAAAACTATACTGAGGTTGAAAAGCTTCTTGCCAAGCTTTTTGAGCACAGGAACAAGATTTCAAAGTAAACCAAGTATTATCATTCTTAAGGTATGGTAAACCAAATTTGGTCTTAGTGAACGTTAATCATCATTATCATCGTCATCATCATCATTATAATCCATGATTATACTTGAGTAAATATGTCTGCAATTGAAGTAGTAAAAGAAGTAATTAAATTTACCTTAAAGTTTCTCGTGATCCAACTCACTAGAGTTACTCTAGTGCAAGATTGAGTTTGACTTGTGAGTTAATCGTGAGTTTTGACTTGTTTACTATATGAGACTTAGTTTTTATTTAAAAACTTAAGCTAAAGAACATTGTAAGTTATATCTAAATTAATTAAGTTTAATAACGAACTAAATTAATTATCAACAAATTTAAGATCTTTTAATTAATTTGTTTATAAATATGGTAGTAATTGTATTCTAAACGATATTCTGTTTAATTGATAAAAATTTTAATTATTAAACTTTTTCCAAAAAACAAAATGAGCCTATTTTAAAATATGATCCAAAGATGAAACTTTACTTTCTCAAAACAAACAAACAAATCAAAGAAAAAACAACTCACCAAAAATTGAGTTTATCCATAATTTAACTCACTATATTTGATAACTAAGGAATTAAAGGTTTAGTTTCAAAGTTTCATCAAAGAACATAATCAAACTTGAAATTTAAGTAATTGAATTCAAAAAAGTCTACTGAATGGGTGTGATGGTTTTCGGAGAAGTAACCTGGATCATACAAAAGACTTCATTTTTATTTAAAAAATCAGTCAATAATTATTATATTTTTTTTAAAATAAATATAATGGTTTAATATATAATATTAAAATAAATTAAAAACACGCCATAAATGTACTTTATTGGTATTATGGATTACATTCATAGAAAAAGCAGATACATGTTATTCACGAAGACTCAAGGTATTCTCAATGTCCATCATAAAATGTTACAAGCTAGATTTGAACCTAGGTGGAGAGTATCACAACGAATGCTCTGGCCACCAAATCTAGACTTTGATGACAAATATTTATATACCTCTTTATAATAAGGATTAAGATATCTTTCTTTAAAGGATTCATAATTTATTGTTATTTACTTTTTTTTCCAAAGAACAAAAATTGTAATATATTTATATCAAAAAGACATATTACATTCTTTGTATGCATGAGTTTGCATTATCTTTTGGATATGTAGAAGCCTTCTACTCAAGGGTCCTTACACTCAACAAGACAATTTTCCAACATACATTCCTTAAAAAATATCCTAATATTTTAATCGATTACAATATCCAAAATATTTTAAGTACTTCAAAATTGACAAGTTCTACACGCAGATCCATTTTGTTTAATTATTCATTCTTCAATTTAAATCCTTCCTTTGAAAGGACATCAACTTTCACATTTTTCTCTCTATATATTGGCTTGAAGCTAATATTTTCAAAAGTATATCTAAGTCTGATGATCTCCTCTACAAAAGAAATTAAACCCATACTATGACAAGTTTTTACCTTGTTGATCCAATTGATAATAATCTATGAGTCCCTATATACATTTGGTTTATCTATCTAGACCAATATTCTTGGCTAGCCTGAGGCATAACCATAATGATGAGAGCTCAACAAAATTGTTTGTCCCCTTGCCCAATCTAGCTTTAAACTCAACCATGTCTTTCTCCGATATTAGAATAATACCGCCTACTCCGTAAAGGACTCTCTGCCCTTCTTCAACTCCATCAAAATATGCTTGAGGATAATCTTTGATTTCCAAAAAATATGATTTCCTAAATTTCCTTTTAGTGACAATTTGAGGATAGGATCTCAACATATTTATACATTGAATTGCACAAGCAAATGTCGATTCTTCTAAATCTTCAAAAAGTACTTATGTTTCTAGCCCTTTAAATATTTTAAATTACCATTGTTGATAGTGCTCTGAAATCTTTAAATATTTCATTGTTGCACCAATTTCTAAGGCATTCTTCTACCGTCTTATCTATCCAAACTCTTTTTACTTCGTTAGGGATAGACATCTCCTTCTAGACCTGTTTTACAAATCTACATTCTAAGGCGAGACACTGTTTTGCTCCTTTATCTCTTTGCATAAGCTACACCTATTGAGTCTCACTCAATTTATTGTTATTTATTTATTAGAATGAATATCCACATTAATATAATTTGGTTTTTTTTTATTATAAACAATTCCACAGCCATAATGAACATTACCTTAATCTAAAACATTTTGTTTATTACTTCTCACGTCTTAAAATAATAAGTTCATCTTATAGCAAATAGACCTTATATTCAACTACAAATTTAATAATTAAAAATATAAATAAGAGTAGGGTTCTACCATGTTTAATGCCAAATAATGCGAATACATGGTAAACAATACCAAAATTTGATTATAACTCTAAGTTTTTGTAGGGTCCAATTTTATAAGTTTGCTAAAGCTATCCCACCATAAATTCATAACTTTGTTTACAATAAAATTTCATATATGATTAATTAAATAAATTTTAAACTATGTCTATTTTAACTATTAATTTAATAAATAACAAATTAGGATTATATATATATATAATTTTTGTTTGTTTTCATTCGAAAAAAAATCTAAATTGTTATTCAAAATAGACTCAAAATTACATATATACTAAATTTTATCACCATTTTCCATTCTGTAACTATATATAACAACATTCAGCATAACTATCATAATACTACAAAAATGACAAAACTACTACTTTTTCATCCGATTGACAACTTTTATCGTCTTAACAAAGATAGTCCTTTAACAAAAAGACAAAAAATGAGACAGCCTATCCCTTCACAAAATAAAAAAAACTAGAAAACAAACAAACCCACATGTTATTTAAAAGAACGAGTATTTGCTAACATCTATCGATTCCTCATCCACAAAATCAAAAAACCGAATGAATCCATCCATTTCCCCAATTGATTCCTTAGATAAAGAATCTACTTCTTCATTAAAGATTCGATATATGTGCCTGAAATAAATAACCTAAAAAGACTAAATAAGATCCCTTATCTTCCTCGTCCAGTTGCAAAAGTGCAAGGACTGCATTGATTTCAAACCATCAGACCAATTGATTGTTGCTTTTGAATCACCGCATATAGTGAACTCAATAATTCCTCTTCCCCTGGAAAACCAAAGTAACCCCCAGAGAGAAAGAAGCTCCGCAAAAGTGTTTGTCCCATAACCAACTCCCATTTTCAGCTTGATCCAATGATTCCTCTTCATTTTTATTATCATACAAGCTCCACATCTCCCCTCCTGTTATGCCTCATCAAAAAACCCATATATAACATTTTCCAAAAAAAGAAGGGCTAATATAAAACTTTTTTTCCTTGTGTGTATATTCTTTCTTCCATTGATATAAATCTGCAAGAATCTTAAAAACTCTGAAATCCACTCATGGAATTACCTCTTGAAAAACACATATATTTTGTGTTTCCAAACTTCTCAAAAGAAAAAGAAAAACATAGATCATCCTTCCAACCTCTTTCCAAACAGTATTGAAAAAAGAGCAATGAAAAAAGAGGTGTTTAACTGATTCAATGTCTTCCTTGCAAAGATGACACAAACATGGACTAATAAAACCTCGAAGCTTGAGATTTTCCCTAACCATAATTTTATCCTTCAGTAACAGCTAGATAAAGCACTTAAATTTCAATGGGATATTCCTTTTCCATGGAACTCTATATCACCATTTTGAATCTGTCATTCTCCTTTGATCCACTATGACCTCATATGCAAGCTTGGCTGTGACTTCACTTGTTTTTGTGTTTGGTTCCCATACTAATTCATCACCCATGTCATCAAGATAGATACCTACCTTTGCAAGAGATAATGTAAATTCTCTCCACTCCTCCTCCATCTGCACGGGCAAGTTTAATTTTTCCTTACAAAGCCAATAATCTTAAGAACTATCCTCATTGTTTCTAATCTGAGCAAGTACCATGATATTTATTTTATGCAATTCAGAGATCAGCTAAAGAGATAGAAAACTATTACCTTGTACTCCTACAATAGGATCAATTCCAATAAAAATATGAAAACCTCTGCCTACATTCCAACTTACATGTTTTTTTACTATAGGCAACGATCTTAAAAAACTTTTCCAAATGTAGGAAGATCTTGGAGACTTCAAAATTGGTTCTCTAAACCATCAAATCAAAGAGTACGTTTTGATGTATTTTGCATTTATGGCCTTGTTCCATAAACCTGCAACCAAAAGAGTTCTCCACATACTCTTAGCACAGAGTGCCATATTAAACAAACTCAAATCTTTTAAACCCCACCCACCCTTCTACTTTAGCAGAGATATAATTTCCTAGGCTGCAAGGTGGTACTTTGAATTTTCTAGGCTACCCGACCACAAGAATTTAAACATTTTTCTTCTTAGTTGCAATATCACGGCAGTTGGCAATTTGTATAAATAAAACTAGTACACGGGGATACTTTGTAGAATTGCATTCGCCAACACCAGATGTCCACCTACCGACATGCATGTATAAGAACAACATTTGATTCTCTTATTAAATTTCTTCAATAACCAATTCCAATTAGCAGTACCATAAGAATTTGACTTTAGGAAAAAACCAAGATACCTGAAATTCTCATTTATAGATGACATAGAACAAGGAAAAACTAATTGAAAATAGTTACACATAACTTCGTCACAACATAAAAATGTGAAATGGGATTTATGTTCACTTACTAACATACCAAACGTTGCACATAACAAATCAAAGACCTCTTTGTAATGCAACCACTCATCCTTACACCCATTCTAAAAAATGAGAATATCATCTACAAAGGACAAGTGAGAGATATAGAGCGAAGGAGATAGTTTCAAGCCCTTAATCTTCTTATCCACTTTTCTTTCCTCAATCAATCTGCTTAGTCCATCAATCACCAACAGGAAAAGAAGCAGCGACAACAGGTAACTTTGCCTAAGACCTATGCTACTTTTGAAATAAGCAGCAAGAGAACCATTCACCAAAGTAACAATACTAGCTATAAAAATACATACCATTATCCAACTCATAACATCATATGGGAAGCCGATGTAAACCAAAATAAGACGTAACAAAGACTAATCCACCATGTCATAAGCCTTTACCAAATCCACTTTTAACACAAAAACTTGTAACTTTCTCTGCTTTTTTTTTTCCAGGAGAAAAATAGCAGTTCCTTGTTATTCAACAAAATCAAAGGTAACCTGTTTGTTGCATCAGGTATACATATACATGAAATGGCCACAGCTCGGGTATGAGTGCTCAGCAATCAAACTAACAGTGAGTAGACATAATGCCTAAAAATAACATCAAGAGACAAAAGAACAAGTAGCCAATCTCGTACTCCGAAACACCTAGTAACAGAAGTACAAGTCAAAACAAAATCGCTTATCTAGGGTGGCACTTCTGGGTACTACCAAAGCAGTATAGCCTAGTGGACTATACCAACTATAACACCAAAGGGTTTAATCATTATCAAGCCACCAAATAGCAGAAAATCATGTCTAAGGCTAATAGAACTGAAAAGAACCTCTCCCACTGCATTCACCCTTACACATCCTTACACAATACCAATACCAATACCAACACCCTCCATAATCTATATATTTGATTAAAAACCAAATTACTATAAGGTAATGCGTATGCCCAAACCCAATTTTAAGTTGTTTGCAATTATTTTTGTAATGATTTTATACAAAATAATGCATAAATAAATAAACTTGTAGTCACTTAGGGTTTCAGGCTTATCCCACTTTAGAATGATTAAAAAAGTGGAATGTAACTTTTGTTTTTAACGATGATAGGTGGATGTAAAATTTCAAACATTTTCTCAAACAACATGATTTTACCTACATCCTTCATTTAAAAGTTAAAATAATCTCTTTTTCCAAATATCAATAATATTTATTTATTATTTAAATTTATTTATTGACATGAAACTCTTGGGGAAGTCAATAAAAAAAACAATGGGACTTTTTATACCTAAGAGTTTAATCGAAGATAATCCAAAAAAACCATGGGACTTTTTATACCAAACAGTTTGAGCGGAAGATAACTTTAAGAAAAACCATTGACCTAACCATCGTAACGGAGTCATTTTCTTTCTTTATATTTTAAAATGGAGTCTTATATATATATATATATATATATATATATATATATATGATAAAAAATATAAGATGTTAAGAGTAGTTGAAGTTAATGATTCATAAATAAATTATTATGTCGAAGGCTTTATTTAAGTGGAAGTGTGGGAATGACTCCTTCATTAATTAGGGTTGATTTTTTTTTATGAAAAAAAGGGATTGGTTTTTTTGGCTACTTTGTTGTTTATCGACACTTTGTAAAGAGCCAACACTTGTAGTTAATAAATATATATGGAAATTTGTTTTGATAATTGGTGTTGGTAATCATGGTAGTTGTAATTAAGTTAAAATCTATAAAAAAAGGAAGCGTTGTCCAGTCCTAGAAGATGATTAAGCAATGTATGATTCTTCTCATAAGTACTTGCTAGAGATGGGTTCCTCTTATAAGATGGGTGGTTGGGGCAGTACGCTAGCATTGTCCCCACCCAAGATCAAAATCCATGACTATATATATATATATATATATATGACACCTATAAAAGTGTCAGAATTCAATAATAATAAAAAGTACCAAAGAGATAGCTAGAAAGAGGAGGAAGGACAAAGCTACTTATTACATGTTTATATTATATTATACTGCTCCAATTCAATTTAGTTGCCCACAAACCCTTTAGATGGCAGTTTGAAGTTTTATGTTGACGTCGTAGTTTTATGTGCACTGGATGGAGAATCTAGCTAATGTCTTACAATGTTTAACTATATTTTTTTTATCATTTGTATGTCATGTTACCATAGGAGGTCAGATTACATAGCAGAGATCTGATATTATTGTTTGAGAGACTTTTGATGATTTGATAGTAATTCTACTGCCTCTATTTTTGTCAAAACTAATCTTGAAGATACACTACCTTCGACAATACTTGAGCTTGTTAACCAAATGCAAGACATGCCTAATAAGAAAATTGGTGAGCAGGTCGGAAGGTTTGGATCTTCATTACATGGAACACGCTCATATTGGAAAAAAATAGGGCTGAACTGACAGATATGATCAATCAACAAGGTACACCAACTTTCTTTTTTACCCTTAGTGCAACTGATACAAAATGGCTGGATTTGCATGTTGTAATGCCTGCTGGACGTTCTACTGGTTTAGCTCAAGACTACTAATGCAAAGTTCACAACATCATATCAAATCCACATATTACATCACAATACATGCACAATAGATTCAAAACATTCGTTCAAGAGGTACTTGAAAAAGGTTTTCATATAACAGATTCTTGGTGCAGGTATTTTACCATCTCTTCATTCTTATTTTTCTCTTCGTATATTTCACTTTATACATTTCATTTCTAATATATTCATTTTCCTCCTATGTAGGAATGAATGGAAGCATAGAGGATCCACACACATTCATGGTTTTATTTGGTTGGCATATGCACCAAATATGGACACCTTAGAGTGGGAAGATATTCTTGCAGTTGAAGCTGCAAAAAAAAAATTGACACATATGTTACAACTTGGAATCCTCGTTATACGCACTTGTCAACATCTGGGTTACACCATTCTACTGCAAATGATCCATGCAATCTTGCATCACCATCCATATTTGAATCAAACTACTCAGTTGACTATGAAGAACTTGTAAATTTTGTTTAAAGACACACCAGATGCTCATAATCAACTTTCCTTCGCAAAAAAGGAACATCTATTAAATGTCGTTATGGTTTTCCATATGAGCTACAAGCTGCTTCTTCATTATTCATTGATGCAAATGGATGTAAAACAAACAATCCTGTGAAACATGATTCCCTTCTCAATATTCACAACCCTACCATACTATCAATATGGAGGGCTAATGTTGATTTCCAACCTATTCTTTCTAGACATGTTGTCCTCAAATACATTTCAAAGTATGCATCAAAAGTAGAGCCAAAATCAGAAAGCTACCGTGTAATTCTCTCTCGCCTTGCACATGCAGCACCAAGTGACGGACCCATTCTTTAGCCAATCAAACAATTGCTTGTACAAACAGTTGCAGAACGAGACATTAGTGCACAAGAGACATGTCACATGCTGCAAAAACTCCCACTTGTTCTTTGTAGTCCTCACTTATTTTCATTAAATGTGAGTCAAAGTGTCTTCCGTCATGTTTGTATCGGCACTAATAACATCCCTCCAACTCCCCCCCTCATATTTGCATACATGCAACGACCAGTTGCTCTTGAACATATAACCCTACTAGAAGTTGCTCGTTCTTGGTATTTCTCTCCGAATAGGAAAAAAAATCCATGTAAACAAAACTTGCATCACAAGATTGTTAGAGTCTATCCACAATTCATTTCCATTCCTCCCTTTGATTCTTCATCTTTTGAACCATTTTGTTGGAACGAACTTCTTCTATACAAAGCTTTTTGTTCCATCCCTCACGATATTGGAACAACAACTTCTGAAATTATTTCTCATTGCCATCAGATTAAAGGCACATATAGTGTCTGGCATGTTGAACGTGCACAAGAAGAACCCTGTACACCTCTATCCGATGATTCAAACTCTGATGCTATTACCTTTCTGTTGTCTCATAACATGGATGAATGGGAACTTCTCTCTCAAATGCGACCAAGAAACAACATCCAAATTGATGACCTTGAAATGCTTGGACATCATGATTTTGACAAAAATCACAATTGGACACATAACAATATAACCACCAACTTGCATCAGATAGCAACATCATTCATTGACCTCAATCGTTTGTCCACCCATCTACATGAAGACATCCTATTGTTGTCCAATTCACCTAATTTCTTGTCTCCCACATAATGCATAGCTTTTGATGTTGTCATTTCTCATTTTAGAAACACTACATCGGCTCCATCACTCAAAATAGTGATTCAAGGTACTGCAAGCACTGGGAAATCTTACCTCATAGATTGCTTAAAATCTGCACTACAAACTGCATATGAACAAAGTGCCTCTGCACTTCTTCTCCTTGCTCCAACTGGTGTTGTTGCTTTTAATATACATGCATCTACAATACATTATGATATTCGAATACCCATTGGTGAAATGCAACCCCTTGAAGGCCAATACCTTTCAAAACTTTAGGAAGAACTCCACCGTATTCGCTATATTCTCATAGATGAAATGAGCTTTATTGGACCAAAAATGTTGACTCAAATTGATGCACGCTTATGTCAAGCTTTCCCCTCAAATTGTACAATGCCATTTGGTGGTTGTTCCATAATCCTTGTTGGTGACTTTGGACAATTTCCTCCTGTAAAGGACATCCCCATGTATGCAGGCTCATCTGTTGGAACAACTCTCTGGTGTACATTTGATACTTTTATCACACTAGAAACAATTTTTTGACAACAAGGAAATATCCCTTCTCAAACTTCCTTTCGATAACTCTTGCTAAACCTACGAAATGGAACACCAACTGTTGAATACTGGGCACTCCTAATGACAAGAACAAGCTCATGCCTTTCATATGTGGAAAACTATTCTTTTCAACAATATATCCACTTATATCCCACCAATACCTCTGTTGCACTGCACAATAAACACATGCTGAAATAGCTTAATATCCCAATTGCACATTGCTTTGCATAACAAAGGAACAAAATGGCCAGGGATCCATTGACGATGAGCAGTTGCCATTAAAGATCCTTCTTTCTATTGGTCAACAAGTCATTTTAACGGATAATTTATGGGTTCAAGTAGGACTTGTTAAAAGCTCACTTGGAAAATTCATTGACATTGTCTACAACTCCAATGAACAACCTCCTAGCTTACCATATTTTGTTGTTATCTAATTCTTCTATTACAAAGAACCCTTATGGGATGTTTTGAATGCTACTTATGTTCCAATATGTCCTATAACAAGGGGATCCCGTAGGCAACTACCACTTCGTATGGCATGGGGTTTAACAATTCATAAAGCCCAAGGTATGACCCTATAAAATGTTACAATAGATATTGGAAACACTGATAGATAAGGACTCACATTCACTGCAATATCAAGACTTACATCTCTTTCAGGCCTTCGCATTTCTCTACCTTTCTCTTTTTCGAGATACTCTCGAATGCAAGACAATCCATTTGTCCAACGTAGGAAACAAGAGGAAAGCTTACTTGCTTCAAAGTCTTTAAAAGAAAATTGTGGTTGAACCTTATCATTATTTGCTCTATAAATGTACTAGTTTTTTTTATCGCTTGTTAATGTAAAAAATCTACCTTTGTTTCAAGAAACATCCAAAAAAAGCAGAAATAATTGCCTTTTAGACTAAACTTTCTTAGGAAACTGACACACTTAGTGTAAAACTTATTAAGTACAACGATTATTATATATCAGGAAATAATTAACGTATAAAAATTTAATATCAACTCTTATTTCCTTAAATGAACTTTAAATAAAGAACAAATTTGTTTTTTCAAATTTCCAATTTCCAATTTCAGAAAGACAATACCCAATTTCTGAAATCCGATATCGGAAACCGCAAAGTCGAATTTTTTTAAGGGTATTTGACTTATTCGCGATTTCTGATTTCTGATATTTCGGATATCGGAAACCAAAGACTCAAGTTTTTGTTCAAATGGTTTGCTCTCTTCCCGATTCTCATTCCCGGTATTTCAGATATCGGAAAGCAGAAACATATGTCCTTACGTATATATATATATATATATATATATATATATATATATATATATAGATAGATAGATAGATAGATAGATAGATAGATAGATAGATAGATATTCGCATTTGTAGGTACATATTATTATGGTATTTGGTATGAATTCAAATATATGTTCGATAAATTGATAAGTTTCAGGCATTTTCAAATTGTCACTGATATTGTCTACAATATATATATATATATATATATATATTCGCATTTGTAGGTACATATTATTATGGTATTTGGTATTTCATATATATGTTCGATAAATTAATAAGTTTCAAGCATTTTCAAATTGTCACTGATATTGTCTACAACTCCAATGAACAACCTCCTAGCTTAACATCTTCCAAAATAGTAAAAGATATACTTTTCTTTCAAGAAACATCCAAGAAATATTAAAATAGTTGCATTTTAGACGAAACTGTCTCAGGAAATAATTAACGTATACAAATTTTAGATCAACTCTTATTTCCTTAAATGAACTTAAAACAAAAACAAAACAAAAAAATCAAATTTTAAATTATCGATTTTGAAAACACGATACCCGATTTCCTATTTCCAAAACAAGGTAATTCAAAAAGCTTCAGTTACGAAACCACAGTTATTTGTCGTGTTTACGATTTCCCATTTTCGATATTTCCGATGTTAGAAACTAGGATTCACATTTTTGTTTAAATATTTTTTTAACTTGCCAATTTCGATTCTCGATATTTCAAATATTGGAAACTGGAAACATAATTCATAATCAATTTATGAAATACCGAGTACAACTTTTAGGAATTTTCACAATGTTTAAGCACGGGAGTGAAATGGTGTCCTCTTTGTTAATAATCTTGACAATTATATATTGTAGTCCTAGAATTTCATAATAGTAACATGGAATCCCAAAACTTTGTTTGAAATCTTAACATTCAAGTAATTTCTATGTCAAATCTTGTAAACAAAAATGTTTACAAAATGTTAAAGAAATGTTTAATTCTTCAGTAACATGTTTACAAAATGTTTATGTTGTAATTTTCAAAATCAAAGTATATTTTTTGGAAATATATCTCTGCATGAGACATCTCTACAATTCATAGAATGCTTAATGTCTTTACACAGTAATGTCTACAACTTCAATGAACAACCTGCTAGCTTACTCTGTATATTCATCAACTTTTGCAAAATAAAATGGAAGTGAAACATCAAAATATATTTGATGCATATGCCATAACTTCAATAGGAAATAAAGTCTTAGATGAATATAAAACTAATTAAGTACGACACACTTTCGTAGGAAACTGACACACTCAGTGTAAAACTTATTAAGTACGACAGTTATTATATATTAGGAAATAATTAACATATAAAAATTTTAGATCAACTCTTATTTCCTTAAATGAAATTTAAATAAATAACAATTTTTTTTTCAAATTTCCAATTTCCTAAACACAATACCCAATTTCCGAAAACCGCTATCGGAAACCGCAAAGTCGATTTTTTGTTAAGGTTATTTGATTTATTCACGATTTTCGATTTCCAATATTTTGGATATCGGACACCGGACACTCAAGTTTTTGTTCAAATGATTTTATCGCTCCCCATTCACCCATCCCATGTCACTCCAAAAACTATATCCCTTACATCGGCAGTAGCACTCTCAACTTATCTTCCCATCTCCTCCCATTCGGGACTTTCGTATCCCCATGTTGAGAATTTTTTCTTGGGTAGCCATAAAAGGGAAAATAATGACGCTTGATGCTTACGAAGCAAATTTTTCTTCGACAGCCATCAGAGGGGAAATAATGATGCTCAAGAGTCCAGTTTTTGTGCATAGAAAAAACCATAAATGAGGTCCAAATGATATTTGCCTCAGTAGGAGGCTCTATTTATTGCCTAAATCTTACAAAATGTTATTATGAGTTCTGGATTTTCATGATGTAGTATATATCTATAATGAATTTTCATGATTAATCTGATCTGTATATAATTCCATTATCTCTTGGACGACGCAAAAGGTCACTTAAACATACTGAAAAATTTTCACGTCAACATAACACCGCTCATTTCTGCTATAACGTCGTGATATTAATCGCAAAAGTGATTGTTACCCTCACTTGTTATAAACCTTAAGTTATCTCATAGTGTGTGAACTTGACATTTGTCACCTCATTGATGCCTTTTTATGATGGTATAAATATTTCCTTGTTGCTTAATCATTAAATATATGAAATATGTTTCTTAATCATTAAATGATCACCAATATCATGCGCTCCAAACACCAAATCATTTAAATCCAAGATATTTCATATCTTGGATTCTCCTCCCATTCCAGGCTTTCATATCACCGTTTAAGTAACCTTTCACGTACTCCAAGAGATAAGGGAATTATATATAGATCACATTAATCCCAAGTTATAGATATATACTACATCATGAAAATCCCGGACTCATAATAACATTTGTAATATTTAGTCAATAAATACAGCCTTCTACTGAGGCAAATATCATTTGGACCTCATTTATGGTTTTTTCTATGCACAAAAACTAGACTCCTAAGCGTCATTATTTCTCCTCTCATGGATGCCGAAGAAAAAATTTCTAACATGGTGATACCAAAGGTCAGAATGGGAGGAGATGGGAAGATAAGTTGGTAGTCCTACTTTTGACGAAGGGGATATAGAAGAAATAAAGTGCAACAGGTTTATTCTCCAGACTTTGAGGTATGGTAGTATCCTATATCCTTTATAAGCTCACTATTAAACAGGCTATCAAATGCTATGTTCTTTCTCACAGATGGATATTTCTCTACACCCAAATTCCGGAACTCACAATGTTTTCCCCATGCCTCCTTTCGGATGATGCTAAAGCATTCTTCAGACATATATATCTATTCACCTTTACGATGATTGCAAATTTAGCTGCAAAAACATATGGAAATGGTTGCACTTTTACGACAATTGCAAGTTTAGGTAGAAAAACATATGTAGATGGGTGAGGATTGTAGCGTAGATGAATGTCCAACACATCACTTTGTACCATTACGATTTGGTGTTTACTACCTTATTTGTATTATGAAAATATTGATTATTGACGCATTTTGTTCTTTTTTATCTTGTCCAACATTATCAAATTTTTTAAGGGTATTTTCCTTATTCGCAATTTCTGATTTCCGATATTTCGGATATCGGAAAGCAGAGACTCAAGTTTTTGTTCAAATCATTTGCTCACTTCCTGATTCTCATTCCCGATATTTCAGATATCGGAAAGTAGAAACATATGTCCTTCTTACGTATTCATATATATATATATATATATATATTCACATTTGTAGGTACCTATTATTATGGTATTTGGTATTTCATATATATATATATATATATATATATATATATGTATGTATGTATGTATGTATGTATGTATGTATGTATGTATGTATGTATGTATGTATGTATGTATATGTATATGTATGTATATATATATTTGTCTAACATGAATGAGTTAAATTTCATTTTCATTCATCTTAAACCCTTTTTTCCAACAGCGTCATCAGATATGTAAATGTTGTTCTTCATAGATTTATATATAATGACAGTTTAGCAGTAAACTTTTTAAATGAAATAATCGAATGTGATATTATAATATAATGGAAAAGAACATACAATGTCAATAGAAAAAAAAGTTGTATTCCTTTAATTGTGCTTCAAAAAGGTATTTCCCGATTCCGAAATGTCGGATTCTGGATTCTTCATTTCTTGCTTCCAACATATCATCGTTTTCCATTTCTGGTTTCCTTATACGAAAATTCAAGCCTTAATATTCTTCTTTGAAAAAACAAAATTGTCCACTTTCCAAATAACGAAATGCAAAATGTGCAATTTCCATACGGTTTTAGTTCAAATATTTTTTATTCCTATTTTTATTTCTCAATTTCGGCTTTCAGAAATTTCTTATTAAACAATGTTTTAAAATAAATGAACAATAAATCCACTCAATGTTCTTGATGTCAGGTTATCTTTAAACTTCATATTTTTTAACATAAATAATTGTTATTGGATCTTTAAATAAATTTCATATACCCAAATCAAGCTATTCACGTATATTACATCTTTAAAATTTAGGTTTATTAAGAGAATTAATATATTTAGATATATTAGATCTTTAAACTTCATATTACTTTTTGTTAAGTCAGCGATACAAAAAATTACAAAATATCCAGAATTATGCTCAAGTGAAAACAATCATCTAACAACCACTGAAATCCTTTCAAAGCAAAAAACCTTACAGTTGTAGTGTAAAGAGCATAAAAAGCATACATAAAATGAAGCGTGCTGAATAAGTAAAGTTTAAACAAAATTATAGAGATATTCAAAAGAGCCACAATAACCCATGTAATATATGGCGGGCTACATACAAAAATACTATAAAGGAATATTTATCAAGAGACCTTGAAAAATATAAACCAACATAAACTTAAAGGTAACAAAAGGAAGCGAAATAGACAAAAACATATCCGGAAAAAGCTCATGCATTAGCACCAATGATAGTGACATCCGGGTCCTACGTGTCTTGCATTTCCTCAATGATTGGACAAGGCCCAAAGAGTTCCTCGTCTAAATATAGTAGACTGGGCTTGAGCACCAAGATAGGCACTTTTCCCACAGAAGGATCCCCTTTCTCCATAGAACTATCTGCTTTCCCCACAGAGGCATCAAATTCACGAGGTTCTTTGGAAAGCTCGCTAATCGTATTCGAAAACACAACAGCCACTGTAGATACACTAGCCATGGTAGGGTCGTCATTCATTTAGTTGAAATTAATATTCCTAGTGATCCCAAAACTAAAATAAATCAAAAATAAAATCAAAAATCAAAACAACCAAATATAATTTACAAGACATCAATTTTAATTCTCCGCGAATATTCCATAGAGACATTGTCGCTACCTCCATCACCCAAGGAGTCAAATCCCAGATGTAATTTTTTCCACATGGCCATGACATTTCTGTGCGTTATGACCATTTCTAATTCCAAATGAAACCAAGTTTACAGGCGAAATATCCACCAAATTTAGAGGCAGACCGAGTTTAAAATGATGATGGGATTAGAAGACGAATAAGTTCTGCGAAAATAATACGAACAGTCAAAATAAAGCCTCAATATCAAAGTTTTCTGGTTTCCGATACCCGAACGTCGAAAATCGAAAATAGGAACTTCGAGTTTATTTATTTGAAAATAGAAAACTTTCAAGGTTCAAAATGTCGCAAATCGGATCTTGCGAAATACATATCGTGTTCATTATTGTAAAACATAGGACATAGGATTTATGCAAGAAGATCTTAATAAAAATGAAAAATAGACATATTATGCAAAAAACAAAATCTAATGAGTGGCCAGACTTCGTAAATTAGAATCTTAAAAAACCCAACTCAAAGCATAAATGATAATTGAAAAAATTTACTTTTCATTTTCAAGAATCGCCAGTCGGCATTTCTTGTTTCCAATATCAGGATTGTAGGAAATCGAGAATCGGGAAACCAGAGAAATCCACTTTTCGACATCGAACATATCGAAAATCAAAAATCACAAAATATACCTACAAACTTATATAAAGTGGAACTTCTAATTTCTAATTCTCAGAAATCGAGAAATAAGATACAGTCGGAAGTCAGAGTTCTCCTTTCCCGATTTCTTAATTTTTCGTTTTGCGATACTCAGAAATCAGGAAAGTAGATACAGTCGAAAAATAGATAGCTCCAAAAAATGCATTGCTGCATCTTGAATAGAAAATCGAAAATCACAATAAAAAAAAGACAGATTGTAAAGTTAAAATTTTTTACGAAAGTCAATAGATCCAAAGATAAAATTTTAGTATATAAACCAACACATTAAATTCCAAAATTCCAAAACATTACAATCTTTCCAAAGCTACAGTTTGTATGCAATTTCCACACAACCTATGTTCCGATTTCCAATTTCTCAAATTCTCATTTCTAACATTTCGGATTCTGAACTAAATTATAATATTTTTCCATTTTTTAAATGAATAGAAAATAACTCTCTAACATCCATATTATAAAAAGTTTCACCATTTTCTTAAAAAAAACAAATTCAAAATCAATCTCAATAAATCTTATTAACTATAACCATTGTTCCCACGGATAACACTTATATATATATATATATATGGGTTTTATCATACAAATAGTTATATATAAGAGTAACTAATACATAATTAGAAATCAAGCTAGCACGCCATGGTAATCCTACTTATGTTCCCGAGCACAAATTTCATATACCCACATAAATTCCATTTTACTATTTTCAATTGCCCAATTACCAATTTTCAACAAATCCGATTCCAGTATTCCTATGTCCTATATTTTCCAACAAGATACGCCCTATGTTCCAATTTCTGATTCCCCAATTCCAATTTGTGACATTTCTGATCTCGAAAGTTTGGTCTTTTCAAATAAACAAAAGTCGAAGTTCCTATTTCTGATTTTCCACCGAAAACCAGTAAAACTTCAATTTTTTTAAAGTCGTTTGGTGTTTAAAGTTTTATTTCCTCTCTTCATATTTATTTCTCTTTGGCACAAATGTTTATGGTAAATCTAACTCTCCAATTGGAGCCTATATCTTATTTCCCAATTTCGGCTTTCACAAATTTTGATCTCGAATAATCTTCAAACTTTATATTTATTAACATAAATAATTGTCATTGGATATTTAAATAAATTTCATATACCCAAATCAAGCTATTCACATATATTACATATTTAACTTTAGGTTTATTAAGAGAAATAATATATTTACATATATTAGATCTTTAAACTTCATATTATTTTTTTTTGTAAGTCTGCATTGTTACTAATCTACTATACAAAATATTACAAAAAATCGACAATTCTGGTCAAGTGAAAACAGTGGTATAACAACCACTCTAATCCCTTAAAAGCAAAAAACTCTATAGTTGAGGTGTACCGAGCATAAAAACCGTACAGAAAACGAACAATGCTCCCTAATTAAAGTTTAAACAAAATTACAAACATATTCAAAAGAGCCATAATAACCCATGTGATATATGGGGGGCTACGTACAAAATTACTATGAAGAAATGTTTACGAAGAGACCTTGAAAACTAAAAACCAGCATAAACTTAGAAGTAAACAAAAGAAAGCAAAATAGAAAAAAAAAACAGAAATAAGCTCATGGGTTAGCACCGTTGGTAGTGACAACCAGATCCTGCGTGTCTTGCGTTTCCTCAACCATAGGACAAGGCCCAAAGAGTTCCTCGTCTGAAGATGGTAGAGTGCGCTTCAGGGGTAGAACAACCGCTTTCCTGACAGAGGCATCCGCTTTCCCCACAGAAGGATCCGCTTTTCCGACAAAAGCATCCACTTTCCCCACAAAAGCATCAAATTCAAGAGCTCCTTTGAAAAGCTGGCTAATTGTAACAGGAACTGTAGATACAGCGGGTATCGTAGAATTCAGGTCGACATTCATTTCTAGAGCCATAAAGACACTGCCGCTACCTCTATCACCCAAGGAGTCAACTCCCATAGCTAATTTTTTCCGCGTGGCCATCACATCTCTCTCCATGATGACCATATCTAATTCCAGCATTTTGGACGTAGCCTCTAAAATTTCCAACTTACTATTATTCCATCTCCCTAGCATTTCCTCCATGAGGGACCCCATCATGTTTTTGACGATCCAATAGTGATTCGGACTTCCCCCATCAATATCGCGAGCAGGATTCTCATTTACAAGCCTTGTTTCCAAGTCATCTATTATGGACTGAACTTGCGGAGAAATATCATTAATGTAACCATCTACCTTTGTCACATGCACCCCTTATTGCGCCCAACCGCAGCCACTTCCAGCACGACGAGACATGGCACACTGCTTGGACATAGTATGATGGTTCAGATGCAAAACAAAATGGATCAAAGGCAGGCAGAACAGTTTTGCAACAAAATCAAGGAAGAACAAGAGTGACCTAAGACCCAATCAGTTAGGCAAGAAATATCTCAATGAAATTAGGTAGAAAGATTCATCACCACGCTAAAACCAACAATAGGCCATTAATGAAGAAAAAATATTGCTCCATTATTGACCAAGCAAAATTGTACTCTAACCACATAATGAAATGATCACCAAGTCAAATCATCCCTCACCTAAGTAGCGACGATGTCCTCCATTGAAGCTGATATGTGTTGACAGAGCTTCGTCGATAGGGACTAATTAATGTCATCTCGAAAAAAATGAAAGTGGAGAAAGAGGATTGGTCGTACAAACCATCACGTGGATACAAACATTGTTATAAACTTGCCAAAGAAACATCTCATATTTCACAACGTCTACCTAGTTGATCAACTACATGCTGCTTTCTTTGATCCCTACCGGATAACGGAATAGAATAATGGGAAAATTTAATTATCACCATCTGTTGTAGCAATGAAAGCGTCGCTCTTCATGATAGACGTCACTACCGAATCAACTGTAATCCCAACATTAAAACTCAACTCATGACCAAGTTGGCCAACCTACACAACAAGACCCGCTTCATTAATGCGTAATAAGTGCAGGATAGATGACATAAACAAGTACAACGTCAAATAATTGTTAAACTAAGTGGACTTTCAAATTCTCTCATCATCATTCGCATCCAAGGTTAAACTTCATATTTATTAATAGAAATAATTGTTTTTATTCAAATCTATAAACCTCATAAAATTGTTTCTTAAAAAATTAATATACAAATTAAAAATTATAATTCTTTAAAATTATTATATTTTAAATGACTTTTTAACTCATTTTTCCAAATAAAATAAAATCATATAAATTCCAATATATATAAAAAATTAAAAACACATTATATATATTATGAATACTTTTATTTTATAATATTTATTCGTGATTTCTGAAATCGGATATCGGGAACCAGAAATTCCAGTTTTTCTTAGGGTTATTAGGGCGATCGCTGATTTGCGATTCGCGATAATTAAATCCGAAATATCGAAAATCCAAGAAATGAATAAACATTACAAATAAAAAAACCGATCTTTCCGCTTTCTAATATCCGAAATATCCAAAATAAAAATCGCAATTCTAGTAAATTATTTCAACAAAACCCTTAATGTCTAGTTTCCAATATTCGAAAGACACGAAGGCTGGGTTCTGGAGAGACACGATATTTTTTCCCTCTCTGAAACACTGTGCAATATTGTGGATATCCTAAATAACCTGAACAAAAATTGAACTTTCCAATTTCCGATAGCCAAAAATCGGATATCTGAAATGTCAGAAATAGGAAATCGGGAAATAAGAAATCGCAAATCGAAACATATGGTCTTGCTTATTGGAAAATATAGTATTTCCCCTTTTTGCATTTCTTCCCTACAGGACAAAAGTCAAAAATAAAAAATAGGAAATAATTGACTCCTAAACAACATGACTAATAATTTCAAGATAAAACTATTACAGAAAATAACAGATGAAAGAAAACAACCAATTAATGTGCAAACATGTAAATCAAAATTACTTTGAGAATAAACTGAAAATGATTGAAAAATAACTCACTCCTAAACAAGATAAGTAATAATTTCAAGATACAACTATTACAGAATATAACAGATGAAAGAAAACAACCAATTAATGTACAAACATGCAAATCAAAATTACCTCTTTCAACTTACTTTAGACCAACTTAACAAATAAAACTGCAAAGAACAATATCCAAGTGTTAAAGATACACAAATTACAAAAAACATTGTTTCTTGGACTTACACAATAAGTCCAAATTCACGATAGAAATTCCTTTTCCCAACACAGCTGCATATGTAAATATTCACAAATATTACCAAAACGTCCAATTACACAAATAAATAGTTTCTAGCTTTTCTCAAGAGTAGAACACCATTTGGAAATTAAATCCAGAATGTCATCGACTTCCTGAAAATGATCCTTCCTCAACTGAATTTTGTTCTTGCAAATTTGGGAGAAAAAATCCTCCCTTCTAATTTTTTTCCATTCTTTGATGAACAACTTTATCCGAGCTATCGAGGCATGGGGAACTTCTATCCATTTCTCGATCTCTTGCATCGTGAACTGACTGATTTGTTGGATCAACTCTTTGGTATCATCAAACTGCTTTTCCACTTCCTCCAAATGAACTTTAGGACAAAGTGCCTCACTGAGAGGATCCAAAATAGGTAAACTCAAATAGGTTAGCAAATTCTTTGAAGCAGACAACATGTTCTCACAAAACTTTTGTCCTGCATTGACTACATCTTCAACCGAATCGCACATTGCCTCCCATGTATCAATGGCAACTTTAGTTGTTTTCAGCTCTAACTTTTCTAAGATTTGCAAGCCATCAAGTCTTTCCTTAGTATGATTTTTCCAACCTCTTACTTGCTCTAAAGCAGTGGATGTTGCTCTCATCCGATGATGGTGATCATCAAGAGATTCAAAATTCTTGATAAACTTGTCATGCAGGCCTTGTATCTCATCAAAACAGTTGTACAAATCAATCACAGCCTCTCGAAATTCTTCGTGTATTTTACAGAGTACCTGTTTAAAATCCTCAGGTCTCAAATTGACAAAAGAGAAGCCTTTTGAGGCTAAATGGACATATTTTAGTTCTTCATTGATAAGAGAAATTTGCTCTACTTGTTGCTGATTCACAACCTCTGCATTCTGAAGCTGGTGCTTGGCGTCTTTAGCTTTGTTTTTCCATTCCTCTATTTTGTCTTCATGTTCTTGTTTCAATTGGCCAATTTATTGTTCATGCCTCTATTGTGTTTCTGCTAACTCATGTTTGGCCTTCTCCAATTCCTTATGTTTTTCACCAAGAGCCAAACTTAATTGTGAAACTGATTGAAAATTAGCTCCAGCAAAAAATCCCATGGCAGTGGCTATCTCCACTACCACTTGCTGCATATCACTTGTATCTTCCTTCCATATGACCTGACCAACGGCAGGCACATTTTTGGCTGAGCTTTCTCTACCTCTCTTGGGTCCCCTTTTAACCACAGCTTTATCCTTTTTACTCCAATAATATTTGTCAAAGGCTACCATTGCATCTTCTCCAAAATCTATGATAACTTCAGAAGATGAAATGCTTTGCTGGTGGATGGTAACCAAAGGATCAGTTTGGGTTTGGTTTAAAGCAATGTCAATGCTGAGAGGGAGAATATTCATAGGAGAAGAAACAGAGGTAAAGGTGAGTGATGTAAAACAATCAAATATAGGAAAATCGTCCTTTTGAGGAAGATTCATATAGATAAAAAGAATTTCGTCCTGAAAAATATAGGGAACCGGGGATGTAGTGATAGGATGAGGTGGTGAAAAGGAAGAAGGAGAACTATGAATAGTTGATTCATCTAAACTAGTGGACATGCTAATAGTAGCTCCCATTATTGATGACAAATTTACCTCGAGAAAACAATAGTGGGAAGATGATGTACCTAACATACTAGAAAATATTTGGATACTCGGGATAGATGACACAAGGGTAGTCTTCTTCCACGTCCCTATCATGATTCTCAATCTGAGTTGATGATAAATAAATTACCTTTTGTACAAAATGTTCTTGCACAATGTATCTGGGATCGAACGTTCTTGAAGTCTCTCCTCTTGCTTACCAATTGACATTGAAGAAATGGGCTTTTCTTTTGTCCATGCTTCTGGAATTTGAGCCTGTTCAGAAACTGCTACAGTCTTCTATCTTTTGTCCTGGCCTTCTTTTTATGTCTGGTCAACTTGGAGAAAGCACCATCAATCATAATCTGATAGGAAAATTCTTGAAGCTCCATTCGGTTTGGAACTATTCTAGGAAGCAAGCACACTACATTACTACCCTAAATCCTTATGTAAGAGAAATATTCTCCTACATACCAGTCCCCATATGCTGAAATGAGTTCCCTATCTTTTTCAGAGAATGCAGGAGCATCAGCTTTTAAAATTTTGTAGTACATTGACCTGAGAAATAGGTCACAGAGCTCATAGACATGAGGTATGAAATTTTCATCCCACATATCAGCGCAATATATATGAACAGGTGAACATTGCTTGCTCCAATTCCAATTTAGCTCCGAAAAACAAAACATGCACAGAATGCATCCATAACGAACCCTGACATGTAGAAATATGGTTTCCAGTTGGTCAGGGTTCTCTGATATTTTTCAATCTCCTCCCACAAATTGCAAAACAGAATTTGCGCCCAATTGAAGGAATCACCTGTAAGCAAAACATGGTTCTCCATAGGGACCCATTTCACTTTGAATAAGGAACAGTTGAGTAAAGGAACAGTTGGGTAACCCAAATAACCTACAAAACATGACGGCCAGCAACGAGAAAGGCTCTCTAAACCAAGAAACTGGATATGCCGAAAGTGAAACAGGAATCACTAGTGTTGGGTCTTCCAACCAATATTTCACCACTTATTCGATATTGAATTTGGAAGGGGTTTCGTCGAAAAATTTCGACGAGAAAAGTTGCTTGGGGATTGCCAAAGCATAAACCCTAGAAAACACATCTGGATGAAACGAAGCAATAGAGATATTCTCAATATCATTAAACATTCGTTGGTTAAGGTCGATGTGGTCCAATGCCCACTTAACAGGGTCCGTGTAAGGCATAAAAGGAGGTATCGCTGCAATGCAATGGAGCTGAGAATTTTGTATGTGCATGTAGAAAGGTTGGTCATGAGCAACAGAGGAAAAATCATCATTGTCAAAAATAGCATAAATTGTGGACTAGTCCACATATGAGGAGTCAAACACATACCCACTAGTGTCAGTGAAAACACCAGCATTGGGATCTTTGAGTTTCTGCTCTTGAACAAATGTTTTAGATATGGTGTTCCTGGTCATAGCAGATACCTTCTCTGATTGAATTTTAGCAACCATGTCTAAAAATGACGAGAGATTAAATTTACCAGAAAAAATGGTCTTATCAAGGAGTGAAAACTTACAGGTCAAAATCAAGAGTCTACGCGCTGGGACACAGAAAAATGCACAGTAAAAAAACCCTATCGAGAGTGAAAAATCGTAAGTTCGATTCTTTAAAAACCCAACTAAATAGGCCAAAAGAATCTGAACTGTAAATTTCGTATGGATCAACGAACAAGATAAAACAAACATCATAACATACAAAATTTGAAAACATTTACACTTTCAATTTGCGAAATCGATAACTTGATATCGGGAAACAAACATTCAGTTGACAAAATAATTTTGTTTCTGGTTTCTGAGATCCATAATATCGTAAATCGCAAGTTGGGAAAGCAGAGAAAATTACTAAGTAAAATCACGAACTAAATATTCGACAAACAAACTTGTGCGATGTTAGATTTTTATCAATTAGAGAATATGAAATTAGGTTCTTATCTAAGAGAATATGTTGGGGATCGACCCTCAAGGTCCTATATTTTAGCAACTCCGCGATTTTGGTGCGAAGCTTGTAAGCGGAGTTGCGGCACAAAATAGTCTTAGGGGTGTCGGGGTTGGGTCGAAGCCCCTCTTTTTGTAATTAACCCATGGTGTGAACTCATGGTTTTTAAGCCCATGGTTTAAGCTCATGGTATTGTAATAGTGCACTTGTATAAATAGGCACTTATGTAAAGGAGTCAGGTTAGGCTTTTGAGGTATGATGATGTAATGCGAAGCTAAGGCCTATGTTTTGTAAGAAAGGTTAAGTCCCAGCTATGTGAGTGGATGACCTATGCAGCTGCATGCGCAGAGGGTTTTTGTAAGAAAGGTTAAGTCCCAGCTGTGTGCATGGACGACCTCTGTAGCTGTGTGTGCAGAGGGTTTTTGGTGATTGAGAAGATCTGCAGCTAAGTGCGCAGAGACCTGCAGGTAAGTGCGCAGCTTTGGGGGATTGAAGAGATATGCAGCTGAGTGCATAGATCAGAACTGTGGTTTTTGTAAAGAGTTGAATATAAACACAGTTATGTGGATGTAACCCCTACACTGGGGGTGAACCACGTATATCTTGTGTCGTGGTGGTTCTGTTGTTTATTTTTATTTTGTTTATGCATCTATTAAGTAGATAAAGGATAAAGTAAGATAAGCTGTTAAATAATAACTTCGCTGTGAATTCCCAGTTAAGGGTTGAGCAAGTAACTGTATGTTTATATAAACCGCGAATCTAATTAAGTGAATGTTGAAGCTATTTATTATTATTATTTGTAAGACTAAAGGTACAGTAATATCCCTCTTTCGCTTGCAGAAACCTGATTCTGTGGCACCCCATAGCTGTTTCGGGTGAGACTGCAACCTATTCGTAGGTTGTTGGCGAAAGGGCCAACACTCTGGGTCTTTTGTTGGTGCAAAGAGAAAAGGATAAAACCCAGGTCTTCCCATAGCCCAACAAATTGGTTTCGTTGCCAGTTGAACTCAGTATGTGCTTAAGAGGGATTTACGTCGTACCTAGAGGGGTATGTTTTGGAGGCCCTCAGTAAAGGAAATCGGTGATTGGATTGAACATACCTATCTAAAATTTGCTAAACAAGAAAATAAAGATCCTCGTCGTAGCTCAGACGACTTCTTGCAAAGGTACGTTTTTTCTGATATTCATGAAATTTTCTTTGCTAGTATCCACATAGAGTTGCACCAGTGGTTATCCAGGTTGACAGAACATAAGACACACTTCAAAGAAGATAAGTTTCCTGCCTAGACCCCGGAAAGAATTAAGATATTGAAAAGGGTGAACAACGCAATATCAAGAGCTGTTGATTTCTGGACAACGCGAACCCTTGAATCATTTGTGACGGAGATCACCATCGACACACATACTTCTTTTAGCGAAGTAGAAAGACAGTTTTTCAAAGGACCAAGGGGTAAGTACTTGAATTCATTCAGTTTGACAATTAAAATGCTCTTGGCTGAAAAAAGCATAGTGCTTATTGAATCAGATTGCTAGATTAGGTGCTACTAACCTATGTTTGAAAGTGCAAGTGACTTCGAAGAGCAAAGTGGTTTGCTTCGAAGCGGTAAAAGATACAAGAGAGATCTTGGATCCTATACCCTAGGCCAGAACACTGTTTATACCCCTCTAAGTCCAGAAGAATCTGACTCTAAAGAAACCCCTTTTGTTCGAAACCCTCCTATAACTCCGCAGCAAAGACCTGTTACCCCTGAGAACCCGTCGTAGTTTGAAAGTAACCCTAACCCTTGTAGTCCTGTCGTAGGTCAGTCTACCTCAGTAAGTTCCCCTCCCACTGTTGTCAGCCCCCCTCCTTCCCCCCCTCGATCCGCTATGGCCCACGTAAATGATGATATCAAGCTCCCAGTCTTTAGAGGAACTAGATCAGAGGATCCAGAGAAGTTTTGGTTCTTATGCGAAGCTGTTTGGACTGCTAAGAACATTATGGATCAGAATACAAGAACAACGCAACTAGTCACATCTTTTAGAGACCAAGCTTTGACTTGGTTTATGAAGTTTTCCAGTACTCAGAACTATGTCTTGGCCGATATTAAGATAGCAATGATTAAAGAATTTAAGAAGCCTAAATTAGAGTTGCAGTCTCTAACTGAACTAAGGGAAATTCAGCAGAAGCAAGGTGAATCAGTTTGGGACTTTGATCAAAGGTTTAAGGTTCTATTGGATCAAGTTAGCTTCACTATTGGACCTGAAAAACACAAGGAATGGTTCATTGCCGCACTATTGCCTCATATGAGGACTCCACTTATGCAATAGAAGGTTGCTGATCAGTAAGAGGCATTGGAAATTGCCATGAAACTTGAAACCGCTCCTGTCAGAGATAATTCTGGCATATCCCAGATACAGGCACAGTTGGCAGAAATGGCTTTGGAGCTTCGCGACATGAAGATTCAAGGAAAATCCATTCAAGAAGAGGTGTGGTGTACTCGATGCAAGACAGAAGATCATGACAGAGAACAGTGCCCTACAGTAAGAAATTATCTTAATACTGGTGCACCAAACCTGTTTAATCCTGCTGTCCTATATTGTGAGATCTGTAGAACAACTGGCCAGCATCGACCTGAAGATTTCTATTTGCTACAAAGATATGTGCAAGTACCTAAGAATCCCTACTACAAGTTCTGTAAGTTAGTAGGACACAATGAGGATGAATGTCGCAGCTTTGACCTCATGAAAGAATGAACCTATGATGCTTATAGGGTGAAAAATGAGGCACAAGGCAATGATGGATATGGCTACCATGGTGGTAACCCAGGTCGAGGTAATTTCAGAGGTCGTGGTGGTATGCCTGGAAGAGGTCGAAGCTAGGTTATATGTTATAACTGTAATCAGGCAGGCCATGTAGCTAGAGACTATCAGAACCCAACTACGACATGTCGATATTGCAAAGCAGTCGATCATGTGATTGAACAATGTCCATAGTTGATAGCTAAGATACAAGAAAGAAATGGTGCTCCTACTCAGAATGTTCAGATGATTGTTGTAGAGAAAATACCTGCCCCAGCTCTCAATGTTGTTACAAGGAGTGGAGCCACGATGCAAGTACAGAATACGGAGAAACAATTTGTCAAGGATTGGGTCTGCAAGACCCCAGAGAAAATTCTAGCCTTTGATGTTGGCATAGAAAAAGAAACATTCAGGGAAGCTAAAAAAGACTTTTCTGATCCGAGAACATCAGTAGCAGCTACGCAATAGCATCAACAGCAGTCATAGTTACAAGAAGCTTCGCCAAATCAAGTAAGTGCATTAACATCCTTTTTACAGAGTTGTATGAAGCTATTAAGAAACAAGAATGCTTTGAACGAGTTACAGAAAGTTCTTCAGTCTTGCGAATCTCAGCGAAGCTCTGATAAAGGAAAAAATGTTAATAGAGTTAGAAGGACTGGCAGAGAAATGAGGTTGCATGCTCAGATAAGAGAATATGATATGACTGATATCATTTTAGACCTGGGATTAGAAGTGAATGTCCTAACCAAGCAGACTTGGGAACAAATGAGAAAACCTATCCTTGAATGGTCCCCTATACAGTTGAGATTAGCCAATCAGCAGAAGATTGTGCCCTTGGGTAGACTCCCTAGTGTACCAGTAGATATTGATGGAGTCAGTACCCTAGCAGATTTTGAAGTCATTGAAATAATTGATGATAGCAACCCCTATCCAGCATTTCTAGGAATTGAATGGGCAATAGACAACGATGCAGTAATCAACCTTAAGAAGAGACAAATGACTTTTGAAGGGAATGGCTTGAGATTCATAGTACCATTGGACCCTTCTCAAGGAGAAAGGTACACAGAACCAGTAAGAGAGGAAGATCAGGATGTTTTAGATCATATTTACAATATCACAACTAAAGAAGAATACTATGTTAACCCTACTACTGAAGGTATAATGGATTGGCAGTGTGACAGTTCTTGCATGATTGATTCAGATGACGGCCTCGAGAACTGGCAGAATCAACTGTATGAGCTACATGGACATCAATGTGAAAGAATTACCAAGTCTCTCAGATGGCTTAGCTCCCAGACTAGAGCCTTACCTACATTTGATGGCTTGACAGACCCATAAGAGTTTATTGTGCAATTCTTAGAGCAGGTACCAGATTCACAGAAAATGGAGACTCTAGATGCAGCCTTCAGAGCCACAGCTACCAGATGGTGGAATGGTCATAAGAAGTGTATTCCTAGTTGGGGAGCTTGTCAAAATTTTCTTTGCCTGAGATTCACAGATCAGCCTCAGGAGGTGCACAACAGATTTAATGGTAAGACTAGCCCTCATGAACACTTGGAGCAATGTTGTGAAGCGTGGAAGCATGTACCTTGTGAAGAATGGGTACATAGGTTTGTACACACTTTGGAACCTATAGCAAAGAATTGGTATGCAGAGGTGGAGCTTTGCCATGGTACTGTGAGTTGGCATAGTCTTGTTGATAGTTTTGTGCTTACATTTTCTATTCACGAGGCTTTCCCTGCTTTGGACGCAACTGTTAGGCTGATCAATACTAAGGTGTTTGATGATAAAGCAATAGCCGAGTACCAACTTGATTCGAAGGAACAAGAAGCTAATGCAGTAGAATGTTATAACCTCGCCATTGATGAAGATGATGACCCTCACAACATCAATATTCTAGAGTCAGAAGGACACTGTGAAGTAGATGGACCAGCAGTTGAAACACCTAAAGTAACTCAGCCCCTGAAGACAAGAAAAGTAAACATTGGATCAGAAGAAATGCCTAAGTATGCTACCATTAGGGATTATTGGGATGAAGAAATGGTCAGCAAAGTGACTGAACTTCTACATGAGTATCAGGACTTATTTCCGACGAAGTTCTCAGAAATGAAAGGTATCCTTGGTGATATAGGAGTGATAAAAATACCCTTGAAAGATGAAGCGAAGACTGTGAAGCAGCATCCTTATAGGCTAAACCCTAAGTATAAAGAAAAATTCAGGATGGAGCTAGATAAGATGCTCGCTGTAGAAATCATTGAGCCTGTCGAAGAGTCCGAATGGGTCAGCCCTATGGTGGTCCAAGAAAAGAAGAGCAAGGGTGAAATCAGAATATGTGTTGATCTGAGGAAGCTGAATGATGCCTGTTTGCATGATCCTTTCCCTACTCCCTTTACAGATGAAGTTTTAGACAATGTCAGAGGTCAAGAAGTTTATTCTTTCACTGATGGATTTTCAGGTTACCATCAGATTAGAATTGCTCCAGAAGATAGACATAAAACAACCTTCACTACAGAAATGGGATCTTTTCAGTATACAATTATGCCTTTTGGATTGAAGAATGCACCTGCTATGTTTTCCAGAGTAGTCATATCTACATTTAAGGAATTCATTCATAAGTTATTAGAAGTTTACTTTGATGATTGGACTATCTTTGGCTTATTGAAAGATCATATAGCCAGTTTAAGACTGATGCTAGACAAGTGTAGACAGCATTAGATTTCATTGAACCTGAAGAAGTGCATCTTTTGTGCACCTTTTGGAGTTCTGCTAGGCCACATTGTATGCAAGCAAGGATTGATGATGGATCCTGCAAAGATAGCCATTATTGTGAAATTTCCACCTCCAAAGTCTGTTAAGCAACTTTGCACTACGCTTGGTCATACTGGATATTACAGGAAATTCATCAAAGGATATGCGCAGATTACAGCCCCTATGGAAAAGAAATTAAAGAAAGATATCAAGTTTGAATGGACACCTGAATGTCAGGAAAGCTTGGACATTTTGAAGGAAAAGATGGTAACTGCCCCTATCCTAGTATTCCCTGACTGGAATAAGGAGTTTCATGTTCATGTCGATGCATCTTGCATTGCTTTAGGTGTAGTATTGGCTCAGTCAGGTGAAGGTAATATTGATCACCCTATTGCTTTTGCAAGTAGAAAATTGTCCACAGCAGAAAAGAATTATACTACGACAGAACGAGAAGGTCTAGCTATGGTTTATGCCTTGCAGAAGTTTCGACATTATTTGTTAGGTTCTCATTTTAAGATGTTCACTAACCATTCTGCTTTGAAGTATTTGGTTAACAAGCCTGTGTTAGGTGGCAAGATATGCAGATGGTTGATTTTGTTTCAGGAGTATGACTTTGAGATCATAGTTAAGCTAGGAAGACTTAACCTGGGGCCTAACCACTTGTCAAGGCTCGAATCAGGAGAAGAACCCACTATCTTGGACGAAGGTCTTCCTGATGCCTAGTTGTTTGCCATCCAGACGGTTGATGACTATTTTCAGGATATTGTTTAGTACTTGTCTACAGGTTTTTCCCCCTCTGAGATGACAACACAGCAAAAGAAGCAGTTAGTGGTTAGAGCAGCTCACTTTACCTTGATAGCAGGACAGCTATATAAGATGGGACCAGATGAAATACTGTGCAGATGTGTCTTGGAGCATGAAAATCCATTGATACTAGTTGAGGCACATTCTGGAGCACGAGGAGGTCATTATGCAGGAAAAGCTACAGCACAGAAGATTCTGACAGCAGGATTGTGGTGGCCTACGATTCATAAGGATGCAAGAGAGTATTGCCACAGCTGTGATATCTGTCAAAAGACAGGCAAACCATCCAGGAGGGATGAGATGCCTCTGGTTCCACAGGTAACTTTGCAAGCATTTGACAAGTGGGCTATTGATTTTGTTGGACCAATCAATCCCCCTGCAAAGAAATATGGAGCAAGATACATTATTACAGCAACCGATTACCTTACTCATTGGGCCGAAGCTCAACCAGTCAAGGACTGTAGCACTGCTACAGCTGCGAAGTTCATCTTTGATAATATTTTGTCAAGTTTTGGGTGTCCTAGAATTCTTATGAGTGATCAAGGATCACATTTTCTAAATAAGACCATTGAAGCATTGACTGAAGAATTTCAAGTATATCATCAGAAGAGTACCGCCTACCATCCTCAAGCAAATGGAACTGTCGAAGCCTTTAACGAGATTCTTGAGCACACTCTGATGAAGGTTTGCAATGTTAATAGAAATGATTGGGATCTCATAATTCCAGCAGTATTATGGGCTTATAGAACCACTTGCAAGAAGTTGACAGGCCATACACCTTTTAGACTGGTATATGGACAAGAAGCAGTTATGCCCATGGACTACATTGTTCCTAGCCTCAGAATATTTGCCTTCACAGAGATGGATGATCCAGCTATGTTGAATGAAAGGTTGGTGAAGTTACTGGAACTAGAAGAAGACAGATTCATTGCAGGTTTCCAGCAGCAAGTGCAGAAAGCCAGAGAAAAAGAATGGCATGATAGACACATTAAGAAGAAGCAATTCCATATTAGTGATCTTGTGCTCTTGTATGACAGTAAATTCATGAAGTTTCCAGGTAAGTTCAAGACACATTGGAAAGGACCATACATAGTTTAGAAAGTTACTGATGGTGGCGCAGTTCAGTTAGTTAAATTGAATGCAGAAATTTTACCCTCCATGGTGAACGGAAATAGATTAAATAAGTACAGGGACAAGCCTATCCCCCTGATCAGACGTAGTACCAAGAAAAAGAGTCTAAGTACCAAGAACAGTCAGAATTGGGTACTAGACTATAATGAAGCTGTTCTCAGAGAACTGTGGCAGAAGTGTCGAAGGTTGTCGAAGAAAACATGTCGCAGGTCACATATTCGACGCGCAGTCAAAACTGGTGTCAAGATGTGTCGAAGGTCCTTATGATGACGATGCTGAAGCAGAGTGTCCCGGGACGGGACACTGGTTAGTATTAGGGGCCTGTTGGGGCTCGACCCTCAAGGTCCTCTATTTTGGCAACTCCGTGGTTTTGGTACGAAGCTTGTAAGCAGAGTTGTGACACAAAATAGTATTAGGGGTGTCGGGGTTGGGTCAAAGCCCCTCTTTTTGTAATTAACCCATGGTGTGAACTCATGGTTTTTAAGCCCATGGTTTAATCTCATGGTATTGTAATAGTGCACTTGTATAAATAGGCACTTATGTAAAGGAGTCAGGTTAGGCTTTTGAGGTATGATGATGTAATGCGAAGCTAAGGCCTATGTTTTGTAAGAAAGGTTAAGTCCCAGCTATGTGCACGGACGACCTCTGCAGCTGTGTGTGCAAAGGGTTTTTGTAAGAAAGGTTAAGTCCCAGCTGTGTGCGTGGACGACCTCTGCAGCTGTGTGCGCAGAGGGTTTTTGGTGATTGAGAAGATCTGCAGCTGAGTGCGCAGAGACCTGCAGCTAAGTGCGCAGCTTTAGGGGATTGAAGAGATCTGCAGCTGAGTGCGCAGATCAGAACTGTGGTTTTTGTAAAGAGTTGAATATAAACATATTTCTGTGGATGTAGCCCCTACACTGGGGGTGAATGACGTATATCTTGTGTCGTGGTGGTTCTGTTGTTTGTTTTTATTCTGTTTATGCATCTGTTAAGTGGATAAAGGATAAAGTAAGAAAAGATGTTAAATAATAACTTCGCTGTGAATTCCCAGTTAAGGGTTGAGCACGTAACTATATGTTTATATAAATCGTGAAGCTAATTAAGTGAATGTTGAAGCTATTTATTATTATTATTTGTAAGAAAAAAGGTACAGTAATATCCCTCTTTCGCTTGCAGAAACCTGATTCTGTGGCACCCCATAACTGTTTCAGGTGAGACTGCAACCTGTTCGCAGGTTGTTACCGAAAGGGCCAACACTGTGGGTCTTTTGTTGGTGCGAAGAGAAAAGGATAAAACCCGGGTCTACCCATAGCCCAACAGAATAACATGTACAACAATCAATCACAAGAGATAATAGACATAAATATTTTCATCAGGGAAACCATAAAGGAGAAAACCCCGCAACTTCCTGAGAGATAGAATGAGCACCAATGGCAGCATTAAAACCCAAAGACAAAAAGATGATCTCCAACAATTGTTTTCTCTCCCACTTGAGCGAGCTCCTTTTCTCTCACCTATGCGCTATATATGGGTGAGTGTTTGTCTCAAATAGAGAGGTTCACTCTCTATTTATACTAATTTCTAACTTGACAATCACTTACCAGGGCCGACTTCTCTAGGAGATTATAATAACCCTAGTGCCCCAAAACTATAGGGACTTTGCCCCCCAGTAAACTAGGAGGATTAACCTCTATGACTTTACATGCCTTTATTACATTAATGATTCTCCCGATAGGAACATCGAGGACCAATGAAATACAATATATAAAATATACAAGTGAATACATTCCGAAGTTACAAATACATCAACACTCCCTCTTAACTGGGAATGTATTCTCTTGACACAATTCATCAGTACAATTCTTCATCACTAGATCATCACTGGATCATTATCAAAGCTAGATCATCACTGCTTCCGCTATCTTGATCAAATGGTGCTATCTCTCGATTCTACTCATCATAGGAAGTTCTATAGAGCTAACCCTTTTTCATGTTCATTGTAGGCCTAGCCTCGAGGTAGGTCTTCATCTTCTTCAGCGCTTATATCTGACCATGGGAGGCCCAGCCTACCACCATGTTGAAAAGGCTTGCCCAGCACTTATATCTAACCATGGGAGGAACACATCTAGCATCCATGTTAGAATGGCACGCCCAACACTCACATCTGACCATGGGAGGCCCAGCCTAACACCATGTCAGAAAGGCCCAGCACTCACATCTGACAATGGGATGTCCATCTTGCCACCATTTTAGAAAGGATCATCCAGCACTTATATCTGACCATGGGAGGCCCAGCCTGCCACCATGTAAGAAATTCCCAACACTCACATCCAACCATGGGAGGCTTGACCTACCACCATGTCAGAAAGGCTCAGCACTTATATCTAACCATGGGAAGCACAACCTACCACCATGTTCAAAAGTCCCAGCACTCACATATGGCCATGGGATTCCCAGCCTACCACCATGTCAAAAAGGCTCAGCACTTATATCTGACCATGGGAGGGCCAGACTGCCACCATGTCAAAAAGGCTCTGCACTTACATCTGACCATGGGAGGCCCATCCTGCCACCATGTCGGAAAGGATCTTCACTTACATCTGAACATGGGAGGCCCAGCCTGCCACCATGTCAGAAAGGCTCAGCACTTATATCTGACCATGGGAGGGCCAGCCTGCCACCATGTCAAAAATTCTATGCACTTACATCTGACCATGGGAGGCCCAGCCTGCCACCATGTCAGAAAGGATCTGCACTTACATCTGACCATGGGAGGCCCAGCCAGCCACCATGTCAAAAAGGCTCTGCACTTACATCTAACCATGGGAGGCCCAACCTACCACCATGTGAGAAAGGAACACGGACTCATCACTTCCCCTTGGAATAAATCTCGATTTGGAGAACACCAGGCTTCTCCTTGAAGTATTCAAACTTCACTCATGCCAATGGCTTGGTCAACACATCAGCTATTTGCTCATCCATCGCAACATATTGGAGCTTCAATGCTCCTATCTACACCATATCCCTGATATAGTGATATTTGATCTCAATATGCTTCGACTTGTCATGGAACACCAGGTTCTTCGACAACTTCACACAACTCTAGTTTTTGCAATATATACAAGTAGGATCCAACTAGAGATCAAACAAATCAGATATTAGCTTCCTCAGCCACACTGCCTCACAACTAGCCGAACAAGCTACAACATACTCTGCTTCAGCTGTACTCAGTGCCACGCAGGACTTCTTCCTACTAAACTAAGAGATCACACATGATCCCATACTGAAGCAGAACCCCGAAGTGCTCTTCCTATCAATGGCACTGCCTACCCAATCTAAATCCACATAACCCTCCAGGTTAATCTTTTGATTCGCCTCATACTTGAGCCCATATTCAACCGTACCCTTTAGGTACCTCAGAATATGCTTTGCAACAATCAGGTGAACATGTCTCGAATCTATCAGGAACTGGCTCAATGTGTTCACAGCAAAGCAAATATCTGATCTCGTATTCGTCAAGTACATCAAGGACCCAATCATCTGACGATACATCATAGCATCAACCGACTCTAATGAAACATCACTCAATAGCTTCAGGTTCTATGCCATAGGTGTGGTCATGACCTTGCAGTCCATCATCCCGAACTTCTTTAGGATCTCTACTACACACTGTCCCAAGGAGATTCCATTTGCATTTTTCCACACCTCCATGCTTAGAAAGTAGTGCATCATACCCAGGTCCTTCATCTCGAACTCAGCAGCAAGCTTCCTCTCTGTATCAGCAATCAACCCATCCTTACCTATTACAAACAGGTCGTCTACATATAGTAGGAGTATCACTAGGCTCCCTTCTTCAACCTTGTAGTAAAGGTTGGAATCCGCTTTACTCTTGTTAAAGCCCAAACTAGTCAGGAAGTTGTTGATCATGTCGTACCATGCCCTGGGTGCCTGTTTCAAACCGTACAGGGATTTCTTCAATTTACACACATGATTTTCCCTATCATGTGTCTCAAAACTGAGTGGCTTATCCACATACACTTCCTCTTCCACTACACCATTCAAGAAATCAATATTGACATCCATCTGGTGTATTTTCCATTTCATTACTACAGCCAGAGCAAGTACTGATCTGGTGGAAGTGTATCTAGATATAGATGCAAAAGTTTCTTCATAATCTATTCCTTATTTCTGGGAGAATCCATGAGCCACAAATCTTGCTTTATATTTCTCTATGCTGCCATCTGCAGCATGATTGATCTTATAGATCCACTTGGAAGTCACAACAGGATTCCCCTCTGGTCTTGGGACAACATCCCAGACATCATTCTTCATGATCAACTGGTACTCCTCGATCATAGCATCCTTTCATTCTTTCTTCTCTGTTGCTTCTTCATAATTGGAATTTTCTTTATCAATGATGTCACATAATAGGGCTACATAACTAAAGTAGGACCTAGTTATTTTCCTCTCTCTGTTCATTTCCTCTGGAGCCCCATATCTTTCTGCACCTTGGATAGCCTCTCGTACCCATGCAGGTTTCCTCTTGTGAGTAATCTTCTCTTGTGGTGGATGTACAGGTTCCTGGGTTTCTTCTATTTCTCGATCTTGATCTTGATTTACATCGTTCATAGTTGTATCTTGAATTCTGGGTGCTTCTGCTTCTTCAGGGTATTCAACAGGTTTCTTTCTAGATTTGTTGTAAGCTAAGTCTTCGTAAAATTTTGTGTCACTACTGATGTTGATATTCTTGAATCCTAGGAAGCATATTCTATAAGCCTTCGAGCTTTCACTATATCCCACAAATATACCCTTCTTCCCTGAAGGATCTAACTTCGTCCTCTTTTTTTTTGGAATGTGTATGTACACTAGACATCCAAATATTCTGAGATGGCTGACTTCTGGTCTCTTTCCATAAAAGACTTCTTCAGGTGTCTTGTTCTCAAGTACTATGTTTGGAGTATGGTTCTGTACATACACAGCTATCCTAGAAGCTTCCGCCCATAGATGCATGGGAGGATCTTGATCATGAAGCATTGCCCTTGCAGCTTCCATAATCGTTCTATTCTTCCTTTCTGCAACCCCATTCTATTGTGAATTATATGGAGTGGTCAACTCCCTCTTCATCCCTGAATCGATGCATAATTATTTCAATTCATTTGATGTGAATTATCCGCCATTGTCTGATCGAAAGGTCTTGATTTTCTTTTTTGTGTGGTTCTCGATCAAGGATTTGAATTCCTTGAACTTACTGAATACTTCATCTTTGTTCTTCAAGAAGTATATCCATGTCTTCCTAGAAAAATCATCAATGAAAGAAACATAGTATACATACCCACTCAATGAACTGGATGACATCGGACTACATAAATCAGAGTGGATGATTTCCAATATTCCTCTCGCCTTGCTCCCACTACTTGGAAATGTCTTCTTTGTGTTCTTTCCTTTCGCACATCCTTTGAAAACACCTTCATGCTTTGCCTGTATTTCTGGAAGAACTTCAACAGTTTTTCTTGCAAGTGGTAGTGCCCTATATGGCACATGTGCAAGACTTCTATGCCAAAGTTCATTTGGCTCTACTGAGTCATGGACCAAGGCTTGTTCTGGTTGGCCCTTTAGCTTGTATAAGCCTCCCTCTTGCTCTCCAATCACTACTGCATCATCTATAGTCTTTCCCTTTGGCCACATAAGGACTTGGCCATCTACAAATGTAACCCTTATGACTTTTGCATCTAATGCAGATATGGAGAGGATATTTTTCTTTAGTCCTGGTACAAACAAGACATCCTTCATCTTCATAGACTTTCCAGAGTCTAACGTATAGGAGGATTCACCACTACCTTTTATTGGATACTGGTAGTCATCCCCAAGTTTTAATTTATGGGGTGATTCATGTTCAAATAATCTCACAAAATATTCCTTGAATCCTGTCATGTGCTTGGAAGCCCCACTGTCTATAAGCCAATAATTGCTTCCATATGTAACAGTTCCCGTGAGGGCAGAAATCAAAACATATTCTTCATCACTTGAAGAATCATCACTTTCTTGTTTTATTCTATTTATGGAAGGTTCATCATCCTCTGCAGTGTGAGCATGATGTCTTCTTTTGTATTCCTTCTTCTTGTGAGATCTATTCTTATTCTTGAGACAATCTCTTGTGAAGTGTCCTCTCTCATCACATGTAAAGCATCTATATTTAGATATGTCTCTATTAAATTTTCTAGAGTTATCTTTCTGGGGAAAATGCTTACCTTTGGGATGATGATAGTCCCTCCTGATTTTCTTGGAGTGTACTGTGAGAGCTTGATCTTCACTTCCCATATTTTATTCTCGAGCTACCATTCGAGCTTCTTCTTGTGAGCATTCCTCCCACGATCTACTGAAGGTGACTAGATTTCTTCTAGCACAAATCCCTTGAATGAAAGAGTCCCATGACCTAGGGAGACCATTCAAGGTGGTCATCACAATTTCTCCATTCTCTACTTCTTTATCTACTTCTTCAAGTTGTGCTTTGATCTGGGAGACCCTTATAAAGTATGACAGTATGGTCTCCACATTCTGGATCTTCACATTCTTCAACTGGTTCCTCAAAGTCATCTTCTGATTTATGTTCTTTCCTTCAAATAGCTTGCCAAAGGCTTCAAACATCTCTTTAGGTGTCTTTAGGGAGGACACATGTGGTATGAGGTGATCCTTGATTGAATCAACAATAATCCTCTTGTCCTTGATTAAGTTCTTCTTGTGTAAGGCCTTATCCTCATCTCCCTCTGGAACTGGAACCCCTTCACTGATTTAAGAGTCCAACTCATTTTCTTCAAGAACTAGTGATATCCTATACTTCCATGCTCGGAAGTTATCAGCTCCCTCAAGCTTTTCATCAAGCTTGGTGTGATGAGACATATTAACTGAGAACCTCAAATGTAAATACAAAAGATTTATATCTTACCAATTTGAGAAGCTAAAAACTGGATCTGGAGCTGATCTTCTGCAATGCTGATTTTCTGGTTCCAGGGCAAATTAGGGTTTGACTTTCCCAAAGTACCCAACCAAAAACCTTGATTTTTGCCTCTAAACTTTGATTTTGATGACGGGATTAATCCTATGCTGGGCTCACTCAAAAATTCCACTTCTATGAAAAGCACTAATTTCCCGATGTAGTGGTAGGTCAAAAACTGAAAAGCTCAGGATCAGATTCTGCTTCGACAGAAATATGTGCCCTTCAATGGAGAGTCATCCTAGCCTCCTTTTGTTGATGGATTGTGGAGAGAGACCCAAAAAGTAAGAAGCCCTAGCTTCCGCAGTTGCACAATGTCTTCTTCTCAGGTTAGCTCTGATAGCATGTTATATTTTTATCAATTAGACCATATGATCTTAGGATCTTATCTTAGAGAATAACATGTACAATAATCAATCACAAGAGATAATAGACACAAATATTTTCCTCGGGGAAACCATAAAGGAGAAAACCCCGCAACTTCCTCAGAGATGGAATGAGCACCAATTGCAGCTGTAAAACCCAAAGACAAAAATATGATCTCCAACAGTTGTTCTCTCTCCCACTTGAGCGAGCTTCTTCTCTCTCACCTATGCGCTATAGTTGGTTGGTTTTGTGTCTCAAATAGAGAGGCTCACTCTCTATTTATACTAATTTTTGACTTGACAATTACTTACCAGGGCTGACTTCTCTAGGAGAGTCTAATAACCCTAGTGCCCCGAAACTGTGGATACTTTGCCCCCAGATCAACTAGGAGGGTTAACCTCTATGAATTTACATGACTTGATTACATTAATGATTCTCCCGGTAGGAACATCGGGGACCAATGAAATGCAATATATAAAATATACAAGTGAATACATTCTGAATTTACAAATACATCAACATGCGATACTCGGCAATCAGAATTTCCACGTTAGATAAGTTTGTAAGTTTCTTTTGCGATTACCGATACTCCAAAATCGGGAAAGTAGATACAATTGGAATTCGGAATTCTACTTTCTCGATTTCTTAATTTGTGATTTACGACACTTGGAAATCGGGAAATTATATACGAGTTGTAAAATCTAAAAAATCGCAATCCAGAAAGACGGGTTGTAAACCAAGTTAAAATTTATTACAAAATTCAATAAATCCAAAGATAAAATACCAAAGATAAATTTTATTTAGTAAAAAATGTCTTGACCTAAAATTTCAAAAGTCAGTATTAAGTCGCAAAGGTTGGGATGCGGAAAGACACAATATTTTTACCCTCGGAATTTTTTTGTACCTCTTGTTGTAAATTATAAATTTCTTAAATATAAATTAAGATGAAGAAACAATAATTTAAATAAAATAATGTTAGGGTTAAGAAATAACTATTTTATAATAAAAACAATTTAAATCAAATAAAAGTAAAGAAATATTAAGAAAAAGATAATTAGGAGAAAATTAAGATACTTTAAAGAGGTCATTAATCATAACTTGGAAGATCAAAAGTATTTCTGAGTAGTAACTAGCTCACGGAAGAAAATTAATATGGCCAAGATTAGAACGAACTTTCATGAACTCCATAGTGAAACATGGTGTTGGTCTATTCCTAAAACTCCATCGCTGGAAATGGTTTTCCATATGTGTGAGTCTATGAGCGTTGAGGATGGAAATCACTTTCTCTTAGAGCACGTCTTGCTTACACCCACATTAGATCTGAGTTTCATAGTATTTGTTATAATGCAAACCTTTATAACCTCCTAACTTGCCAAAACTATACTGAGGTTGAAAAGCTTCTTGCCAAGCTTTTTGAGCACAAGAACAAGATTTCAAAGTAAACCAAGTATTATCATTCTTAAGGTATGATAGACCAAATTTGGTCTTAGTGGACGTTAATCATCATTATCATCGTCATCATCATCATTATAATCCATGATTATACTTGAGTAAATATGTCTGCAATTGAAGTAGTAAAAGAAGCAATTAAATTTACCTTAAAGTTTCTCGTGATCCAACTCACTAAAGTTACCCTAGTGCAAGATTGAGTTTGACTTATGCATTAATCATGATTTTTGACTTGTTTACTGTATAAGACTTAGTTTTTATTTAAAAACTTAAGCTAAAGAACATGGTAAGTTATATCTAAATTAATTAAGTTTAATAACGAACTAAATTAATTATCAACAAATTTAAGATCTTTTAATTAATTATCAACAAATTTAAGATCTTTTAATTAATTTGTTTATAAATATGGTAGTAATTGTATTCCAAACTATATTATGTTTAATTGATAAAAATTTTAATTATTAAACTTTTTCCAAAAAACAAAATGAGCCTATTTTAAAATATGATCCAAAGATGAAACTTTACTTTCTCAAAACAAACAAACAAATCAAAGGAAAAACAACTCACCAAAAATTGAGTTTATCCATAATTTAACTCACCATATTTGATAACTAAGGAATTAAACTTAAGGTTTAGTTTCAAAGTTTCATCAAAGAACATAATCAAACTTGAGATTTAAGTAATTGAATTCAAAAAAGTCTAGTGAATGGGTGTGATGGTTCTCGAAGAAGTAACCTGGATAATACAAAAGACTTCATTTTTATTTAAAAAATCAGTCAATAATTATTATAATTTTTTTAAATAAATATAATGGTTTAATATATAATATTAAAATGAATTAAAAACACACCATAAATGTATTTTACTGGCATTATGGATTACATTCATAGAAAAAACAGATACATGTTATTCACAAAGACTCAAGGTATTCTCAATGTCCATCATAAAATGTCACAAGCTAGATTTGAACCTAGGTGGAGAGTATCACAACCAATGCTCTGGGCCACCAAATCTAGACTTTGATGACAAATATTTATATACCTCTTTATAATAACAGATTAAGATATCTTTCTTTAAAGGATCATAATTTATTGCTATTTACTTTTTTTTCCAAAGAAAAAAAATTGTAATATATTTATATCAAAAAGACATATTACATTCTTTGTATGCATGAGTCTGCATTATCTTTTGGATATGTAGAAACCCTCTACTCAAGGGTCCTTACACTCAACAAGACAATTTTCCAACATACATTCCTTAAAAAATATCCTAATATTTTAATCGATTACAATATCCAACATATTCCAGGTACTTCAAAATTGGCAAGTTCTACACGCAGATCCATTTTGTTTAATTATTCATTCTTCAGTTTAAATCCTTCCTTTGAAAGGACATCAACTTTCACATTTTTCTCTCTATATATTGGCTTGAAGCTAATATTTTCAAAAGTATCTCTAAGTCTGATGATCTCCTCTACAAAAGAAATTAAACCCATACTATGACAAGTTTTTACTTTGTTGATCCAATTGATAATAATCTATGAGTCCCTATATACATTCGATTTATCTATCTAGACCAATATTCTTGGCTAGCCTAAGGCATAACCATAATGATGATAGCTCAACAAAATTGTTTGTCCCCTTGCCCAATCTAGCTTTAAACTCAACCATGTCTTTCTCCGATATTAGAATAATACCACCTACTCCACAAAGGACTCTCTACCCTTCTTCAACTCCATCAAAATAAGCTTGAGGATAATCTTTGATTTCCTAAATTTCCTTTTAGTGACAACTTGAGGATAGGATCTCAACATATTTATATATTGAATTGCACAAGCGAATGTCGATTCTTCTAAATCTTCAAAAATACTTATGTTTCTAGCCCTTTAAATATTCCAAATTACCGTTGTTGGTAGTGCTCTGAAATCTTTAATTATTTCGTTGTTGCAACAATTTCTAAGGCATTTTTCTACCATCTTATCTATCCAAACTCTTTTTACTTCGTTCGGGATAGACATCTCCTTCTAGACCTGTTTTACAAATCTACATTCTAAGGCGAAACACTGTTTTGCTCCTTTGTCTCTTTGCATAAGCTACACCTATTGAGTCTCACTCAATTTATTGTTATTTATTTATTAGAGTGAATATCCACATTAATATAATTTGGTTTATTTTTTTTTATTATAAACAATTCCACAACAATAATGAGCATTCTAAAACATTTTGTTTATTACTTCTCACGTCTTAAAATAATAAGTTCATCTTATAGCAAATAGACCTTCTATTCGACTACAAATTTAATAATTAAAAATATAAATAAGAATAAGGTTCTACCATGTTTAATGCCAAATAATGCGAATACATGGTAAACAATACCAAAATTTGATTATAGTTATAATTTGATTATAACTCTAAGTTTTTGTAGGGTCCAAATTTATAAGTTTGCTAAAGCTATCCCACCATAAATTCATAACTTTGTTTGCAATAAAATTTCATATATGATTAATTAAATAAATTTTAAATTATGTCTGCTCTAACTATTAATTTAATAAATAACAAATTAGGATTTTATATACATATATAATTTTTGTTTGTTTTCATTTGAAAAAAAAATCTATCTTGTTATTCAAAATAGAATCAAAGTTACATATATACTAAATTTTATCACCATTTTCCATTCTGTAACTGTATATAACAACATTCAACATAACTATCATAATACTACAAAAATGACAAAACTACTACTTTTTCATCTGATTGACAACTTTTATCGTCTTAACAAAGATAGTCCTTTAACAAAAAGACAAAAAGTGAGACGACCTATCCCTTCACAAAATAAAAAAACTAGAAAACAAACAAACCCATGTGTTATTTAAAAGAACGAGTATTTGCTAACGTCTATCGATTCCTCATCCACAAAATCAAAAAACCGAATGAATCCATCCATTTCCCCAATTGATTCCTTAGATAAAGAATCTACTTCTTCATTAAAGATTTGATATATGTGCCTGAAATAAATAACCTAAGATGACTAAATAAGATCCCTTATCTTCCTCATCCAGTTGCAAAAGTGCAAGGACTGCATTGATTTCAAACCATCAGACCAATTGATTGTTGCTTTTGAATCACCGCATACAGTGAACTCAATAATTCCTCTTCCCCTGGCAAACCAAAGTAACCCCCAGAGAGAAAGAAGCTCCGCAAAAGTGTTTGTTCCATAACCAACTCCCATTTTCAGCTTGATCCAATGATTCCTCTTCATTTTTACTATCATACCAGCTCCACATCTCCCCTCCTGTTATGCCTCATCAAAAAACCCATATATAACATTTTCCAAAAAAGAAGGGCTAATATAAAACTTTTTTTCCTTGTGTGTATATTCTTTCTTCCATTGATATAAATCTGCAAGAATCTTAAAAACTCTGAAATCCACTCATGGAATTACCTCCTGAAAAACACATATATTTTGTGTTTCCAAACTTCTCAAAAGAAAAAGAAAAACATAGATCATCCTTCCAACCTCTTTCCAAACAGTATTGAAAAAAGAGCAATGAAAAAAAAGGTGTTTAACTTATTCAATGTCTTCCTTGCAAAGATGACACAAACATGGACTAATAAAACCCCGAAGCTTGAGATTTTCCCTAACCAGAATTTTATCCTTCAGTAATAGCTAGGTAAAGCACTTAAATTTCAATGGGATATTCCTTTTCCATGGAACTCTATATCACCAGTTTGAATCTGTCATTCTCCTTTAAACCACTATGACCTCATATGCAAGCTTGGCAGCAACTTTACTTGTTTTTGTGTTTGGTTCCCATACTAATTCATCACCCATGTCATCAAGATAGATACCTGCCTTTGCAAGAGATAATGTAAATTCTCTCCACTCCTCCTCCATCTGCACGGGCAAGTTTAATTTTTCCATACAAAGTCAATAATCTTAAGAACTATCCTCATTGTTTCTAATCTGAGCAAGTACCATGATATTTATTTTATGCAATTCAGAGATGAGCTAAAGAGATAGAAAACTATTACCTTGTACTCCTACAATAGGATCAATTCCAATAAAAATATGAAAACCTCTGCCTACATTCCAACTCACATGTTTTTTTACTATAGACAACAATCTTAAAAAACTTTTCCAAATGTAGGAAGATCTTGGAGACTTCAAAATTGGTTCTCTAAACCATCAAATCAAAGAGTAAGTTCTAATGTATTTTGCGTTTATGGCCTTGTTCCATAAACCTGCAACCAAAAGAGTTCTCCACATACTCTTAGCACAGAGTGCCATATTAAACAAACTCAAATATTTTAAACCCCACCCACCCTTCTACTTTAGCAGAGATATACTTTCCCAAACTGCAAGGTGGTACTTTGAATTTTCTAGGCTACCCGACCACAAGAATTTAAACATTTTTCTTCTCAGTTGCAATATCACAGCAATTGGCAATTTGTATAAATAAAACTAGTACACGGGGATACTTTGTAGAATTGCATTCGCCAACACCAGACGTCCACCTACCCACCCTTCTACTTTAGCAGAGATATACTTTCCTAGACTGCAAGGTGGTACTTTGAATTTTCTAGGCTACCCGACCACAAGAATTTAAACATTTTTCTTCTCAGTTGCAATATCACAGCAATTGGCAATTTGTATAAATAAAACTAGTACACGGGAATACTTTGTAGAATTGCATTCGCCAACACCAGACGTCCACCTACCGACATGCATCTATAAGAACAACATCCGAGTCTCTTATTAAATTTCTTCAATAACCAATTCCAATTAGCAGTACCATAAGAATTTGGCTTTAGGAAAAAACCAAGATACCTAAAATTCTCATTTATAGATGACATAGAACAAGGAAAAACTAATTGAAAATGGTTACACATAACTTCGTCAGAACATAAAAATGTGAAATGGGATTTATGTTCACTTACTAACATACCAAACATTGCACATAACAAATCAAAGACCTCTTTGTAATGCAACCACTCATCCTTAGACCCATTCCCAAAAATGAGAATATCATCCACAAAGGACAAGTGAGAGATATAGAGTGAAGGAGATAGTTTCAAGCCCTTAATCTTCTTATCCACTTTTCTTTCCTCAATCAATCTACTTAGTCCATCAATCACCAACAGGAAAAGAAGCAGCGACAACAGGTAACTTTGCCTAAGACCTATGCTACTTTTGAAATAAGCAGCAAGAGAACCATTCACCAAAGTAACAATACTAGCTATAAAAATACATACCATTATCCAACTCATAACTTCATATGGGAAGCCGATGTAAACCAGAATAAGACGTAACAAAGACTAATCCACCATGTCATAAGCCTTTACCAAATCCACTTTTAACACAAAAACTTGTAACTTTCTCTGCATTATTTTTTCCAGGAGAAAAATAGGAGTTCCTTGTTATTCAACAGAATCAAAGGTAACCTATTTGTTGCATCAGGTATACATATACATGAAATGGCCACAGCTCGGGTATGAGTGCTCAGCAATCAAACTAACAGTGAGTAGACATAATGCCTAAAAATAACATCAAGCGACAAAAGAACAAGTAGTCAATCTCGTACTCCGAAACACCTAGTAACAGAAGTACAAATCAAAACATAATCGCTTATCTAAGGTGGCACTTCTGGGTACTACCAAAGCAGTATAGCCTAGTGGACTATACCAACTATAACACCAAAGGGTTTAATCATTATCAAGCCACCAAATGGCAGAAAATCAAGTCTAAGGCTAATAGAACATAAAGGAGCCTCTCCCACTGCATTCACCCTTACACATCCTTACACAATACCAACACCCTCCATAATCTATATATTTGATTAAAAACCAAATTACTATAAGGTAATGCGTATGCCCAAACCCAATTTTAAGTTGTTTGCAATTATTTTTGTAATGATTTTATACAAAATAATGCATAAATAAATAAACTTGTAGTCACTTAGGGTTTCAGGCTTATCCCACTTTAGAATGATTAAAAAAGTGGAATGTAACTTTTGTTTTTAACGATGATAGGTGGATGTAAAATTTCAAACATTTTCTCAAACAACATGATTTTACCTACATCCTTCATTTAAAAGTTAAAATAATCTCTTTTTCCAAATATCAATAATATTTATTTATTATTTAAATTTATTTATTGACACGAAAGTCTTAGGGAAGTCAATAAACAAAACCATGGGACTTTTTATACCTAAGAGTTTAATCGAAGATAATCCAAAAAACCATGAGACTTTTTATACGTAACCATTCGAGCGAAGATAATCCAAAAACCATGGGACTTTTTATACCAAACAGTTTGAGCGGAAGATAACTTTCAGAAAAACCATTGGCCTAACCATCGTAACGGAGTCATTTTCTTTCTTTATATTTTAAAATGGAGTCTTTTATATATATATATGATAAAAAATATAAGATGTTAAGAGTAGTTGAAGTTAATGATTCATAAATAAATTATTATGTCGAAGGCTTTATTTAAGTGGAAGTGTGGGAATGACTCCTTCACTAATTAGGGTTGATTTTTTTTATGAAAAAAAGGGATTGGTTTTTTTGGCTACTTCGTTGGTTATCGACACTTTGTAACGAGCCAACACTTGTAGTTAATAAATATACATGGAAACTTGTTTTGATAATTGGTGTTGGTAATCCTGGTAGTTGTAATTAAGTTAAAATCTATAAAAAAGGAAGCGTTGTCGAGTCCTAGAAGATGATTGAGCAATGTATGATTCTTCTCATAAGTACTTGCTAGAGATGGGTTCCTCTTATAAGATGGGTGGTTGGGGCAGTACGCTAGCATTGTCTCCACCCAAGATCAAAACCCATGACTATATATATATGACACCTATAAAAGTGTCAGAATTCAATAATAATAAAAAGTACCAAAGAGATAGCTAGAAAGAGGAGGAAGGACAAAGCTACTTATTACATGTTTATATTATATTATACTGCTCCAATTCAATTTAGATTGCCCACAAACCCTTTAGATGGCAGTTTGAAGTTTTATGTTCATGTCGTAGTTTTATGTGCACTAGATGGAGAATCTAGCTAATGTCTTACAATGTTTAACTATATTCCTTTTATCATTTGTATGTCATGTTACCATAGGAGGTCAGATTACATAGCAGAGATCTGATATTATTGTTTGAGAGACTTTTGATGATTTGATAGTATATCATCAATAAATTATTGGTCGTTTGTTGGGTGAGATCAGTGTTTTGAGAGAAAACTCCATTTTTGTGTCTTTGAGTGATGTAACATGTTTCTTTAATATAAAAGAAATGACTTTTTCTACTTGAAAAAAAAGTGGTCGAATGCAAAGGTAAAAAGAGCAACAACAAAAAAAACGGTCAAAAAAAGAAGCAGTTGTTGTAATTTCGACGAGAAATGAAAAACTAAACAAATTGTAGGCATTCAAACAACTCATAACAACTTAGAATCATTTCGGTGAAGTGAATTGAAACTTTGACTCTCTATCAACATTGGGCTAACATATGGTCGCAGGGTCCCATTGGCTGGAATACAAAGCCGTTTAATTTTTTTAATTGTAATGAGAGGGGTCTCTAGCCTCAATGGGTGCCAAATGATCAATGTGCATTTTGCAAACAATTATTTTATTACTATATTTATATTTTTATCTTTAATGAAGCATTGTGGGTAAGTGTTCCAAATGGCCAAGACAAACACCATGCTATCATCTCTGTCAAGACAATATTTCTAATTGGAGCGCTACGCAAGGTTCCGACATTAATCCGTCCATTTAATCATAGACGAGCCCCTTTGACATGAGCGATCGCCTCTAACACACTTGTTCCACCAGTTTTAAAAGAAATATTCCCTTGTTTAAGTTAATGAGTGTTTCCAAGAAAACAATGAACATAGGGAATATTTTCATTAGAGATTGTTGTAACTTTTTAACTTTAAAGAAGTTCAATATTTGAAACTATAGAGAAGTACGTGAAATGGATATTTTTAGATTTGGGGATCATGTTCATTAGATGTAGCTTGAGTGGTTGGGAGGAATGATTGTTACTCTCTTCACCCAGTGACAATTCTTGTAAGGGATGTGATGCTCTTGTTGAGCCCCTATGACTATGCCATGGTTTGATTAGACATGTAATTATGGCCATACCTTAATTCTTCTGAATAACATGTGTTAGTGAATTATTCAATTATTTTTATAAATGCGTTGGTGAATTATTCACACCTAAAATGTGGGTGGAGATATCTTTGTTATTTTTCAAATTTTATTTTAATAATGTATTTTGTAAACAAAATAGTATTATTAAAATAGAAAATACAATTTTATTTTTTAAAATCGTATAGTTGTCAAATTATAACGTAAAGGAGCATTATTTCAATAGGATTTAAATTTTAATAAAAAATAAAAATAAAATTCATAATTTATTAGTTTAAGTTGAGAACATGTATTATGTGTTTTTTTTTTAATTTAAATAAAAAATTTACAATTAGATTTTAAATGGTGTATAATTAGATTTTAGATTTTATAATTTTAAAATTATTAAATAAATTTTTATGCATTAAATATTAGTAATAATATATATAAGATAAATTATATATATAGAAAGAGATAGTACAAAATATTTACTTACATATTTAAACATTTAGAAATGAGCATAAATTCCTTCGTCCATTAATTGATTTTGGCGTTCGTTATTAGCACACGTTAACATTATTTGGTAGGCCCAAGAAAAACATTTTTCTTCACGTTAACATTATTTGGTAGGCCCAAGAAAAACATTTTTCTTCAATGTTAGTTGTATAATTAACAAATTTGAATTTTATTTTTGACCTAATGTGCATTATAGTTGAAAATCATGTGCCAAAGTTGACCTATTGTTGACAATCATGTGAAGTTTAGCGACCAAAGTTGAACGAGCTTTATTTGTACAATGACAAATACTCCTTATATAGGTTATATAAGGTCAACATTAAAATATTTTTGCTACCACTACATCAACTAAACTTTTATATGTATGCAACTCCCTTTAGTTTCTAGGTGCATGTATGTCTTTCTAACCTCATGTGCTCACTTTCTTTTTCCTGCTCATTCTGATTGTATGTATATACAAAGGTTTTATGTTGCTTATATTCAATATTCACAAAACCTCCTCTAAGGAAGAAACCAACAAATCTTCTTGAAAATGACTGCAACGACTATGGACAAAAATGGCAGTAAAAATGCCTACAAGGAACCCATTGTTTACATATCAATTTGCTTACAATCAATTACGTAGTTGCACGTAATGGACAAGTAAACAAATGTGTAGAGATATTTATTTGAACAAATAAGTTGCAATTGGCTATGGTCACATGGACATCATAGAATAGAAAATATATATATTGTCATTATTAGATTCTATTCCATGCTAATTTAAATAATGTTAGTAATATACTTTTGGGTATATTACAAGTCATCTAGCCTTGAAAATATTCGACCACGAATCTTGTGTTAAAAGCGTTGAATTTGAACTTCTTAAATGTTTGATTAGTTTTAACTTCAATAGGGTTGTTGTGCTTGACATGATTTCCTTTGAGAAATGCATAGGTGTGATTGATGTAGAAAAAGGAACTCTTGTTATGAATAATGGTACCACGGTTTAATAAATCTTGAAATAGTTGGTAACATTTCTATTCAAATTTATTCTTACATATGATCCTTTAGGTAAAAACATAATGATTATAGGGTATGTTCTTGTGAGTTTCCAATCTGATGTCTTCCTGAAAAAATTGTGTCACCACATAATCTTCTTTAAGAAACTCATAAGTGTTAGTGATGTTGATCTCTGATTTTTTGGGTGCACCGGTATGTCACCATTCTTTGGTTGGCCTTTGGATTCCTTAGTAAAGCAAGATGGATCTTTATGTTAGAAAAACACGATCGCAGAGCAATAACAATAAACAATAAACAAGATGCAAATATTAAAACACATTACAAGAGAGACACATATATAACGTGGTTCACCCAAGATGGGCTATGTCCACATTGAAATTTCTATTCCTTTATTATTATACCATCCAACAAAATAAAGGGATACAACCTGCAATAACCTCGATGCACTTCTTGTTCACTCTCTCACAGTGTCTTTCACACAATCAAAGAGATTGTTTTACAATGCTACAATACAATACACAATTGTATTACAATGCTTTCCTTTTTTGGGGAATTACCATGGGAGAATACCATGGGTCACCCAATACCATGGACCTGTAAACCGTTGGCCAACAAACATCCCAAAAATTTCTTTATGGGGCTTCACCCCCTTACCCCCTGCTGGGACGAGTGTACAATAAAACTAGGGTACAAACACGACTGAACAATAACATCTCTGAATCTAGAAGATAAAGCTCCATAACCAACACTTCAAACATTGTTAACTTTGTGATCTTCTTCATTTATTTCTTGGAATACTTTAGTTTTTGTGATTCATGATCACATTGAATTGTGACAACTTGTAAAGCATCTATATATTAATGAGTCGTAGAATCTTTTGGGTTTTTATTTTTTCGTCATCGTGATTAAGAACATTTCCACTTCCTTTATTTCCATTATGATACTCATCTACCTTTTTTGTTGTTTCACAATTGTTACTATGATCATATTTATATTCATCATTATGATGTTGGATATCATCATCCTCTGTACAATCATTATCAACATCATGTTCCTTTATTCTTGACGGATCTATCTCTTTTGTTTTGTTATTGTTATTCTCAACTAGTACTTCTTCATATTTATTAATATGTTGAACTATATGTTTGTTTTCATTATTGTCATTCACAACAACCTCTTTTGCAAATTCATTTTGGTCCTCATGCATGTCCTTTTTCTCTTTTGTCATGTCCCCACATTTTCATCACCAAAGTGTTGACCATACCAAAACTCCTAGCGGTTCCAAGTGACATTAATTAGTCTAGCCTAGGGAATTTTGTCAAAACATTATCTATGAGGATTATACTTAGTTTTATTTTTATTTATTAATTAATTAATGTGCAAATAATATGTGGAATTAAGCTTTGCATGTCAGGAGGGCGCAATGGGAAAGCCAACTTACCAAGGAGGAGAATTAGAAACTGTATGACAAAAGAAATCAGATAGAAAAAAAAGAAAGTGTTAAAATCCAAAGAAAAGCAGTCGGTCACAAAAGCAAGAAAGCCAAGAAAAGTTGTCATAAGAAAAATAGCAACAATGGACCAAAGGAGGGCGCAAATTCCCTTTTGGAGTTCAGTCACAAAAGCATGAAAGCCAAGAAAAGTTTTCATAAGGAAAATAGAAACTTTGGGTCAAGGAAAGCGCAGTTTCCAAATGGGATGAAGGATACAAGAATGGAAACATCTTTGAGGACTCAAAGTTACTAAAATTTTCAAGGAGGGTGCATTCATGGTTAGGCTTAGGTTTCTATGTGGATGACTTACTCTCACAGGTCACTTGGTACCTGCTAAACAAGTCACCGGAGGTTTATAAAAATACAAAGGGAGCTCCTTTACTTAGTTTGGATTATGATTGATTTGTGCTTATGTGAAGCAGTGCTTCCACTGAGAGTTGTTCCTCAACCCTTGTGAGATGTGCCCCAAGTCTTTCCTTCCCTACTCTTATTCTTCCCTTTCTTTTCTCATTGCAGGTGTGGAGAGATGATGATCAGCCCATGAGATCAAATTTAGCCATCTAATTTCTACTATTCTCCTCAATGAATCTGAGCTCCAGTGAAGTGAAAGATTCACCTACGCTCCCATCCATATTGATGTCAAAATTGGTCTTGTTGCCCACTGTTTGAGTCCCATTTTGAGAGTGGTCAGTATTCCATCTTCCTTTTATTGTGCATAATTCCATAGTTTCTGTTTAATATATCTGTAATATTGTTAGCATTCTTTCCAATAATCTAACATTTCCAATTTCCCATGAAAGATCTTTAATGTGTCTTTAAATGAGGGTTTTGATGAGTTTGATGCAATGATAAATGAGTGATGGCCATGGGTATGATTATAAATGATGAAATGTGTCAAGTAAATATGTATTAATCTCTGTAAAATTTCATTCTCAGGTCTGATAAACTTCTGATACGAATTTCATGCGTTTTGGTACACCTATGCTAGATGGCTAGTTAAAATTGACTAGTCTCGCAGATTCTTTAATTATGAGATTTATGTTCACCCAAATTCGATTACGAAAGTTGTGTTATGTCAATAGATGACCCTATGTCCATAAAAACCTTCATACTAAAATTTATTTAAGTTTGTGCACTGTTTGGGCATCCTCCACTGCGCAGGACTTCACCAAGCCAAAATTGCCAAATTCTCCCAATTCTCTCCTAAACTTACCAAACCTATCCATAACTATTATGAACTATTCCAAACCTTATTTAATTATGTCTTAATGTATGATATCATCTCTATGCATTACCTTAGGCCTCTGGTTGAAGGGATCTGAAGGAATCTTCCTAGTTTCACGGTTGGGTGACCCAGAAGCATGGCAGTAAGTTTCAGCATAGATGACTCTGAAACATAAATGGTGACTGATATAAATTTTTTATGGAATATGAATTCTATGTTTTGAAATTTTCCTTGGTTGCTTCCCTCTGCCCGCTTCCATGCCTATGAATTTTTCAGAAAAATTCCTCTATCTGCATAGTCCAAAATTTTACTGATTGTGTGCAAGTATTATATCATATTTTTAATTAAAGTTGCAACAATATTAGTGTTATGTTCTATATATCATATCTCGTAACATTACATCTTTCTTTTCTTCTTCATTGCTGTCATCTTCCTTATTATGTCCTTGGTTTCTTGTTTACTCTCATTTTCGCTTTTTCCATGTTTTTGCTTCAAATGATTTCTTATCATTTCCTTCAAAATTATAAATTCTTCTTCATATTTTCTCCACATTTTGTTTATTTTCTCCACTCCTTCCGAAAATTTATCGAGGGATGATGACATTTCCATCTTTAAAGATTTGAGAGATTGAAAAGATTTTAAAAAACTAAACTAATAATTATCAGTATTATTCTGAAAGATCAATAATAATATTTATTATAAAATTTTAATAGTTTTTAGAAGAGAATATATATATATATTATTAATAATAAATTATTATTATTATTATATTATTTTTGGGGGAAGACTTTAAATATTAAAACAATAATTATTATTAATATTAATAACAATAATATTATTTTGTTGAAAATGACATGAAGGGATTTGGTTTAATAAAACCAAGTGTGGTTTTATAAACTCATGTCTCGTTTTTGGCTTTGATGCGGGGTTAATGGAATGAAAAGAAGAGGGAAGGAGAATTTAGGAGTATCACGAAGGAGTTTGGTTTAATAAAACCAATTGGGGTTTTAGAAACCCACATCTTGTTTTTGGATTTGATGGGGGATTAGTGGAATGAAAATGGAAATGGGGGTTTAGTGGAACGAAAATATGAGGGAAGGAAATGGAGGAGATGAGATGCCGAGAATCCCGATAACTCTAATACCACTTGTAAGAATATAAGTCGTACATGTTGGATAATATATATATATATACTGAGCATAATACAAATGGGGTGTATAAATACACTAATATGTGATAAGTTGTCATCTTTTATTAAGTGATCACAACTTATAATATTTAAACTAATTATATAAATTAAACCTAATAAATAATAATTTAAATAATGTTAGTAATATACTTTTTGGTATATTACATAATTATTGCATATATCATATTAATTGTGCAAATATTTCTTAATGTGTCCCCTATGCACACTATAACCATGTCACTTGATATCACCTTGATATTGATTGATAGATATTAAAGATACTTTTTGGTATATGACATAATTATTGCACATATCATATTAATTGTGCAAATATTTCTTAATGTGTCCCCTATGCACACTATAACCATGTCACTTGATATCACCTTGATATTGATTGATAGAAAAGATAAATATAACTTCCCAAGGTTTCTTTAACATCAATTGACCTAAGGCATATGTTCTTTGTGTTCAAACCCCTGATATATTCCCACAACCATCCTTGGATTTCCTTGACCTATATCATTGCCAATAGTTGTACAAGATTGTTATTAGATTATATATGAAGAGGATGATTGTGAGGAAAAATGATAGAAATGCACATAAACATTTATCAAATTTTTTTTTCAATATCTGTAGTTGGAACACAAAAATATACCTTCATAATGCATTTTAAAGAACTTACATTGAATTTAATTTCAATCTTATAGAGAGAAATTATTTCCAAAAATACTTCATCATATTCAACCATTTCAACAAAGAAAAGGAGGACATGCACAGTTGTAGTGCAAATGTAAACCATTCTTACAGAAATGATGTGTGTATTAAATTTTGTTGTAGTGCAAATGTAAACCATTCTTACAGAAATGATGTGTGTATTAAATTTTGTAGTAGTGGTTGAAATCTTATATCAATTATGTGTTATTGCAAAATGTGGAGATTCCATAGCCATTCATCTTGATGATACTAAAACAACCACCTTAGCACCTTCATAATATGTATCAATATCCCCCTCGCAAGAGAGTATTCAAGAGAATTAGTTCCTTGCATTACATGAAAAAACAATATTGAAGGACCCACAACTCTCTAGCGGGCAAACATGGTAAATGAATTGCAAAAATGTATGTAACACCCATTGTCTCCTGCTCGAATGCACGATTGACATGTGTTTGTTCAAATGATTGTTATTGAAATTCCCATGATAACATTTCAAAGATTGGTGATATCATATGAGGGTAAGACGACTACATTATAGGTACAATAACATCCATTGAGATCCATTATGCTAAAATTGTGGAACAACGTAGGGATCCTAGTGGCACAATATCACCTTTAATTAGTTAGAAAGAAACTATATGATTAGTGTATGTGACATTGGTAAGGATTCCATGGTATTCCTATCTATTTGTCTTTGTGGAAAAAAAATTGTAAGGATATACTTTCCTTGTCCAAGGGATACTCTTGTAAGGTTACGGTCAATAACAAATCATATGCAACCATGTCAACTCATTCACACAATGTGTATATTGAGAAAGCATAAGAGGTCTCAATACTAGAAGTAGTTGATGATACAATAGTTGATCTCCTGTCATACTATGAGTTTATGGCCCAGTAATCTATTGATTTTGATAGTTTTTTGTTTTCGACATTAAATTTGTTCTAGTGGTTGTATATGAATCAAACAAAGGACAATGATGCATATCTTGTTTCTAAATGTTTTATTTATTGTCTAATTTAAGAATCCTATTGATTATCAAAAAACATTGTGAAATATTTGTCGTTATCCAGAAGAGTAGGCCTTCTTATTATCCTATGGTTCTTAGAATTTAACCCATCCTTTATGTGTAGCACTAAAATTCTTAATTGAGTACATGTCCCAAATTTGTCAATGCACTTTTAGCGATTTCTAGTTTTCGAAACATCAAGAATACATTGGGAAATTATTCAATCACAATATAAAATGGTTAAAGCTTGGTCTTTTTTAAATATGCATGTATACTTGTAAAGATCGAAAGTAGTAAGGAATTATCAAATAACTATTCCTTCAGAGGAAAGGTTCCAAATGGACTTAGGTATTAGATTGTGAAAATAATAATTTCAAGTGTCAAATGTACCAACAAACAAAACATTGTATGATTTCAAAAAAAATGTCTATAATATATTATATAAACCCTTTGATAAAGGTTTTTGCATTATTTGTAGACATTTTATCTTATTTGTGTTATTATTATAATTGTTGTCTAATGAATTCCTTTCATATTTGATACATTTTCTGCACATCATGTTATCACTTCCACAACCATCCACAATGCTACACCAAACTTGGAATATTGGATCCCCCTCTACTATAGGAATAATAGGTTCTTGTTAACATAGGAGAATTCAAAATTTGACACAGTAATCCATCTCTTTGCAATGAAAAATATTGCAAACAATCATAGCAAATACATGCTCTAAGCATTGACTATGCCTATTGCACAATATGTCGTAGATTTCGCCAATGGTTTAAATGCACAATAAGATGATGACCATCAACTAGAAGAAAAAAAATATTGCTATGTGTAGGGAAGCAAGTAATGTTATCCTACAATTTATGGGTCCAATAAGGATTAGTAAGTTTTGCACTCGAAGTGGTCATGCAAATTGTATACACAACTATATCTAGCCCTCGTAGAAAATACATGCTCCAAGTATTGGTTATTCATATTCCACAATTTGTCATAGACTTCACCAATGGTTTAGGTGCAAGACAATATTATGACCATAAACTAGAAAAACAAATATTACTGTGTGTACGGAAGCAAGTATGTTATCCTACAATTTATGGGTCCAATAAATATTAGTAAATGTTGCACTCAAAGTGATCAAGAAAATTGTATACATGCCTAGATCTATCCCTCATAAAATATATATCCTCCAAGCATTGGCTATGCCTATTACATGATCTATCGTAAATTTGACCAATGGTTTAGATGCACAACAAGATGATGAACATCAACTAGAAAAACAAATATTATTATGTGTAGGGAAGCAAGTAATGTTATCCTGGAATTTATGGGCCCAACTAGGATTAGTAAATGTTGCACTTGGAGTGTTCATGCAATTTGTATACACACATGAATCTAACCCCATAACAAATGCATGCTCTGAGCATTGGTTATTCCTATTGCACGATATTTCATAGATTTCATCAAAGGTTCATATGCACAACAAGATGGAAACCATCAACTAGAAAAACAAATACTTCTATGAGTATTAAAACAATATTGATATTGATATTGATAACAATGAATGTCAAGGCTTGACCTTCACAACAATGTCATGCACTACAACATTACAAGGAACACAAATTGCACCATCGTTATCCTTAGAACATTATGCAAACATGAAATAAACTTAATATGTCTCACTTCGAGAAAAGGAATAGGCACTACTTCATTCTCTATCTTTTTCACACTTAAAATTGCAACCCTCAATCCCTGTGCTCCACCTACCAAATTAAAATACCACTAAAATACCAATGTTGATTGCCAATATAATTATAATCAAACTTGATCACTACCTAGCCCTTTAATGTTTTACTCACATATGTATACTTTCTCGTATGAAAAATTAATGTACATTTCATTTTACTAATCGTCTATTACATGGGTTTCTATTTATTTCTAACTAGTACTTGCAACATATTTTCCTTTTAATTTCATCGACTACTATGCCTACCATAGATTCACTAGACTTGATTTCAACACATAAAATTATATTATTTACATACATACAACTTTCTCTCATTTTGTAACATATCAAAGTTCTATTCGGTGTTTCATTTCCCCCACTTCAAGGGTGTGCTAGTATAATATTATTTTTCTTTTTAGATTGTCTAACATACACTCACATAAGATCTTAGTTTTAAATTTTTTGTTACAATTACTTTTTATTTCATACAAAGGTTAGTCTAATGATTGAATTATCTGAGTCTCAATGAACCCTATTCGATCTAGATGCAATGATCTGTTCTGGGTGCAGTGAAGTTACCTCTTTGATCTAGATGCATTGCACTATCTGAGTCGTAGTGAATACTATCTATCTGAGCATAGTGATCTGGTATATGGTCTACGATGAACCAATGGCATTTGAAATGATTGAATCTCTCTATGGTTTGTGGTGAAAGACAATCTATTGAAGCGAGGGTTTGATTAATCTATTGAAGAAAGATACAAGTTTTTCGTATCTATGGTGTGAGGTGATATGTGTTATATTTGAATTGTATGAGGTGATATGTGGTCTATTTGATGAATATTTAAATATCTCAGTATTTGAATCTCTATGCAGTCTATTTGATCAATTTTTGGTGTGAGGGCGAGGTTTATCATCTTGATCATTTAAGCTAGTTTGATCAATTGCTTCCATTAGACATACATATTGAATATCTCTTTGGTTTGTGATGGAACGGGGGAAATTGAAATAATTGAATCTCTCTAGTTTGTGTTGAGAGGCGATTTATTGAGGCAAGGGTTTGATCAATATATTGAATGAAGGATTTGAGTGATATGATCGATCTCTCTACAGTGAATCTATTTGAACCGAGGGAACACATTGAAAGTGATCTATGGTGATCAATTGCATCTCTTTATGTAATTTAGACCAATTGATAGGGCATCCTATGATATGCAATTGTAACTAGGGAATATTTTGGTTTGATGCACACAAATATATTAGGTGCACAAGCTCCTTTCGTCCTTTTTTTATCTACTCTTACCTATATACATATAAATACTCATACAAATATGAAAAATTCACCACATATTCCAAAAACTATGAAAAGGAGACCTAACAAAACTACCCTACAAAACCGCGGCAATTGTATAGAATCATTAAAGAAAAGTAAAGAAGAAAGAGATGCTAAAATCCAAATAGAATTTGAAGCCATGGTTGAAAATATATTTGTTGACGTGATTGAAAATAAATTTGCAGACATGTTCGAAAGAAATTTTGTTTCCATGCTCGATAATAAATTTGCAGCCTTAAAGGAAAATAAACTTGCGACCATTCTAGATAATAAATTTACATCATTTGAAGACAAGATTAAAAAGCACATAGACAATAAGATAAAAATGATGGAGATTAAGATGGAGATAATGGATACTAGATTACAAGTAGCTAAAAAACAAATCCAAGGATCCAAATAGTCAACCCATCAAGGAGACATTGATACGTTAGAAAATCTTAAATTGAAAGACATGATTAAAGAGATAGAAGAAAAAGCAACTAAAAATATGACCACAAATAGTCTAGAAAGTCAATTAGATTGGAAAACCCATTAAATACAAAATGAATACGCAATTAGAATTGACCATGAGAGCAATAAATGATCCTTGAACCTCGTAATTTTTAGTTTAAAAGAATAGGCAAAAGAGGATACACTAGCCATAGTCAAAAGAAAATTACATAATAGACTGCAAATTTAAACAACCTTCCTCACATAAGTGAAGAGGATGGGGAAAGTAATTGAGAATAAAGAAAGATTGATCCAGGTCAAGGCTATATGCAATGACCATAAGTATGGCATTCTCAGTAAAACTTCCAATCTAAAAGAATTGAGAATATTCATAAATGAAGATATCATTCCAGAAGACCAAGCTAAACTAAGAAAGGAGGTTCAAAAGGTAAAAGAAGCTAGGAAGGACAGAAGATGGGAATTAATTAAAAATAAAAAGTTATCATTGGGGATAGAAAACAAAAAGATATTAATAAATAACAATTCGACACACTCCATATCCTCTCTTGAGACTGTCAAGGCTTCCCATGGAACAAAATCCCCAAGTTAAGTTGGATCCCAAGTGAAATTGATATTGTTCTTCTTGTTGAAACCTAGGAGCGCGAGGAATCTAAGTTTCCTAACATAGAAGGATTTGTCCTTTGGTCAATCTAGAACAAGCAATCTTGTCGTAAAGGAATTGGAGGTATAGCTTGTTACATTAGGGAAAACATATTCGTACAAGCGAAGATCTACAAGAAAGACCCCACAACCAATATATTTGGATGGATATTTTTGACATTAATGTTAAAAAAACTACATAGCAATATGTTATTTCACCCTTATTAATTCTAAATCTTATAAGAAAATCAATATAGATAAAAAATTCCCTTACAATGACTTAGAAAATGATATTTCCAATCTAAGGAATTGAGGAAGTATTCTCTTAATGGGTGACTTTAATGCTCGGACCTCAAGTAACCAAACTATTCTTTAAGCAACTATTCCAACCCTAATTCTCTTTGGTTAGACAAAGACCTTCTCTAGACTACCGGTACAAAAGATGTTCTGTAGATATGGGTGAAAATTTATTTAGATCCAAGCTAATCAATCTTTGTTTCTCTCAAGATATTTTAATTGTAATTGTCTAATGAAGTGTCCAAATTCTAGCCATATGACTTGTATTCATGGGCTTGGAAATCGTGTGGTAGATTGTGTCATATCTAATGTCTCGTTACATAACAAAATGATAAATCTATACATTCTAAATGACTACTAGATTGACTCAAAGCATGGACCCCTTATTGTAACCCTCAATATTGTCGTGCATAGAGATCCCACTTAAGAAAATTCTCATACTAAAAAATGGTTGGTCTTCTACATAACTAAGGATAATATTTTCATAAATGAGTTAAAAAATGACTTGTTTCCTCTATCAAACATGGAAAATTTCAAATACCTCTATCATAATTACACTATGTTCCTCTTGTATTCCACTAACAAGTTCTCCATGAAAGTTTTGAGTAAAAAGAAAAATCGAAGAACCAACCCCTGGTATGATAAAGAATGTAAAATTACACGAAGAGACATCAAGGATGTTATTGAAGAGTCTCTAAAAATTGACAAGATAAATAAATACAAAGACCTAATTAAAAGAAAAAAACACACTACATAAATAAAAGGCAGGAAAATCTTTTACACCTCTCTAAGGTAGCTCAAGGGAAATTTTGGAGGAAAATTTTAACAAGTAAAACTAAAGATAGTAACATGATTTCTTTGGAAGATTGGATTTGTTACACCTGCATTGGTAGTTATGCTCAATCCCCTGAAGTGACATGGACAAGACATCTTTTGGGAGCTTTTTACCCAGTTCTAGGATGTCTGACACACTTTGTCTCCTGACATAGAGCATCAAACCATCTTGACACCTCTTTCCCACTGACATAGTGCATCGATGACACCTTTAACCTTGATACAAAGAGAGATGACGCCTCTTTTCCATATGCAAAGAGTGTAAGTACTATCAAAAAGGATAAAAACGATATTTTGAGAACCTTCTAGATGAAATCCCTCGTGGAGGTTGATCCCAACTACTTGCAATATGTGGCACTCATTCCCCTAGACTCTAGGGATCATTCCCTACCTTCCTCCCAAAATATCTCAACCCCTTTGGGATTCCTTTGTCCTATTTATACAAGCTTCATCTCATGAATGAGGGAGGGAAGAATACTAAGAGAGCATATTAATGCTACTTGAATCATAGCTGGTATAAGAGGCAAGAGAGTGTGATTGTTAGTGAGGCTTACAAAGCTTGTAGAGTGTGTGTAAGAGTGACTTTAAAGATATTATAAGAATGAGGGTTCAACGTCAAGGCTTTAGTTATAGCTTATTTTTCTTATGTTATTAATACAAACATGTTTTCCTTTTCCATGAATGATTTGTGCTAATCTCAATTGTTCATTATTTTTCTCCTTGACTATTAGTATAGGTATTTGGATTATCTTATTGCTTTCACTATTTTTGTCTTGTTCTTCATGCTCTTTATAGGTACATTCTATCATGAAGGATCCATAAGGAAAGCACAACCTTCAACACTGGGGTAAGGAAAGCTTAACTTTCAAGTAGTTCAATTATCTGGGAGAAGGATGCATCGTTGTGGCTTTTTGTTCTAGATCTGCTCCATGCAGACTAGGGGAACGAACTTTGTCCGCACTGATTAAATTTTCTCGATAACAAAATTGGTGACCATACTGAGGAACAAAATAATCAGATCTATGAATTTTGATGTTTCTTTTTTATTACAAGCTTATAAAGTTTTTCCCCCTCACTCATTTAAATATCTAAGGTGAGTAATCCACCTTACTTCACCCCCATTTTCCTTCTTTGGTTTGTGTCTATGCTTACCATAATCCCAATTTGATTCACATTGGATTATCCTAAAGGTTATTTGATTCTCTAGGTTTCTTGATCCACCGACGCATGTGGGTGCATTTGACAAAGCATCAAACTGCTCCTGACGTCGGTTGTCCACTATCAACAAGCATCATCGATGCCTTCTTCCCAGATTCAGAAAGCATCATTGTTTCATTTGATAAAGATACATAGTGCACCGATAACTGTATGATGCCATGGTTCTACCTTGCAGGGTGCGTTGAGGTAGGATTTCTCTAGCCCCAGAACCTTCTCTTTCAATTTTTTTTGCTTTTTGTTGGGCTTGGTCAATCTGATTTTCTGCTCATTGACATGTCTTGTTGTGTGTGTTTAGCCTAAACATACTTTTCTAGTTTAGATCTTGAAATGTTTTCTTAGTAGAGCCTTTTTAATTGAATAGTTTCATGTGGAAATAAGGTTTTGAGTGTATGGTTTGTATGAATGGTATTTTAGAATCTCTTTACAGGTCTGTGGAAAGGAAAGATAGTATAGTTTTTGCACTTTTGTACTATGATTTTTTGCATTTCTTTGTTTGAAATTATATCAAACAACAAAAGAAAAGTTTGAGTGCTTACTTTTGGTTTGGTTAAATCATTAGAGGTGTTTTCTTTTTGAAGATTGATTAAAGAAAAATAAACATGGGTGCATTACAAGGTCTTTTCCTTTTTACATTAGAGAGATTTTAAACGTTAGCTTTAGAGTTTTTGCTTTTCTAAAAATATTTGAAGTTTGAGGAAACAAGTTGTTTGGATCGCATGGTTTTCATTTCATGATTTGAAAAGAAAGAACCTCTCCCTTGTTCTAGATATATTTCGTCGAAAGGAAAATTCCATGGGAATTTATATAATTTGATCTTGCAATTACCTCATATTCCGCAAACATTTACTAACCGTCAAGATAAAATTGAATCGTAGATTAGGTTAAAATTATTAGTAATTTGAGTGATATGTTAGAATACGTGTTCCAACATCTATAAACATAGAAGCTATTGTTTCATTTCCTACACTAGATCTAGGGGATCATGCGGTTCTTCCACGTACCAATCGATATATCAAATGCCTTTCATGTACCCTCGAGGTATATCGAAAATTTCTTCACATACTCGATAGTATATCAGAAGGCCCTTTAGAACGGTTGTGTATCATACAACACTAATACGTATTTGAGCTCCCACATACCTTGTGTATATAGGGAGATGCTTCTAGGAACCGATACCAACTAAGAAAATCCTTTTGGTCATCTTCTTGGAGCAATACACCAAGAACAACACTCAGGGAGATACTATGCACGTACCTTCTAAGTAGTCAAGTATTCAGGAAAGGGTATGGTACCAATCCTCCTTGTCATGTTTTACTATTGGACCTTGTGGTATATCTTGAGTTGCGACAACTTGATAATCCTAGTGAGGTTCATGTGTTTCCAGCCCCTCTTATCGCTTAAGTTTTCTTGTGACCTTACCTTGCGTAGGATTTTTTTGTGTGATCTTTTGAGTAGTAAATCTTTAAAGTAGAAGTGTTTAGCCATAATTTTGTCTAAAGCACCAATGAGGAGATATCGCATATTGCAGGGTTTACTGCCTAAATCTCCTCCCACCGTGGAATAAAGACAAGGGATGACAATGGACCAACCTATCACAACTAATCCTTTTGTGGAAGGTGTTCCAGTTGTTGAGTCGAGAGAAGACTATTCTCCTTTGGAGAATCCACCTACCTTTACCCTGATAATGGTACAATTTCCTCCTTTGCATGATTCAACCTTTTATTTTTCTACAAAAGGCCATTCGAGTGCATAAGATTAGGTGTTTTCTCCATCCTCGGATGAGCCTGTGTCATCGAAATTTGGTCTTACTACTCCTTTTTGGGAGACTTCCTTGGGACGGACGATTTCCGACTACGACACTATTGCTTTAACTTATGCTACCCCCCACCTAGTTCAAGTTTATTATTATCAGATGATGAGTATTTTAGACCCATCTGTGAGATGGTGTCCAATTTACACATGAGGGGGGGATTCATAAAAAGGAGAATTATTTCCCCTTTGTCAAGTCATTCAGAAAGAGCCACTCCCGAATACCATGTCTCTGTTCGGTCTTATGATTCTATCATATTTGGAATACCAGTTCAAAGTGTGGTTTCTTATGACCCTTGTCATCCTTCTATCCCTACCCTGTCGGCTCAATCTCTCCCCTCTATCCCTATTTTTCCTATGAATCCTGTCATTGGGGGGGAATCCCCAATTCCCCCAGAACAATTTGTCACTACAACCTCGAGAACTAGTTCAAATATTGGGTGGAGTGTTTGTCTAGGATAACCCGTGGATAGGATACCCTCCACAACCGTAAATGTGATTGTTTCTTCTTCCACATTGGGAAAACCACCGTGGGTTCAACAAATTTTTAATCAACCTACATGGGAGGTACCTTTACCCAGGAAGTCAACAGGAAATGAATACCCAGAATTATCAACCCATTTCCTCGGGAAATGTTTTTCCCGACATGCCTTACCCAAGTAACCCTAACACCGCATATGGGAAACCTAATTGGTCAAATGTCCCTACATACAAAATCCCATTTGCAAATATGTATCGAGTTCCACATGAAGGTCCCCCATCCAGAGCTCCACCCAGAACTCCCTCATTTGGAGGTCTTCCCGAAGATCCCCCATTTGGAGGTCTACCCGAAGTTCCCCCGCCTAGAGGTCCCCCATTTGGAGGACCATCTGTAGGCCCCCCACCCAAGGATCCACCTGGAGGTCCACCAAATAGAGGTTCGACACCCAGAGGCCCCCCACCAGGGAGCCCACCTAGGGGACCATTAGGTAGCACATTTGGAAACCAACCACAACAAAACCAACCTGTTATCAGAGGATCATTGACTCCCATTTATCAATCTACTTATGGCCCTACTGGTATTCAGATGCCTTATCAATATTACCAGTATCCGCAATCGAATAAACAATTTCCTTTTCTTACTACACTTGATTTTCCATATTTGTCGCATATGATCAATGATCATATTCACCATTATCCTTCATGTCCTTCTATTCCAGTAAAGTTTCATTCGAATATACCCAATTTTGATGGAAAAGCTAGTGAGGACCCTAAAAACCACGTTATGGCCTATCATTTGTGGTGCTCGTCCAACTCTCTCATGGATGGTTCCATCCATTTGAGATTGATTCAAAGGCCCCTCACTGGGACCGCCAACAAGTGCTATATAGAATTTCCTCGACACTATTTTTGGGATTTCAACACCTTAGCAATGGCGTTTTTACACGAGGGTCTCACTTGTTGACCAATATCCTATCACATTAGTTCATATTGTGGGTTTTAAAATTATTGAAAATTGAACCAATATATTGCAGGTATTGGGGGGATGAGGGGTTTAAAGTGGGGTTGGGTAGGGTGGTTTATAAGGATTGAGGTATAAAAAGAGGTGGGGAGGAGGTTTTATAAGTATTGGGAGGGGGTTTCAACAAAAAGAGTTTGGGTCAATATCTCTGGAAATTAAGGGTATTCTTTAATATCCCAAGATCGCACATGCTATGTGAGATGTTCACTAAGTGAAGTCCCCGTGGTTTTTTGTTTTTAACACACTTTCAACTACCGATTCGGTATGAAAAGGGTACGAACCTTTTAACATCGCTTTCTTAGACCAATTCACCAATATATCTGATCGCATGCATGAATGGAGATAATGATGCAGATTGATTAAAGCACTTATTCCTAACCAATTACTTGCAAATTGCTTCACTAATTCTTTGTTTCCGCCCATTGCTCAGGATGTTGCCATGGGATATGCTGTCACTAAAGAACACGCCATTATCTGAGCTCAATACCTAGACTTGGTTTATTCCTAGTCAGACACTCTTTATGACTTCATCCCGCACACTCCCTATACTACTTCGGACCCCCCAAGACCTTCAATAGAACCACCTATCAATGGTGTTCTTGGTTCCATTTAGACACAACTGGTGGCTAAATACCCAAAAAAGAAAAAATAAACTTCTAGCCAGGCTTTCACAAATCCCAAAAACATTTCTCCTCCTATTGCCTCTATCGAAGTAAATACCATTCAATCCTCAGAATCTTCAAGAACAAAGAAGAAAGGAAATAATAAATAAATAAAAGTATGAAAATCAAAAGGAGAGTAATAAATCACAAAACCTAGATGTCGAATCCAAGAAAAAGAAAAGGGTAAAGATTCCCTACCTCATATGTGGAGGTGACCACTTCACCAAAGAATGTCCTCGACGTGAAAAGGTCAGCATTTAAAAAAATATCCCACCCCAAAAATCTTAACCGGTCCTTTCCCTACCCAACAACAATTGGTTGACCATCAATCCTTGCGCGGGTTTTCCTCATCCTCTATATATGAGGTTAAAATGATGTCTAGTGAAACAGTTAATCATACCACCCAATCCTAGAACTGTGACCCACCTCCAGAAAAGAAAGATGACAACAGTTCAACTGATAAGCCTACATTTTCCACCCCTCCTCCTACCAACAATATTCATATTGAAAAAATGTTCTCCACACCATCTTCTAGCCACCAAAGAGTGCAATTCAAAATCGGTATTTAATCCTAATGTGCAGGTTTCTCAATACTATAATGTATTCAAATATTTGACCCAAGCACCATGTGCTATATCTACTCTCGAAGTACTAAAAACTTTCCCTACGCAACAAAAGAACCTAATGTCAGTTCTTGGAGCTATGGATCCTTAGAATAGTAGTGTTATTGCCTTCAAACTAGATGATTTTAAGTCAAGTCCCTCACACCAGTTAGCGTTCCAACTATCCACAAAGTTCATTGGGAAGAAATTCCATCGCACTGTGTTGGACGAAGGTGCCTCAACTTCCATCATGTCTCTATCATGTTGGAGAGCTATAGGATCTCCCGAGATCAGTCGTTCACCTACAACTTTGAAGGCCTTTGATGGTCGTGGTTTTGATCCCCATGGACTAGTGCCCTCCCTCCTGGTTGAGCTAGGGGGGGAATCGGTGTCCATTCACATTGAAGTTGTTACTGATCCTTTAGATTACAATCTCCTCCTAGGTAGGAATTGGATCTACTCCAAGCATAAATTCACCTCATCTGTATTTTGAGTGGTCAAATTCCCATTCCAAGGTAATATTGTAACAATCGATCAATTGGAGTTTTGTTCCCCAGGCACGAGTTCTAATTCTACAAATAATGTCCCACTCTTGGATTCTACGACTCTGCAGTATCAGAATGTAGGGGTGGGTCTTCTCAAAGATTCCTCACTTATGGGAATCCTCCCTCTACTTAGATCGTGTCTGTGAACATGATCTCCTCTAATATTCATGACACTTTAGAGAAGGGAAAATTAGTTATTGATTCAACATCCTCTAGTCATTTTGAAGATACTTACCAGGCTATCCAGTCCACTAGAGACCCAACCATTAATGATCATCTTTTGTTGGAATCCGAACCTTATCACCTGCCATATTGGTTAGACTCCCCCCCATCTCTAGATATTATTTTTCAAACCCTTCCATCAGATGAATCAATCATGGAAGTCATGTCTTTACAAGAGATGCCCTGGAAAGACCATCATCACCGATCCTCTTTCTGTCTTGGTTACCATATGGTAGAAGATCATTTTGAAACAATAGTTTCCTTTGATATTGTAACTACGCCTCAGTCACTGATGCTCATATACAATGTTGAGTCTGAGGGTAATCTGAGCAATATTACTAAGACCATTCTGGTTGATATATCAGTGAAACCCGGAGTTGTAGAAAATCTTCACGTGAGCCAAAATTGTTCTGCTTCAGAACTTAGGTCTTATATGGTCCTTTTTAAGGAATTTAGTGACATTTTTGCTTTGACGTATGAAGAAATTCTAGGGATAGACCCTTCAATCATGGTTCACAATATTAGGACTTACCTTGATGCCAAACTGTTCTGTCAAAAGTTACGTCAAGTTCATCCATGGAAAGCAACAACCATTAAGGAAGAAATTGAGAAACCTCTTAAGGATGGATTCGTTTACCCTGTTCCATTGACAAAATGGGTTTCGAATATCATCCTCATGAACAAAAAATAGGGAACAATTAGGGTTTGTATTGATTTTTGATATCTGAATAGGGCTTGTCCTGAGGATAATTTTTGTACTCTTTACATCGATCAAATAACAAATAACTGCACTGGAAGCGTCATCTTCTCATTCATGGTTGGATTTTCTTGCTATAATCTGATAGATATACTCCCTTCTGATCAGCAGAAAATGACATTCATTTTCCCATGGGGGACCTTTGCCTATAGAAAGTTTCCTTTCGGCCTAAAGAATGTCGGCGCTACCTTTCAACACGATATGTTGTACTCTTTCCATGACATCAAACATATTGTGGAACCGTACCTCGATGACTTACCTTCCCATTTGCAGCATCAAGAACACCATGTTGACCATCTAAGAGCCATTTTTCCCAGGTCTCACCATTACAACATACGGTTGAATCCACACAAATATGTTTTTTGTGTTGAGGCTGGAAGACTACTTGGCTGCATCGTTTCCAAGGATGGAATCCATAAAGAACCGCTAAAAATCGAAGCCATCTTGTCCCTACCCCGCCTACGAATGTTACTGAACTTCAAATTTTTCAAGGGAAGGAAAACTTTCTACGTCGTTTCGTCTGCAACTACACCGAGAAGACACAGTTTCATGTGTCTGTTAAAAAAGGACACGCCCTTTATTTGGGATAACCTTGCACAATGCACATTCAACATCCTTAGACAAGCCATCATGCATGCACTTATCTTGCAACCACCTTATTACACCAGGGATTATTGCTTGTATGTGGTTGCATCATTTACCACCATTGGCATGGTACTAGTTCAAACAGATGTACACAACCAGGAACATGTGATTTACTACCTAAGTAAGAGTCTTCTCGACTCTTAAACCTGTTATTCGCATGTTGAGAAGTTAGCTCTTCCCACGACCATCGCAGTCCAAAAATTCCATCACTACAGCTTGCTTCATACAACTACGGTATACGCAGATTCCAACCCCATCTATTACATCTTGACTTGTAAGGTGCTTGGGGGAAAATGATCTCAATGGATTGTTATTCTCCAGGAATTGGAGTTAGAATTTGTAAAATCTAGTTCCAAGAAATACCTCATCTTCATGGAACTCATGTGTGACCTTCCTCGTATTACTGAGGATATGCATCCCTTGGATTCATTTCCTAAAAAATCCATGTTCCTCATTAGTACGTATGAACCCTGGTATGGAGATTTGATTTTGTATCTCCAAAGTCAATGTTTTCAGCCTAATGCAACCCAAGACGAATGTCGTCGTATCTGTCATCATGCCAAGTACTACCTTATCGTCAATGATACATTGTACCATCGTGGCATTGATGCAATCTTGTGACATTGCTTAACTCTTGAAGACGATGAAATATTCTTGAATGACTGCCACTCTGGAATAGGTGGCAGTAATCTTTCTAGCATCGATACTGCTCATAAAATTCTATGCGCTCGACACTTTTGGTCCTCAATCTTCATAGATTGCATGGAGGTCATGAAATCATTCCCACCCTGCCAACTTTTTGAATCCAAAAATCATACCCACCTCGTTCCTTTACATCCTATAATCACAGTCGACCCTTTTGTGAAATGGGGAATTGATTTTATGCATTGTAAGCCTACCTCAGTCGAGGGGCATGGTTACATCATCATAGTCATGGACTACTTTAGTATATGGGATGAGACAATTCCTACATACGTCGAAGATGGAAAAATCATTGCCTTGTTCCTTTTCAATGGCATCATCGCTAGGTTCGGAGTCCCGCAAGCTATTGTGACTGACCATGGTTCACATTTCCAAAACAACATGATGTCAAAACTAAGTTCCAAACTAGGATTTCTTCATGATTATTCTACACCCTACTACCCATAAGCTAATGGCCAAGTTGAAGCTATCAACAAGGTGTTGAAAACCATGCTTCGATGGATGGTAGGGCATGCCAAATCCAATTGGCATTGCAATTTTTTTCCACATTGTGGGTTTATAGCACTACCGTTAAAACATCTACTGGCTTCACCCCTTTCCAATTGGTGTATGAGCTAGAAGCTACTCTCTCGATCGAATGTGAAATTCCTTCTCTTAAACTCATCGTAGAACTACTACCTAATACCACTTTAGGGGAAGAACAGTGCTTGTAATTAAACAAATTGGATGAAACCCGTTGAGATGTTTCCTTAGCTAATGAGGCACATAAACGATGAATTAAATTTCATTATGATATATCCATTCAACCTCACCTCTTTAATGAAGGCAACCTGGTCCTTACATATGACCAGAAGCATGATAAGTTGGGAGGTGGAAAACTAGAATCCATGTGGCATGGACCATATATTGATGGTTGCATCTTAGAGAAAGGAGAATACGAGCTCACAGACTATGATGGGATATCACTAGGTTAGCCCCAAAATGGGATTTACCTCAAGAAACACTATTCCTAGATCATCTAGCATATGTATTTTGCACATATTGTTTATAGAGTGTTGTGTGTAGATTGGACTACGAATTTGTTGTGAATGTAAGATGTGTCTTAAGCAAGCCTGATTATTTAGTTTTGTGTCAAAATGGGTAGATGACCGCTTATTTTGTCTTTGTGGATGGTGCTAGTCACTATACTATGAATCCCGCATCACCGGTATGGGTATTATATTCCACTACCAATGATTTGGTGATCTCAAGAGGAACTTGCTTGGGTCCCGCTACAAACAATCTTGCATAGTACCATGCAGTGATTGGTTTGTTAACTGAAGATTTAGTTAGTGATGTGAGTCAGATTAGGGTTTATTTAGAATCAGAGTTAGTTTTGGATCAGTTAAACTGAGTCTACACCATCTACAACCCCTTACTTCTTTGTACATTCCGAAGAGTTCAACTTTTAGAAAGGTATTTTGAGCATGTTTCCTACCATCACATCCCAAGACATTTAAACACGGTATCTGATTCACTGGAAAATTATGTTTTGGACTGGTATTTGGATCACATTTGAAGTTCATTTTAAATTCGTATTACATGTAAAAAATCACACAAACACATATAGGTAGCCATTCATGTACATAAAAGATCACATACACACATATATCTGTAAAAAAGAGTGTCTTTTATATTTAACTGATACTGGGATACAAACCAGAGCCATAACCTTCCAATATACCCAAAATCTAGAACCATTGAGTTTCTAGTACATCAAAAGGTCAAAATCTGGAGCTTCGAAGCTTTCAGTATCTATATAATACAAAAATAGAAAGTCACTCAGGACTAATCCTCATGCTCATGATAGCACATAATGGCATGGGCCACTCGACGGAGTAACCTCCCAAAATGTCCCGACACCCTTGAAGTATGGCGCTAATAATGCATAGGAAGGTCATCAATGGAAATATCTGGAACTCCTACAGTCAATCTTTGGAGGTTATCTTCAATCTCTTGAAGCTCCTCCTTTTCCTCGACATTCCTGACAACCATGTCTCTGACTACACCTCACCTATCAATAGGTGAATCCCCTATAGGTCTCGACGGACCTATGTCAGCAAAATTGTAGGATATGTCTTAGTATCAACAAAAATACACAAAAATGGAATATGACATAAAACAAAAACACCATGTGGTAACATCTTTCTCACCTCGGTCGTCTGAATGCTCACCCTCAGGAAAGGGAATATTAGGGTCACCCCTGAAGTCATCCCCTACATATGCATAGTCCTCAATCATCAAAAATTGTAATCATAGCAAATGGAAGAAGAAAACACCATAGGTCATGGTAGGTCCTCCCCCACCCCCGTGGCGGTCCATAGCCTCGATCCACTGTAACATATATGGATCCTTGGGATCCAGCCTATTGAGAGGCACCTGTGGGTGTAGCAAAGGCACCCTCTTCAAGAAGAAAGATACCACCACCACCCCGTATCCAAATTGCATGAGATCACCTCTTTTACATTTTGAGAGTTGATCCTTGAGGTTGACCAACAATCCCTCACTCCAGTTAAATACAGTTGGAGCCATGCACTCCAATGTATATAGAATATGTTCCCGAGTAGTTTTATGTGCAACTCAACTACCCACTACCTTCTCTATGGTAAAGGCCATGGTCCTCAAGGGTCGGTCCACAATATGTTTTATGGGGATTTTACCCCCTTGGGACCTTGTCTCGACAAAGCAATACTTGTCTATAAGGTCATCAATGGACATATCCCCTCTACAAGGACCTATGAGTGATACTGGGATCCCTCTCTGGGACAATCTAGTCATAAAGTAGATGTTTTCCACATCTATGGTTAGAATGTGGGTCCCAACCTGAAATTGTTTTTTATCCGGATCCCACATCTGTATCAAATGATCTAGTAAACGTACATGGGCTCTCATGCCCAACACCCTGAAATACTTTAAGATCCCACATTCCCTTAGGGCCCTAACAATCATAGGATCATTGGTCACCTGATAGATCATGTTCACATTCCTTCCAAATCACCATTTTTTTTGGTTCAATACTTGCGGAACAACCATAAGGTAATCATTAGAACCTTCACATTGCAAAATTTCTTGAGTTTTCATGCTAAAAATTGAGTTTTGGGAAGCCCATGGCCACTGGCGCTCTTTCCTTTAAGGAACGTAGTGATGACGCCATTTCCCTTAGGAGACAAAGCTCCACTGACACTCTTTCCCCTTTCAAGGAGTGCATCGGTGTACCTCCCGAAAGGGAGAAGAGCGTCTCCCTGGGCTCGCTCTTCCCCATTGAAAAAACACCCCAAAACATTAAAAAAGCATCATAAAAATGAAATTTTCGACCATGAAAAGGACAAGGTCTTAGCTCTTACTCGCTTCTAATTGTTTGACAAACGAACGCCTAAATCTCCCGGAATCTCCTTTGCAATTTCCTCTCCTAAACAAAACTCTCACCCCATTTTCTATGGTAAGAAAACACAATGGTTAAAAAAATTCACCATTTCACTATTTGTATGTTATTTTTTATTAGAAATAATTAGTGGATTATTTAAATATTATGGGGTTTCATTATGATTTTCCTATAGTTTTCATGGTGAAAGTGTTCTAACATTGTTTTTTAGTATTTTAGGACATTATTGCGCATTCTTTGTTACAATTGAGTTTCTTTTTGTCTTTTTTCATAGTCTATTTTAAGTTGAAAAGTATCAAGCACCTTTTATACCCTCAGTGTGCTCATTAATAATCTAGTGAGAAGGTATCAATTGTGCTTTTACTGCTTTTTCGGGCTCGTTAAAATGGATTACGAAAAGGGGAAACTCCATGGAGTCGCCTTTAAACTCTTTTTCAAGCTCCTTAAACACAAAAAAGATCGCCAAGCGAACTTGAATCTTTCACGCTTGTAAAAGTATTCGAAAGGTCATATATTCGGTGATAGTTTACCACTTTTTTCGGACCTCTTAGACTCATTTACGAAAACGGTATACTTTAGTTCTTCGCGGCTAGAAGAGTTCTCCTAGGTATCAGTTTACACATTTTCAGACCTTGGGGACTAAACCTATGAAAAAATTCCTTTTCTGGAGTCTTCTTAGTCATTTCAGACTGCCTAAATATGAAACGATGACTGAGTTTATCTTCTTCGAACTCATAAATTTAAACATTGAAGGAACCTTTTTTGGAATGAACCCATCCTTTCTCAGGTTCATAAAATGTATGAGAATGGAATCATCCTCCGATTAGCTATATTGAGCATTTTCAAGATCATTAAAAAGAAAAGAGGTACTCATCCATCATGACGGGTAAATTATGGGAATGGGGAACATATTTCATTTGTATTAATGGCAGCTCATAGTCCACCCCTGACATGGCACCTGTCTGCATTTTCATTCAAACAGTTGCTTTTTTTAGCTTGCCATCGAGTCACTTTCATGAGTCATTTAACTCCTTTGAGTTAATTCAAAGAATGGATTGCCCTGCCTTTGCATTATGTCTCGTCTTTGCCTCGTTGAGTCAATGCTACCAAGTCACTTGTCGTGTCGGTCAATGTTCAAGGGAATTCTTGACCATAGTCTCCCTCTACAATTGCTTTACCTTCCTTCCAGCCACTCATATATGAGTCAGTCCTATGGTTAGTCCATTATCATGATCACTTCAACATCACTTTTGTTCCAAGTTTTGTATCGATGATGGGGGAAACATCATGGCCCTCCTTTGACGATTCTATTCTCAATGATGCCAACACATCATCCATGAATTAGTATTAGAAACCAGTCAAGTACCTTAAATCCTGCATGCCTCAATGGTAGGTTTCCTCTCTTTTGACAGTAAGCTTTCATCATTGGCCTCTAATTGAAATATTCCACTGATTGTTCATCTCCAACTTATCTATTCACAATTGGATAAATGTACCAGGATACCATGGGAATCATTGACATTCATGGTGATTTCCCTTGCGCTTGTTAATTGTATACATCAATGACCGGTAATGAAGTGGTTTCTACCATGTTCGACATCAGGACATTTATTCACATGGATAGAATCATATCGTTTGGATTTGGAATGAAGACCCAAAATGGTTAGGTATTCACTTGAATGTGTTCCTATCCTCAGGTTGTGATGGAGTATTTCTTGAGTCATTGCATGAATCCACATTGTATGTCTGGTGGTTGTGCTCAATTTTGGGTCAATATGACATAGAGCTACAGTGTACATTCAGTAGCTATTTCCTGGTTTGAATATTCTCGATCATGGATCTACAGTGCATTGTAAGTAGCCATGATTTGGTCATTATGCATGGATCTGCAGTGTATTGGTCAACAACCATGATTTGAGTCATATATTTGGTAACTTATATTGTGTCAAGTCTTCACTCGCCACTCTTTGCCTCTGATACTAGATCACATTTAGCAAATCATTTCACCTATCATCCCTTTCTAGCTTCATACTTTGTGGAGGGGGGGTTCTATTACACCTAAAATTGGCAGTTATGCTCAATCCCTTGAAGTGACATGGCCAAGACATGTTTTTGGGATCTTTTTACCTAGTTCTAGGATGTTTAACTCACCTTGTCTCTTGACATAGGGCGTCATACCAGCTAACCTGACGCCTCTTTCCTACTGACATAGTGCATCGATGACACCTTTAAACTTGAGACAAAGAGTCTCACCACCTCTTTCCCATATGAAGAGAGTGTCAATACTGTCAAAAAGAAAAAAATGAGATTTCGAGAACCGCCTAGACAAAATTCCTTGTGGAGGCTGATCCCAACTACTTGGAATAGGTGGCACTCGTGAACCTATCCTCTAGGGATCATTCTCTACCTTCCTCCCAAAATATATCAACCACTTTGAGCATCCTTTGGCCTATTTATACAAGCTTCCTCTCATGGGTGAGGGAGGGAAGAATGCCAAGAGAGTATCTTCATGCTGCTGGGATCATAGATGGTATAAGAGGAAAGGGAGTGTGATTGTGAGTGAGGCTTGAAAAGCTTGTAGAATGTGTGTAAGAGTGATGTCAAAGACATTATGAGAACGAGGATTCAACATCAAGGCTTTGGTTGTAGCTTATTTTTCTTATTTTATTAATACAAACATGTTTTCCTTTTCCATGAACGATTTGTGCTAATCTCAATTGTTCACTACTTTTCTCCTTGACTAGTATAGGTATTTGGATTATCTTGTTGCTTTCACTATTTTATCTTATTCTTCATGCTCTTTGCAGGTACATTCGATCACAAAGGATTTTTAAGGCAAGGACAACCTTCAACACTAAGGTAAGGAAAGATTAACATTCAAGTAGTTCAATTATCCAGGAGAAGGATGCATTGTTGTGGCTTCTTGTTCTAGATCCACTCCATGCATACTAGGGGAACAATCTTTGTCCGCATTGATTGAATTTTCCCGATAACAAGATTCCCTATATCCAAAAGCTTTACAAATATCCAGATATCATTGATAACATTCAAACCTTCTTTACATAGGAAGAAGTTTTTTCTTTAAAAGACATTGATTTTGGGGTTAAGAACCTTGCAAATGGAAAATCTAAGGACATTCAAGGTTACCAAGTAGAAATGTTAAAAATTGGAAGGTTGATCCTCATTTCTCACATCCACATACTCTTCAACCTAGCAGTTAAGGAAGGTTTCCGTAATCCTTGGACTCATAGCCTCATTATTCCTATCTTTAAAAGTGGAGATAAAAATAACCCCTCTAATTATTGGACCATTATGATTAGCCCTCTTTTATCCAATATTTACGGTATCATTTTGGAATAGAAAATCAGTGTATGGATAGAAAGTAAAGGTAAGCGAGCTAAAGGTCAAGCAGATTTAGAAGACATCACTCTAGCACAAACCACCTTGTTACACTTAGGATTATTACAAAGGAGTGTCGTAATAGTAAATCTAATCTCTTTTTCTTCTTTGTGGACTTTAGGAAAGCTTTAGATACAATGCCTAGAAATAACTTATGGAGTATTATATTAGAAGAGATAAAGGTTCCTTTCAAGTTGAGAGTTGTTGCGATAATATTATACGAAACTACCATTGCAAAATTTAAGAGCAATGAGGGTTGGTCAAAATATATTAGTTGTAATATTGGAGTTAAGCAAGGTTTCCCCCTCTACCGTACCCTTTTTGGCATGTATATTAATAGCTAGAAAGTTGTTTAGAAGAATCTGGTTGCACTAGCATGACCTTAGTTGGAATAGTCATCATCCTTTTCTATGCTGACAATATTGTTCTTATGGCAAGGTGCCCCTTTGATCTTGATAAGCAATTAAGAACTCTCCAGGATTTTTTCTCTAATATGGGTATGACTATTAACACCAAAAAAACAAAATTAATGATTATCAAGTCCAAAAAGGTCACTTATGCTAATTTTTCATATGACAATAGTAACTTGGAGCAAGTGTCTTCCTACAAATATCTTAGAATTGATATTCATCACAAGTTCAACTAGAATATCGAATTGAGCAAATGAGCAATGGAGGGTGGAAATTTTATTTTGGTCTTGAAAACAATTGTAAATCAACAAACCTTGTGATGTGGGATAAAAACAAGTTTCTTTTTTAAATTCTCGTCACTCTCGTTATTTTGTATGGTTTTGAAGTTTGGGGCTGCAACATCTCTAGAGAAATATTGAACAAATCCATAAGTGTTTCATAATGTATAACCTCAAAATTAAAGGCAATAAACCCTACCCTATTTTCCTTCCAAAAGTGGGTCTTCCTCCCATTGAGAGCATTGCTATGACAAAGTACATGAGGTACAAGTTCAGCATAAATAACATGGGAGGCTAGAGAATTCCTAAAAATTATTTAAAATCCACAAGACCAACTTCAACTCAAGAGAGACTAGTGTAAAGACGTCATATCTTAGTTAAACCGTTGGGGAATTGACGAAAATGTCCCTTTACAAGATATAAATAAGATTAAAGATTCTATCACATCTAAGTTTAAAGAGAAAATGTAGGGCGAGAAAGAAATAGAGGCCAAAAGAAAATTTAGATACTAGAAGGAGGTCATTAACCATAATCTAGAAGATTGAAATGATCTCAGCGTGTTAATTAGTTCAAAGAAGAAAATTAATATAGCCAAGATAAGAACAAAATCTCATGAGCTTCATAGTGTAGCATGGCGTTGGACAGTTCCTAAAACACCGTGGGTGGATAGGACTTGTCATCTTTGTGAGACTAAGAGTGTTGATGTTGAAAGTCACTTTCTCTTAGAATGCCTAGTGTATACCCACATTAAATCACAGTTTCCTTATTTGCTACAATACAAACCTCCCTAACCTTTTAACCTGTCAACACTATGGCGATCTAAGAATGATTCTTTCTAAGTTTTTTTAGCATTATATTTTTTTTACAACAACCTAGTAATCATCTTAGAGTCCAATAGACCAAGTTGGTCTCAGTCGACGTTAGCTACCAATATCATCATCATTAGTAATTTAGGAACACTCATATAAATAAATAAAACGTTAAGACAAACCAAGTAGTTCCTTACTTTTCTTTCTTAAAGTCTGACAAACCAAAATTGGTCTAAATGGACATTATCTATCATCATCATATAATTTATTAACTCATTAGAAACAATATATTACAAAGTGGAATTTGATTTGAGTGTGGATGGTAGTATTTTCTCACAACCACTCAAGTTATACTAAATTGATAAAAACTACTCATGTTTACTACATTGATAAAATGGAAAATGAATTGTATTTTTTTAATTTGAAAAATTTTCATCACAAATATTATGGATATTTAAAAATATATATATATATATTTTCAAATGAAATTACAAATTATAAATATTAAGATTCAACGATGCAAGGATTCCATGAACTTTTTTTTCTTATGAATTAATCTACGTAGTGGAAATCAACAATTTCAACTAATTTTTGGGCTTATTACATTAAATTTGAGTTGTCATTGTTTATAACATTATGGGGAAAAGCCAAAATGTTGGCTAATACCCAGCTCTCTATTATAATCTGAATCTTGATTTTTTTTCTCTTCCGTTTGTTAGACATCGAGAGGGAAGAAAAGAAAAGTGGGCATGCCTACTAAAAGAGTTTATGAGGTTACTTGTTTTTTTTAATAAGTTAGACATAGATGTTGGTCTTTTTGGCATACTTGTTTTATTAGTATTACTTATAAACGCACATGGAAATTAGATACATCTCTCTATGTTGCAAGTGCCAAGGACATTTTTCTTTTCTATGAAAAAAAAAGTTTAAATTTAAATTCAAGTTATTTTCATAAAATGTATTCAACCTATGATTAAACCACAACTAATGAATTATAAAAATATTTAAATTTTGGATTTTACGATGACCTTTGTTTTTCTTGGTCTCTAGCTTTGGGTTTTGGATTTTAAGGTGACTACTTTTTCTTCGTCTGTAGTTTTGGGTAACCTCAAGTCTCTTCGACAACACGTACGATATTTGAAAATCCTAAGCCAAAATGCTTTATGGAAATAATTCAATTATAAATCTATTATTTTGGCTTTGTAAGTTTGCCAAATATATTTTTTTTTAATGTAAATTTGTGAAATAAACTTTTTTTTTCCTAGAAAATAAATCGCAATTTTATTTATATAAAACCATATTGTTCATTGACTTTTTGGCCATATATATTATAGTCCAGTACAATATATATCTGCAAAAAAGTGAATATATATTTCTTTTTATAACTCTTTTGTCTGCCTTTTCTAAGTTAGACAAAATACATATAAAAAAAAAGTATACTCAGTCATGGAGAATAATATATGCGTAATGGATATCAACTATAGAGCTGTTCATATTTGTACCCTACCCAGATTGGTGATAATGCCAAAAGATTTCTCTCATTTCTCCATAGAACTAGAAGGTAGAAGTAGTCCTTGTTTGGGATGTAGGTCTGCCTCTGAATTGCTTTCACGAAAAATATGCATGAAAGATATCTGTTGAAAGAGTGAATTGATTCATTTGATATCCTCATACAATGGTAACAAGAAAATGTTCCATGGTGGCTTGTCGAGCTTCAGGAAATATATGACAAGTTTAGAGTCACCATAAATATGAATTTGCAAGATATCAAGAGAATGAGCAAGATTCAATAAGATTTTAACAACAACAAATTCAACATGGTTGTTTGTCACTTCGCCAAGTCCCGCTGCGAAAGAGAGACAATGAGTGTAATTTTAATATATAATCCCACCTGCACCACCAGTCTAAGGCCTACCTTGAGAGGCTCCATCCAAAAAATCCCATAGGAGTGAAACATCAATGTCAACCATCGAAATATTCTGAGGAGGCTTGATGGGATCTCCTTGGGGAAAAGATTTGAAGATACCAAGACATTTCCTAGCATATATTTGAGAGGGTATAAAAACATCTTCGCAAATCGCATTATTCCTGGTGATCCATACACCCTAAATGATGAATACTAGGAGCGCAACATATGAATGATAGTTGATGTTGTAAATCCATGAATGCCAAGCTTCTTGTATATTGATACCACACCATACAAATGGAACACCCGTGAGAATAGAAATATGATGCCACGATTCCAATATGTATGGACAATATAAGAAAAGATGTGCAATATTTTCAGTAGTCAATGCACAAAGGGAGCATCTACTAGGACCAATTCTAAATCTGTGGACCAAAACATCCCATATTGGGACCTTGCCCTCAAGAACAAGCCAGAAGAAAATATTAATCTTATATGGGCAATTAAGATGCCATAAGCTCCTACACCACCATCTAGGTGGTGGAAGGTCTTCAGCCTCTCTGGGAACCACCTTTTGCATTCTTAACCCATAACAAGACACCACCTTTGGGTACATAGCAACCACCTTTTGGGTACATAGCAACCACCTTTTGCATTCTTAACCCATAACAAGACAATGATCCTTCTCACTAAGATAAACATTGTTGTCATCGAGTGACCATAAGTATTTTTCCCAAATGTGACTCTCAAATTCATTTAGGTCTCATTCAGCCGCAGACAGCCAAGACTGTCTAAATATATTGATGTCATACTTTTTAATCTGTTGAAGATGAACAAGACCACTATCATTCAGAGAGTTTATCATTCCTTCTGTAAATCGCAAGAAATTAGTACAACCGATCCATGGATCTTATCCAATCCGTACACATTTTCTCTTGCCAACTTTCTAGAATAACCAGACACCAATTAGATCGAAAGAAGTATTGATCGCTTTCCATATAGTGAATATATTCTTTAGAGACTTGTCCTTATATCTGAACCACTCTTCAATGGTGAGTGGAAAGATATATTTCTGGTAAATAACTTGGACCCAGGGACCCTTACCTTTTAGAATTTTCCAAGTGCATTTGGCTGCTAGAGCCTTTGCAAAACAAGGAATATCTTTGATGTCCCAACCACCAAGAGATTTTGGGAGAGATATCCTTTTCCAGGAAACCCAAGGGAATGTTGATACAGATTCATTTCCACCCCAAAGAAAGTTAATGCAGAGTTTCCTGATCCTATAGAGAATATCAACGGGGACATATGATAATGAAATCCAGAAGACAAGGATTGCTTCAAGGATGGAATTGATCATAACCAATATACCCCCATGGGATAGCCATTTGTTATACCATAAATCAATTCTATTTTTAGTCGGGACGATTATCCAATCCCAGTTCTTATAATTGTAGTCGTTTGGCTTGATATTGAAACCCAAATACTTGAGTCCTTTAGAGATGTTAACCATGGAGAAGCCAAATTTATCGGTGTGCCAAATTACCTCATGGGGTCTGTGTTAGTGAATGATATGGAGGATTTCAATGCATTATAAACCATGCTAGTAGCAATGGAGAAGACTCTCATAATGTATTTGAGTAGTAGAGAATCCCTATGAGTACCATCAGTGAAAAACAACATGTCATCAACAAACAGTAAGTAGAAAATAGAGACATTACCACCAAAACAAAATCCTTTGTAAGCATTGGAGGATACAAATTTGTTGATCATTCTGCTGAGCCTGTCCATCATTAGAATAAAAATGAGTGGAGTGAGAGGGAAACCCTGACAAAGACCCTACCCAGGTCTGAAGAAATTTGTAGCTAAGCCATTAGTGAGAACCAAGAAGGAGACTGAGTGAATGGTAGCAAGAATCCATTTAATCATACATAACTCAAGGCTAATTTGTACTAATATCAATCTGATATGGGTCCAGTTGACATGATCGTAGGCCTTTTATAGGTCTACTTGAATTATGATCGCAAGAGTTTTCTTTAATTTGGAAAAATGCGGAATCTCTTGTGCAATTCCTATGGGATCGTGGATTCATATTTTCGTGAGAAAAGAAAATTGTTCATCACAAATATTTTCAGATAATATACTGTTGATCCAGTTTGCAATAACCCTTGCAATGATCTTATATACATCGTTGCAGAGTGAATAGGACGATAGTCGTTGATATTGGTGGCTCTGTCCTTCTTTGGAATGAGAGCAAGAATGTGATGTTAAAAGAGCTGAGAATCCTACCCTTGACTCTAGATTCTTCAGTCATAGCCAAAAGGTCAACATCTAGTATATCAATGAAGTCGAGATAGAATTCTATGGGGAATCCATCAGTACCCAGACTTTTATCAGCTTTCACATAGTGTATAGAAACTTTCATTTCACCCATGGTAACATGTTCTTTCAGAGAGTCATTTTGTTCCTCTGAGACAAAGGACGGATAAAAAGCTATAAGGTCCACCATATCACTTATTGTGGAAGTGTTGTCCTCTGTTAATAACGACGAGAAGTGATTGGTACTAACAGTTGTAAGATCTTCAAAACCAGATACTAGTTGACCATCACCATTTTGCAATTGCCAGATAGTATTGTTGTTGAGTTTGTTCCTATAAAAATTGTGAAAATATTTGGTGTTACCATCACCTTGTTTGAGCCATATGGCTTGTATCTTGAGTGTGATGGCAACCTCCTTTTCATCAAGTAACTTATTTATTTTCCTTTCTAAGTCCATATAAAATGCCTTCCACATCATGATAACCACTTGGATGATTAATTGAGAAAGAATCCAGAATGTCTTCAATGGTAGATAATTCATCCTCCATTAATCTATGGTACTCATGAGACAAATAATGGATTCCATCTTAACCTTTTTAATATTAATTAATGGATTCCATCATCATGGATTCCATGATTAATGGATCCTCCATTAATCATGGTACTCATGAGCCAAATAATGGATTCCATCTTAACTATTTGAATCCAAAAATCATACCCACCCCGTTCCTTTACATCCTATAATCACAGTCGACCCTTTTGCGAAATGGGGCATTGATTTTATGCATTGTAAGCCTACCTCAGTCGGGGAGCATGGTTACATCATCGTAGTCGTGGATTGCTTTAGTATATGGGATGAGACAATGCCTACATACGCCGAAGATGGAAAAATCATTGCCTTGTTCCTTTTCAATTGCATCATCGCTAGGTTCGGAGTCCCGCAAGCTATTGTGACTGACCATGGTTCACATTTCCAAAACAACATGATGTCAAAACTAAGTTCCAAACTAGGATTTCTTCATGATTATTCTACACCCTACTACCCACAAGCTAATGGCCAAATTGAAGCTATCAACAAGGTGTTGAAAACCATGCTTTGATGGATGGTAGGCAATGCCAAATCCAGTTGGCATTGCAATTTTTTTCCACATTGAGGGCTTATAGGACTACTGTTAAAACATCTACTAGCTTCACCCCTTTCCAATTGGTGTATGGGCTAGAAGCTACTCTCTCGATCGAATGTGAAATTCCTTCTCTTAAACTCATCGTAGAACTACTACCCAATACCACTTTAGGGGAAGAACAGTTCTTGTAATTGAACAAATTGGATGAAACCCGTTGAGATGTTTCCTTAGCTAATGAGGCACATAAACGATGAATTAAATTTCAGTATGATATATCCATTCAACCTCACCTCTTTAATGAAGGCAACCTGGTCCTGACATATGACCAGAAGCACGATAAGCAGGGAGGTGGAAAACTAGAATCCATGTGGCATGGACCCTATATTGTTTGTCGCATATTAGAGAAAGGAGAATACGAGCTCACAGACTATGATGGGATATCACTAGGTTAGCCCCAAAATGGTATTTACCTCAAGAAACACTATTCCTAGATCATCTAGCATATGTATTTTGCACATATTGTTTATAGAGTGTTGTGTGTAGATTGGAGTGCGAATTTGTTGTGAATGTAAGATGTGTCTTAAGAAAGCCTGATTATTTAGTGTTGTGTCAAAATGGGTAGATGAACGCTTATTTTGTCTTTGTGGATGGTGCTAGTCACTATACTATGAATCTTGCATCAGCGGCATGGGTATTATATTCCACTACCGATGATTTGGTGATCTCAAGAGGAACTTGCTTGGGTCCCGCTACAAACAATCTTGCATAGTACCATGCAGTGATTGGTTTGTTAACTGAAGAATTAGTTAGTGATGTGAGTCAAATTAGGGTTTATTTAGAATCAAAGTTAGTTTTGGATCAGTTAAACTGAGTCTACACCATCTGCAACCCCTTACTTCTTTGTACATTCAGAAGAGTTCAACTTTTAGAAAGGTATTTTGAGCATGTTTCCTACCATCACATCCCAGGACATTTAAACACGGTAGCTGATTCACTGGAAAATTATGTTTTGGATTGGTATTTGGATCACATTTGAAGTTCATTTTAAATTCATATTACATGTAAAAAATCACACAAACACATATAGGTAGCCATTCATGCACATAAAAGATCACATACACACATATATCTATAAAAAAGAGTGTCTTTTATATTTAACTGATACTGAGATACAAACTGAAGCCATAACTTTCCGATATACCCAAAATCTAGAACCATCGAGTTTCTAGTACATCAAAAGGTCAAAATCTAGAGCTTCGAATCTTTCAGTGTCTATATAGTACAAAAATAGAAAGTCACTCGGGACTAATCCTCATGCTCATGATAGCACATAACGGCACGGGCCACTCAACGGAGTAACCTCCCAAAATGTCCCGACACCCCTGAAGTATGGCGCTAATAATGCATAGGAAGGTCATCAATGGAAATATCTGGAACTCCTATCGTCAATCTTTGGAGGTTATCTTCAATCTCTTTAAGCTCCTCCTTTGCCTCGACATTCCTAACAACCATGTTTCTAACTACACCTCACCTATCAATAGGTGAATCCCCTACAGGTCTCGACGGACCTATGTCTGCAAAATTGTAGGATATGTCTTAGTATCAACAAAAATACACAAAAATGGAATATGACATAAAACAAAAACACCATGCGGTAACATCTTTCTCACCTCGGTCATCTGAATGCTCACCCTCAGGAAAGGGAATATTAGGGTCACCCCTGAATTCATCCCCTGCATATGCATATTCCTCAATCATCAAAAATTGTAATCATAGCAAATGGAAGAAGAAAACACCATAGGTCATACTAGGTCCTCCCCCACCCCCGTGGCGGTCCATAGCCTCGATCCACTGTAACATATATGGATCCTTGGGATCCAGCCTATTGAGAGGCACCTACGGACGTAGCAAAGGCACCCTCTTCAAGAAGAAAGATACCACCACCACCCCATATCCAAATTGCTTGAGATCACCTCGTTTACATTTTGTGAGTTGATCCTTGAGGATGACCAACAATCCCTCACTCCAGTTAAAGACAGTTGGAGCCATGCACTCCAATGTATATAGAATATGTTCCCGAGTAGTTTTATGTGCAGCTTAGCTACCCACTACCTTCTCTATGGTAAAGGCCATGGTCCTCAAGGGGCGGTCCACAATATGTTTTATGGGGATTTTACCCCCTTGGGACCTTGTCCCGACAACGCAATACTTGTCTATAAGGTCGTCAATGGACATATCCCCTCTGCAAGGACCTATGAGTGATACTGGGATCCCTCTTCGGGACAATCTAGTCATAAAGTAGATGTATTCCACATCTATAGTCAGAATGTGGGTCCCAACCTGAAATTGTTTTTTATTTGGATCCCACATCTATATCAGATGATCTAGTAAACGTACATGGGTTCTCATGCCCAACACCCTGAAATACTTTAAGAGCCCACATCCCCTTAGGGCCCTAACAGTCATAGGATGATTGGTCGCCTGATAGATCATGTTCACGTTCCTTCCAAATCACCATTTGTTTTGGCTCAATACTTGTGGAACAACCATAAGGTAATGATTAGAACCTTCACATTGCAAAATTTCTTGAGTTTTCATGCAAAAAATTGAGTTTTGGGAAGCCCATGGCCACTGGCGCTCTTTCCCTTAAGGAATTTAGTGATGACGCCATTTCCCCTAGGAGACAAAGCTCCACTGACACTCTTTCCCCTTTCAGGGAGTGCATCGGCTTACCTCCCGAAAGGGAGAAGAGCGTCTCCCTAGGCTCACTCTTCCCCTTGAAAAAACACCCCAAAACATTAAACAAGCATCATAAAAATGAAATTTTCGACCATGAAAAGGACAAGGTCTTAGCTCTTACTCGCTTCTAATGGTTTGACAAATGAACGCCTGGATCTCTTGGAATCTCCTTTGCAATTTCCTCTCCTAAAAAAAACTCTCACCCTATTTTCTATGGTAAGAAAACACAATGGTTAAAAAATTTCACCATTTCACTATTTGTGTGTTATTTTTTATTAGAAATAATTAGTGGATTATTTAAATATTATGGGGTTTCATTATGATTTTCCTATATTTTTCATGGTGAAAGTGTTCTAACATTGTTTTTTAGTATTTTAGGACATTCTTGCGCATTCTTTGTTACAATCGAGTTTCTTTTTGTCTTTTTTCACAGTCTATTTTAAGTTGAAAAGTATCGAGCGCCTTTTATACCCTCAGCGTGCTCATTAATAATCTAGTGAGAAGGTATCAATTGTGCTTTTAATACTTTTTCAGGCTCGTTAAAATCGATTACGAAAAGGGGAAAGTCCATGGAGTCGCCTTTAAACTCTTTTTCAGGCTCCTTAAACACAAAAAAGATCGCCAAGCGAACTTGAATCTTTCACGCTTGTAAAAGTATTCGAAACGTCATATATTCAGTGATAGTTTACCACTTTTTTCGGACCTCTTAGACTCATTTACAAAAACGGTATACTTTAGTTCTTCGAAGCTAGAAGAATTCTCCTAGGTATCAGTTTACACATTTTCAGACCTTGGGGACTAAACCTACGAAAAAAGTCCTTTTCTAGAGTCTTCTTAGTCATTTCAGACTGCCTAAACATGAAATGATGATTGAGTTTATCTTCTTCGGACTCATAAAATTAAACATTCAAGGTACCTTTTTTGGAATGAACCCATCCTTTCTTGGGTTCATAATATGTATGAGAATGGAATCATCCTCCGATGAGCTATATTGAGCATTTTCAAGATCGTTAAAAAGAAAAGAGGTACTCATCCATCGTGATGGGTAAATTATGGGAATGGGCAACATATTTCATTTGTATTAATGGCAGCTCATAGTCCACCCTTGACATGGCACCTGTCTGCATTTTCATTCAAACAGTTGGTTTTTTTAGCTTGCCATCAAGTCACTTTCAAGAGTCATTTAACTCCTTTGAGTTAATTCAAAGAATGGATTGCCCTGCCTTTGCATTATGTCTCGTCTTTGCCTCGTTGAGTCAATGCTACCAAGTCACTTGAGGTGTCGGTCAATGTTCAAGGGAATTCTTAACCACAGTCTCCCTCTACAATTGCTTTACCTTCCTTCCAGTCACTCATATATGAGTCAGTCCTATGGTTATTCCATTATCATGATCACTTCAACATCACTTTTGTTCCAAGTTTTGTATCGATGATGGGGGAAACATCATGGCCCTCCTTCGATGATTCTATTCTCAACGATGCCAACACATCATGCATGAATTAGTATTAGAAACCAGTCAAGTACCTTAAATCCTGCATGCCTCAATGGTAGGTTTCCTCTCTTTTGACAGTAAGCTTTCATCATTGGCCTCTGATTGAAATATTCCACTGATTGTTCATCTCCAACTTATCTATTCACAATCGGAGAAATGTACCAGGATACCATGGGAATCATTGACATTCATGGTTATTTCCCTTGCGCTTGTTAATTGTATACATCAATGACCGGTAATGAAGTGGTTTCTACCATGTTCGATATCAAGACATATATTCACATGGATAGAATCGTATCATTTGGATTTGGAATGAAGACCCGAAATGGTTAGGTATTCACTTGAATGTGTTCCTATCTTCAGGTTGTGATGGAGTATTTCTTGAGTCATTGCATGAATCCACATTGTATGTCTGGTGGTTGTGCTCAAGTTTGGGTCAATATGACATAGAGCTACAGTGTACATTCAGTAGCTATTTCTTGGTTTGAATATTCTCGATCATGGATCTACAGTGCATTGTAAGTATCCATGATTTGGTCATTATGCATGGATCTGCAGTGTATTGGTCAACAACCATGATTTGAATCATATATTTGGTAACTGATGTTGTGTCAAGTCTTCACTCGCCACTCTTTGCCTCTGATTCTAGATCACATTTAGCAAATCATTTCACCTATCATCCCTTTCTAGCTTCATACTTTGGGGAGGGGGGGTTCTATTACACCTGAAATTGGTATTTATGCTCAATCCCTTGAAGTGACATGGCCAAAACATCTTTTTGGGATCTTTTTACTTAGTTCTAGGATGTTTAACTCACCTTGTCTCCTAACATAGGGCGTCATACCAGCTAGCCTTACACCTCTTTCCTACTGACATAGTGCATCGATGACACCTTTAACCTCGAGACAAAGAGTGTCAACACCTCTTTCCCATATGAAGAGAGTGTTAATACTGTCAAAAAGAAAAAAATGAGATTTTGAAAACCTTCTAGACAAAATTCCTCGTGGAGGCTGATCCCAACTACTTGGAATAGGTGGCACTCATGGCCCTAGCCTCTAGGGATCATTATCTACCTTCCTCCCAAAATATATCAACCACTTTGAGCTTCCTTTGGGCTATTTATACAAGCTTCCTCTCATGGGTGAGGGAGGGAAGAATACCAAGAGAGTATCTTCATGCTGCTGGGATCATAGATGGTATAAGAGGAAAGGGAGTGTGATTGTGAGTGAGGCTTGAAAAGCTTGTAGAATGCGTGTAAGAGTGATGTCAGAGACATTATGAGAACAAGGATTCAACATCAAGGCTTCGGTTGTAGCTTATTTTTCTTATTTTATTAATACAAGCACGTTTTCCTTTTCCATGAACGATTTGTGCTAATCTCAATTGTTCACTACTTTTATCCTTGACTATTAGTATAGGTATTTGGATTATCTTGTTGCTTTCACTATTTTGTCTTGTTCTTCATGCTCTTTGCAGGTACATTCTATCACAAAGGATTTGTAAGGCAAGGACAACCTTCAACACTAAGGTAAGGAAAGATTAGCATTCAAGTAGTTCGATTATCCAGGAGAAGGATGCATAGTTGTGGCTTTTTGTTCTAGATCCACTCCATGCATACTGGGGGAACGATCTTTGTCTGCATTGATTGAATTTTCCCGATAACAGGATTCCCTATATCCAAAAGCTTTACAAATATCCAGATATCATTGATAACATTCAAACCTTCTTTACATAGGAAGAAGTTTTTTCTTTAAAAGACATTGATTTTGGGGTTAAGAACCTTGCAAATGGAAAATCTAAGGACATTCAAGGTTACCAAGTAGAAATGTTAAAAATTGGAAGGTTGATCCTCATTTCTCACATCCACATACTCTTCAACCTAGCAGTTAAGGAAGGTTTCCCTAATCCTTGGACTCATAGCCTCATTATTCCTATCTTTAAAAGTGGATATAAAAATAACCCCTCTAATTATTGGACCATTATGATTAGCCCTCTTTTATCCAATCTTTACGGTATCATTTTGGAAAAGAAAATCAGTGTATGGATAGAAAGTGAAGGTAAGCGAGCTAAAGGTCAAGCAGATTTAGAAGACATCACTCTAGCACAAACCACCTTGTTACACTTAGGATTATTATAGAGGAGTGTCGTAATAGTAAATCTAATCTCTTTTTCTTCTTTGTGGACTTTAGGAAAGCTTTAGATACAATGCCTAGAAATAACTTATGGAGTATTATATTAGAAGAGATAAAGGTTCCTTTCAAGTTGAGAGTTGTTGCGATAATATTATACGAAACTACCATTGCAAAATTTAAGAGCAATGAGGGTTGGTCAAAATATATTAGTTGTAATATTGGAGTTAAGCAAGGTTTCCCCCTCTATCGTACCCTTTTTGGCATGTATATTAATAGCTAGAAAGTTGTTTAGAAGAATCTGGTTGCACTAGCATGACCTTAGTTGGAATAGTCATCATCCTCCTCTATGCTGACAATATCGTTCTTATGGCAAGGTGCCCCTTTGATCTTGATAAGCAATTAAGAACTCTCCAGGATTTTTTCTCTAATATGGGTATGACTATTAACAACAAAAAAACAAAATTAATGATTATCAAGTCCAAAAAGGTCACTGATGCTAATTTTAAGGTGACTACTTTTTCTTCGTCTGTAGTTTTGGGTAACCTCAAGTCTCTTCGACAACACGTAGGATATTTGAAAATCCTAAGAAAAAATGCTTTATGGAAATAATTCAATTATAAATCAATTATTTTAGCTTTGTAAGTTTACCAAATATAATTGTTTTTAATGTAAATTTGTGAAATAAACTTTTTTTTTCCTAGAAAATAAATAGCAATTTTATTTTTATAAAACCATATTGATCATTGACTTTTTGGCCATATATATTATAGTCCAATACAATATATATCTACAAAAAAGTGAATATATAGTTCTTTTTATAACTCTTTTGTCTGCCTTTTCTAAGTTAGACAAAATACATATACAAAAAAAGTATACTCAGTCATGGAGAATAATATCTGCGTAATGGAAATCAACTATAGAACTGTTCATATATGTACCCTACGTAGATTGGTGATAGTGCCAAAAGATTTCTCTCATTTCTCCATAGAACTAGAAGGTAGAAGAAGTCCTTGTTTGGAATGTAGGTCTGCCTCTGAATTGCTTTCACGAAAAATATGCATGAAAGATATTTGTTGAAAGAGTGAAATGATTCATTTGATATCCTCATACAATGGTAACAAGAAAATGTTCCATGGTGTCTTGTCGAGCTTCAGACAATATATGACAAGTTTAGAGTCACCATAAATATGAATTTGCAAGATATCAAGAGAATGAACAAGATTCAATAAGATTTTAACAACAACAAATTCAGCATGGTTGTTTGTGACTTCGCCAAGTCCCACTGTGAAAGAGAGACAATGAGTGTAATTTGAGTATATAATCCCACCTGCACCACCAATCTAAGGCCTACCTTGAGAGGCTCCATCCAAAAAATCCCATGGGAGTGAAACATCAATGTCAACCATAGAAATATTCTGAGGAGGCTTGATGGGATATCCTTGGGGAAAATATTTGAAGATACCAAGACATTTCCTAGCATATATCTGAGAGGGTATAAAAACATCTTCGCAAATCGCATTATTCCTGGCAATCCATACACCCTAAATGATGAATATTGGGAGTGCAACATATGAATGATAGTTGATGTTGTTAATCCATGAATGCCAAGCTTCTTGTATATCGATACCACACCATACAAATGGAACACCCGTGAGAATAGCAATATGATGCCATCATTCCAATATGTATGGACAATATAAGAAAAGATGTGCAATATTTTCAGTACCCAATGCACAAAGGGAGCATCTACTAGGACCAATTCTAAATCTATGGACCAAAACATCCCATATTGGGACCTTGCCCTCAAGAACGAGCCAAAAGAAAATATTAATCTTATATGGACAATTAAGACGCCATAAGCTCCTACACCACCATCTAGGTGGTGGAAGGTATTCAGCCTCTCTGAGAACCACCTTTTTCATTCTTAACCCATAATAAGAAACCACCTTTGGGTACATAGAAACCACCTTTTGCATTCTTAACCCATAACAAGACAATGATCCTTGTCACTAAGATAAGCATTGTTGTCATCGAGTGACCGTAAGTATTTTTCCCAAATGTGATTCTCAAATTCATTTAGGTCTCATTCAGCCGCAAAGAGCCAAGACTGTCTAAATATATTGATGTCATACTTTTTTATCTGTTGAAGATGAGCAAGACCACTATCATTCAGGGAGTTTATCATTCTTCCGTAAATCACAAGAAATTAGTACAACCGATCCATGGATCTTATCCAATCCATACACATTTACTCTTGCCAACTTTCTAGAATAACCAGACACTAATTAGATCGAAGGAAGTATTGATCGCTTTCCATATAGTGAGTATATTCTTTAGAGACTTGTCCTTATATCTGAACCACTCTTCAATGGTGAGTGGAACGATATATTTCTGGTAAATAACTTGGACCCAAGGATAATTTTAGGGGCGAATTTTAGCCCAGTGGGCTATTTTTCCATGTTTTTCTCCCAAAAAAGATTCGCCATTTTGCATTCTTTGAAGCCCTGTTTCGCCCAATTTTGATGGGGTAAAAAAATTTCACCCTAAATCGCCAAATTATTATATAAATGATATAAAATCCTTGGAAACTAAAATATTTTTTGAAAAATATCGCCAATCATTTTATAGTTGGTGTTTTAATAATTGGTAATATTCGCCAACATTTATACACTTTTAATTAAGTATGGTTCCTTAAAATCATCCTTGCCTGGACCCAGGGACCCTTACCTTTTAGAATTTTCCAAGTGCATTTGGTTGCTAGAGCCTTTGCAAAACAAGGAATATATTTGATGTCCCAACCGCCAAGAGATTTTGGGAGAGATATCCTTTTCCAGGAAACCCAAGGGAATGTTGATACAGATTCATTTCCACCCCAAAGAAAGTTAATGCAGAGCTTCCTGATCCTATAGAGAATATCAACAAGGACATATGATAATGAAATCTAGAAGACAAGGATTGCTTCAAGGATGGAATTGATCATAACCAATATACCCCCGTGGGATAGCCATTTGTTATACCATAAATCAATTATATTGTTAATCGGGACAATCATCCAATCCCAATTCTTATAATTGTAGTCGTTTGGCTTGATATTGAAACCCAAATACTTGAGTCCTTTAGAGATGTTAACCATGGAGAAGCCAAATTTATCGGTGTGCCAAATTACCTCATGGGGTCTGTGTTAATGAATGATATGGAGGATTTCAATGCATTATAAACCATGCTATTAGCAATGGAGAAGAATCTTATAATGTATTTGAGTAGTAGAGAATCCCTATGAGTACCATCAATGAAAAACAACATGTCATCAACAAACAGTAAGTGGAAAATAGAGACATTACCACCAAAACAAAAGCCTTTGTAAGCACTGGAGGATACAAATTTGTTGATCATTCTGCTACACCTGTCCATCATTAGAATAAAAATGAGTGGAGTGAGACAGAAACCCTGACAAAGACCCCACTCAAGTCTGAAGAAATTCGTAGCTAAGCCATTAGTGAGAACCAAGAAGGAGACTGAGTGAATGGTAGCAAGAATCCAGTTAATCATACATAACTCAAGGCTAATTTGTACTAATATCAATCTGATATGGGTCTAGTTGACATGATTATAGGCATTTTATAGGTCTACTTGAATTATGACCGCAAGAGTTTTCTTTAATTTGGAAAAATGGGGAATCTCTTGTGCAATTCCTATGGGATCGTGGATTTATATTTTCGTGAGAAAAGAAAATTGTTCATCAAAAATATTTTTAGGTAACATACTCTTGATCCAGTTTGCAATGATCTTATATACATTGTTGCAGAGTGAATAGGACGATAGTCGTTGATATTGGTGGCTTTGTCCTTCTTCGGAATGAGAGCAAGAATGTGATCTTAAAAGAGCTGAGAATCCTACCCTTGACTCTGGATTCTTCAGTCATAGCCAAAAGGTCGACATCTAGTATATCCATGAAGTCGAGATAGAATTCTACGGGGAATCCATCAGTACCTAGACTTTTATCAGCTTTCACATAGTGTATAGAAACTTTCATTTCACCCATGGTAACATGTTCTTTCAGAGAGTCATTTTGTTCCTCTGAGACAAAGGATGGATAAAAATCTATAAGGTCCACCATATCACTTATTGTGGAAGTGTTTTCCTCTATGAATAATGACGAGAAGTGATTGGTACTAATAGTTGTAAGATATTCAAAACCAAATACTAGTTGACCAACACCATTTTGCAATTGCCAGATAGTATTGTTGTTGAGTTTGTTCCTGTAAAAATTGTGAAAATATTTGGTGTTATCATCACCTTGTTTGAGCCATATGGCTTGTATCTTGAGTGTGATGACAACCTCCTTTTCATCAAGTAACTTATTTGTTTTCCTTTCTAAGTCCATATAAAATGCCTTATGTTCCAAATCATGATAACCACTTGGATCATTAATTGAGAAAGAATCTAGAATGTCTTCAATGGTAGATAATCCATCCTCCGTTAATCTATGGTACTCATGAACCAAATCATGAATTCCATCTTAACCTTTTTAAGATTATTGGAGAGCTGAAAAACTGCCGAGGATGAGCTACCAGGTTCATATGGGATCCAAATATTCATGATCTTCTGTGTATATGATTCATGTTGAAGCCAACTAGATTTAAACTTAAATGGAATAGGAGGTTTCATAGGGATAAGGATGAACTCCATAAAAATGGGGTGATGATCAGATATACCTCCCACTCCAATCCATTATTGAATACGGGGGGGGGAACCTTAAGGAACTTTCATTTAATAAAAACCTATCAAGACGTTTTGCAACACTTTCAAAACCAATTCTCTTATTGCTCCAAGTGGGCTTAAGATATATGGAAGGGATATCATATAGTCCTCTAAGAGTGGGTCTTTTATGGCATTTTGACCCTAGGTTTCCCCTTCCTCGAGTGAGAAATTGAGGTCACCACCCAATATGAATCTCTCGGCTGTGCATACCAAAACTAAGTAATCTGTGCCAGTAAGAAACCCTGCTGATATTAGGACCATATATATTGAGTAGTGTGAGGTGTTTCCCTAATTACTGTGAGAAAAGGATTTCCCCAAAGCCTGTGAAAACAGACCAAGAATTAGTGTAGAGAAGGTTTTTTTTTAGCCAGCCCGTAATAATGCCACCAGAATGACCTATAGCGTCGGTGCAGACAAAATCCCAGCTAGGAATCAATAGTCTCAGGTCATTCAAAATGGTATCCCCAAAGGATAAAGTTTCTTGTAACATCAGTATATCAGATTGATGGAGATAGACCATACATTTGAGGGCAGGTTTCTTCGAAGGATTCCCAATCCCTCTACAGTTGAAAGATAAGATCGGCATTTAGACCTATATGTCTTATGGGCCATTGCTCTAAGTTCCCCTTTAAAATTTTGTTATATTCCAGCGTTGATATCCCAGGTAGATTGGTGTCTAGCACTATCCATGACCAAACGTCTCCCTCTAATCCTCGACAAGGAATGGTGGGCCACCCCACTTCCCAGGCCTGTTTTTGTTGAAACCTTCGAGTTAGAAAGTGACGTGAGTGAGTATCTAGGAGTATCGGATCGGGTAGATAATACACTAATCTGATCCTGAACCCCAACTGAAATACCGACACATATAGTATCAGTCAGTGGGGGATCATGCATGTCCGAAGAGGGAGGATTTGTGTAACCTGTATCTAAGACTACTAACCCATGATGTGGGGATAACAGTGATGAGGTGGGATTAATCATTCTCGAGGCTGAAATTAAGCTATGATTATCCAGGTAATCATACTCTAAAAATACGAAATACTAGATAGGTTTTAGAGCAATAATGTCAAAGATAGTGTAATTGAGTGACAAGTGTGCTCCTGGTGAAAGGACAGGGGGAGTAGTGAGCCCTTAGCAAAGGCAGTTTTGATCAGTTCAGTACCCAAATTCATTGAGATGATGGGTAATGTGGGGTTTGGTTGTTTAAAGCAGATGAAGGATAAAGGATCAGAAGATCCACCCTTATACCCTATGGAGTCAGGCATCGCGAGAATATCCTCATAAGAAATTTCCTTCACCTTAGAAAAAGAGAAGAAATTCTCAATATTGTTGTATTAAACATCATATACATCGAGAGATTCCAACAATACAGATGACTTACTCGGTACCAAGGAAGAGCCAGTATTGTGATGTTCCAAAGGAGAGACACGAGCATAATTATTATCCTCTGTTATATCGTTAAGCACCGAAATATCTTCCATATCAGTACTGCCATCTTGCATCTTCAGTGAAAACATTGATGTACTTATCTGTTTTGATAGGATGGATTAGTGGATCCTACAACAGGGAGTGTGACTGAGTGCAAGTGATCATGTGTAAATTGCTCTTCCAGAGAAACATCATCCAAATTGGAATGATATCGCCAATATTGTCTGAAAAATGGCAGGGTACATTCTTTGAGCTTATGTGTGTATTTATGACATCTATTACATCTGAATGGAATGTTGATGTAATCCAGGTTTTTTTTGTGATGATGGAGGCCCTTTGAAATGGTTATTTCATCCCACAATCCTTCACAAAGGTTAATCTCCACTAAGATTTTGGCCACGTCCATATTACCTGTAAGTCTAAAGGAGTGATAAGCTTTCAGGTATGTACCAAGTGGAGAACCAATATGTTCAAAAATGTCCTCTAACCATACTTCTGGTGGTAATCTTGGAAGTTTGACCCATATGGGTTGACATGGTGTCTTCTCTCTTCCAACATCAAATGAGGGTGACCATCAGTTGATAGTGATGGCCATGTGCCCCAGCAACCAAACCCCACCAAGAATAAATCTAGAGTCCTCTATCTTCTGTAGAATAATGGAGAACCAACCTCTTGCTAGAGAATAAAATTCAGGGGCATAACCAAGATGTGGAGACCAAGTCTCTTTATCCCAAGTTTGAAAGAGCTCCACTAAATCCCCTGACCACCAAAACACCCTACCAAAGCAAGTTCTAAAAGGGGAATAATGTTTTCCATCTGCACGTCATCTCCTAGGGCCAGCTTTAGTGGCCGATCCGTCCTTTTGACACATTTATTTTTTAAGATGGTAGAAAGACCCACTTGTTCCACCAGCAAAGCAGAAACCGAGCCGCATTCCGACTTAGGACTGACTACCGGAGTTGTCATGGAATTCTGATCTTCATGTGCGATATCTTTGATGGTCTCAATGTCTGTAGGAGTAGTGGGACAGTGACTTAACAACTACAGGATAGTCGCTTTCAGAGGACCCCTTATCCATGTGCCAGAGTTTAGTGATGGATGGCGTGTGGGTCTTTAGAGACTTTTTAATCCTGCCCATGTTACTTGAATAACAGGAGGAGTTGTAAGTAGATTACAACGTGTTGAAAACTGGTAACCCGGAAACCATGGAAGGGATATATTCAAATAATATTGCTGACCCAAGTTCCAAAAATAACTCTACAGCTCAAGGATCTATTCCCGACACTATACTGTACAACGCAAGCCTGTTAACCTAAATAGCCTCATGGGCACCATAATAGTGGAAACCTATCTTATGGAATAAACACTAGCAGGCACCATTATAGAGGATCCCAAGAATATTCCATTGCAAAGGCAGAAACCCTAGTGGTTTCCATTACAAAGGAGCCTTGGCATAACATAGATTCAAAATCAATATGGAACTCTAGCATACTCCATCGAGGGGAGTACCATTATAGAAGAACCCTAGTCATACAAATTAAAACGTTGGTTATGCGAGACTTCTGCAGTAACCCTATCAGACACCAATGATGTAGAATCCCTATTGGATACCATTGACGCAGAAAACCTATCGAGATGCAGAAACCCAGTGGAGACGCAAAAACCCTATTGAGACATTCACCAAATAAACCTAACAATGGGCTCAAAATGTATAACTATATTAACCTTTCCCTTATTTATTAAAAAATCACCTCGTCAAGAAATAGACTTGACTAGGTCATCAAGGTCCATGAGAGTGGTCATCAAAGGTTCATGTAGCATGGTAGCAAAATTTATTTCATATATAAAAGTGAAAAAAATGAATCATTGTTTAAAATGTGAAACATAGTAATATTTTTTCTTAAACGTGATGGCGTACCAATATATGAGAACTTCCACTTCTAGATCCAAGTGCACATGAGAAGATTTTTCCAAGAGAAAAAATAGTTGTTCCTTGTTTTTCATTGAATCAAAGGTAACTATTTATATCTCATGAGAAGCTTCACTGCCTCAGCCAAAACCAGTGACAAAAGGAGAAAAATACATCCATCTCTCCAAAGAGAATCCATCTCATCCAGCAAATAAGACTCCACTAATAATACATAGAGGTCACACCAGTTATAAAAATGCTCCAGCATAGGTATGTTGAAAAGAAAAAAATCCCATCACCTTCTTGGATCCAAAATGTAAAGAGAGAAATCAAGCGAAGTTCTGCATGGATTATCCGAGGAGGAACTTATGGGAATTCTTATTAAGCAACAAAAGGAGGAGTTCAAAGACTACCTCAACCATCCTAAGGGATGTGATACTCAAACGTCATGCTCAATAAAAATACATCAAAGATGTAAAAAAGCATAAAAAGATCCATGTCAATAGAACTGAAAAGTTCCATTCCCAATATATTCACCATTAGTGAATTCTTTAAAGTGTAAGAGGCCATATGCCATAGTAAGTGCCTCCTTAGATAGGCCATCAACCCTCATATTGAATTCTCTATAGACATGTTGGAGGTCAAGATGGAGGAAGTATGATTCCAGGAGTATGATGTTATGACACCACCCATCTAGGTTGAGAGCAGAGAGAGCTACATTCTGATTGGCCCAATTTAAGGTAGCAGAAGAGTCACCAAAAACCTGTAGTGAAGGCAAACCAAAATCCTTGGCAACAGCAGGCAGCACCCAAAGTGCAAGGAATTCAAAGTGAGTGTTAGTGCTATGACCACACGCCATCCTGATACAGAAAAAATGATCTGAACTGAGCAAAAAATTAAACCCCACACCCCCAATCGAGTTTGTTGAAGCTCCATCAAAAAAAACCGCAGGATAATTTAGTATTGATGCCTGCCCAATATTCCTCAATTTCATGTTCTTATGTGCATTCACTGGGAAGGACTGAAGATGTAGCATGATGTTGTGACAGACAACATGTGTGTTTGGAGAGAGGTCCTCAAATATGGCACGATTTCTAGTAAGCCAAAGTTGCCAATATGTGAGGAGAGGGAGATAGAGGAGCTCAACCTCGTTTTTAAACCACCATTCCATATTAACTTCAAAATATCGATGATTCCAGACCAAAGACCAATTCAATATTACACTAAGGTAGTGATATATATGGCAAGTGAAGGGACAAGAGGAAAGGAGGTGGTTTACCGATTCTTCATCAGCCTTACATAATATGCATATGTTTGGGCCTGACCAACCCCTTCTAATCAAGTTGTCCCAAGTGTTTATATGGTTAGCCAAGCACAACCAAATGAAACAGAGCACTTTCAGTGGTATATTGAAATTCCAAATATGTGTAAAGGAACTGAAAGGCTGCTTAGTGATCAAACTAGAGGAAATAAGATAGTAAGCAAGTTTTGCATTTACTAATCTTGTGGCCTTATTATACATCCAGAGCAGTGAATCATTTGACTCCCCCAGATGGATACCACCATGAGATAACCCTTTGATATACTCAGTCTAAAGGTACTTCCATTGATCACCCAGCTCTAAGTCCTCAACAGTAAGCCAATAAGACTGCAAGGGAGAACCAACTCCAATGCTACAAGCACAAGACAATGAAGTAATGCCCTAGTCTTCCAGATACTCTCTAAGATCCAAGCGAAAAATAAAGGAAGAGTCTAAGCCAGCTAGAGAATCAATGCCAATGCAGATGCTCAAACCATTCTAGATGAGTGATCCATGATAGGGCTCTGATGAATCCATTCCACACATAGGAGGTTCCTTGCACCGAGAACTTTTGGATTCTAAACCAATGCTCCACAGACTGATCTTTTAGATATTTGTGCTAAATAATGTGAGACCAAATGCCTTTACCCTACAAAACCAACCAACAACTTTTGAGTCTGAGGGATACGCTGAACCATTCCAGATTATTTATATCCCAACCACCATATTCGTAAGGTCTCGATATAGTGTGCCAATAAACCAGGTTCATTTTGGGTACACATTTCACACTTCCCCAAAGAAAATTGAAGATAGAATGCTTGAGATAGTTCAAAATAGAATTAGGAATTCGGGCTAGGGTGAGCCAATAGACAGCCAAGCCCAAGAGAAAAGACTTCACTAAAATCAGTCTACCTCCAAGAGATAAAAGTATGTAATTCCATATACTAATCCTTTTTTCAAATTTCTTAATGATCTATCTCTAATCGTTAGTTCCGTATCCCAGAGGTTTTACGTAGTAACCGAGATACATAAACCCCACTGAGATGGGCTCCATTTGGAAAGGTAGCAGAGAGTAGATCTCAGCCCTGGTAGCCTCATCTACTTCATTAAAAAGAAAGCAAGATTTTTCAGTACTAATCTTCATGCCAGTAGAAGAACAAAAGAGATCAAGAATCTCTTTGAAACCATACCATTCCTGCAGAGTCCCAAGCCCAAACAGTATGACATCATCGACAAATAGCAGGTGGGTTAAGTGAAGGCAAGGAGACACCTTAATCCCCGTAATTTTCCCAGAGTGTTGAGCATTCTTAATAAGCAGACTCAGGCTTTCAATCACCGGGATGAAGAGTAGGGGTGAAAGGGGGAAGCCCTGTTTGATACCCCTTGAGGCAAGAAAACAATTTGAATGGATCCCCTTTACAAGAACAACAAAATTGGAAGATACATTACACCCCATAATCTAGTTTACCCCAGCCAGAGGCACTCCAATCTGCAATAATACAAGTCTGAGGAAGGTGCAATATACACGGTCAAATGCTTTCACCAGATCCAGCTTGAGGACCATGAACTTAATCTTCTTCACCTTAATTGAATGCAGTAATTCATGGGTTATACCCACGGGCTCAATAATTTGTCTGTTGTGAAGAAACCCAAACTGATTGGCCAAGATAGACTTGTCTAAGAAAGGTTTCAGTCTGATGGAAACAATCTTAGAAATAGTCTTATACACCAAGTTGCATAGGGAGATAGGCCTAAAGTCTACAAAGGAGAGAGGCTTATCTCGTTTAGGAATGAGGGCAATGAAAGTGGCAATTAATGCACCTGAGACCTTCCCTTCCACATTGGATTGTTCCACCGCCCCTAGTAATTCAGAACCCACCATCTCAAAAATGTTCAAGAAAAATTTCACAGGCCAGCCATCTAGTCCGGGGCTATTGTCTTTCTTGAAACCCTTAAGAACACCCTCAACTTCATCCAGAGTAGAAGCAGTGAGAAAAATGACCCTATCATCCTCATTGACAATAGAAGGAAAGAGTTGAATTAATTTGAGTTGGTCTTCAATGTTTGTACAACCCTCATCTCTAAACAAGTTAGCAAAGTCTTGAGCACCCATCTGCATGAGGTGTTCATCCTCCTCAATCAATCTACCATCATGGTCCTACAATTCCTAGATGGATTTTGAATTCCTTCTAGTCAAAGCATAGGAATGAATAAACTTAGTGTTAGCATCACCTTTGTTAAGCCAATCAATCCTGCTCTTCAATTTCCAAGTAAGAATCAGGTGAGCCAACATAGACTCCTTTTTAGATTTCAGTAAAGTGAGTTGGGCATCTTCACTGGCAGACATAATGCTCGAGGTGCTAGCAGAGAGAATTCCAAGAATAGCAGAATCATTTTCTGAGATCTCCTTAGCAATTCATTCGTTTTTCCCATTCTTTAACAATACCTTTGAGTCTCTTTAGTTTAAGACTAATCACAAACATAGGGTCACAAAAGGAGGGTACTTCAAATAACCAAGAGGAGTGGACAATGTCATTGAAGTCCTTTTCTGCCAGCCAGGCTCTATTAAATTTAAAAGGATAGAGGTGGCACAAAGGCTAAAAGTTCCACTCCAAGCATACTGGAAAATAATTAGAAATCTCCGAAGGTGTGGTCCAGGTTCTGTAATGGTTCAATGAAGAATCAAAAGATGTGAGACCAGAAACCTATCAAGTCTCTTGCTAATACCTTCAGTGCCAGCACGACCATTCCTCCAGGTAGGTCCAGGAGCCAGAGGAGCCAAATACACTATATTTTTAGAGCCCAAAATGTGAGAGAAGTAGGGAATTAACTGATCCTGTCAAGCATTTGACCCCCAAATTTCAACATCCGAAGGTGTAAAATTCAAATCCCCTGCCAGTATGAGGTTAGGAAAATAAAAAATGCCTCCCGCCAAGACATTGTCCCAAAATGATACTCTGTTAGAGTAGGTCCCATAACAGTTAATAATGGAATAAATAGAATCAACACCCTTAAAACAAGCCTTGACAAGAATGCTTGCATAAGAGTGGAAGGCCTTACAGCGAGTGATCTGGGGATTCCATCCGGTGAGAAGGCCACCAGAGTGCCCAAGGGAGTCCAGGGCACAAAAATCCCAACCATGTTTCAACTTAAAGAACAAGTGCAAAGTAGTATAAAAAACACACATAGTTCCCTGGAGCAAGATCATGTTCGGATTCAAAGAAGAGAACACTGCTCTGAGGGCTTTTGTTTGGTAATCCCTCCAAACCCTCTAATGTTCATGGAGAGGAGTCTCATTGGTAAACTTGACCCATAGGTGGCTTTGCTCTAAGTTCCTGGTGAGAGGAGTTCGAGGGTATAGCTGTCGCCTTAAGTCTGGCAGATAGAGGAGTGTAAAGACCCGAGGAACCAGAGTCTGCCGAAGTTCCTGAAAAGGACTTATCTTTGTTCATTCTAGGCTTCCGGATAGTAACATTCTCGAATCTTATCGATTCCAGAGGGAGACTTGAGGGAGAAATGGGGGATTTATCCGAGAAAATATCAAGTGACTTGAGGAGAGAAGGGTCCAAGAAAGAGGGAGAGGAGGTAGGACTAATAGCAGCAATGGGCTCCAAGGGTGGAGAGGTCCTCTGGAGGGGAGGAAAAACTTCAAGGGTGAAGGGTGAAGGGGAAGTCTGGAAAGAGGCGGAGGGTAACAGAGGAGGAGAACCCTATTGGAGACAGGGAGCAGCTGAGAGATGACTACCCAAAGGGTTGAGAGGAGAAGAAGTGTCACCAGCCCTAGGAGCAGTAGTTGGGGGGGGGGGGGGGGGGGGGGGGNGTGAGGACGAGTCATACAGACCAGGAGAAGAGGTGACATCAATCAGAGCTACAAGAGGTGATACTACTGGTGAGGGAGGGGGGGAATCAAAAGGAGATAAGCCTCTGTAAGAGAATGAACCATGGCGAAGGGAGGAGCACTTGTCTCTCAAGTGACTAGTTTCCCGACAGAAGCTACATCTGAAGGGCACATTCAGGTAATCTATCCTTTGTGTAATGACAGTCTCATTACAAACAATGTTAATCTCAGCCAAGAGCCCATGCGAAACATCCAGTTCGACAAGTACCTTATCCATTCTCTTATCGAAGATGAGGATAGATATGGCGTACATGTGCAAAGTTACTAAAGTTTTAAGAAGCTTCTCCTTGCACTATTATTAGAAAGCTTACTATAATTCAATCCCTTTTTCACTCATCAAAATGTAAGGACATAAAGGGTGCCATCACCAAGTAGTCAACTACATTATTCTTAAATAATAAGAAGGGCACCATACTTGGTCTATTCCTCGCCCTCAATAATGGTATGCCTTTCCCTTTGATGTGAAATCCATATCTATAGAAAAATCTTTACATAGAAGACCATGCAAAGAATTGATAAATGAGGTCCCACTCCCAATGAGTCAAAACTTGCTATCAAAGGCTAAGGTTCACCTTGAGGGAAATCACTAATCTAGATCTGAATATAAGAGATGAGATTTCTAAATATATATACACAAAAACAACCAAACTGTCATATTTACTAATAAACTTAAACATTAATGGTCATTTAAATTATGAAAAATAATTCACAAATAAAATATAAAAAAAAATATTTTATTTATTAAAAAAATTACACATAATGATGTCAATTTAGAGAATTTTTATTCCGAAACCTAAACCTTTTTCTTACCACTTTATGACTTTTTTTTATGAATGAATATATATTTATTCACCTTTTTATAAATTAATATAAATTTATAAATCAATCAAAATTCCAAAGGATCCCTTAAAGTTCGAATCAAAGCCTAGCCTCTTTACGTATATTAACACTATCTAAAATGGCAATGTTATTATTTTTTTAAATTTTAATATATAATGTATATATAATGGTAGAAATTATTTATTAATTTTTAATTATTATGTTGAATTGGCATATTTTACAATTCAGTAATGAAAGATGTATAATTTTTTTTGTGCTCATTCTAGAGTTGGCATGTGTTTTTTAAAAAAAAATATTATAAAAAATAACATATTGACTCAAATTAAATTTAAAACATTTACAACTACAAATATATAAAATTACACAAATTAAATAAATTAAAATACTTCTTCAACATTTGCATCTAAAAAAATGATTTCCTGAAATATTTAATCTTTATATATATCATCTTTTAAGATGAATCTATACTAGTACATCTGAAATGATATCTTTTAAATATAAAATATTTATTTTTTTAATAATTAATTTTTTATTATTATATATATTGAAAACAAATTTAATTATTAAGTAAAATCTAAATTTTGTTGGATTCTAGTTCTTATAGTATGTATATGAAAACCTTAACATGGCTCTTATTAAAAAAATGGTTAAAGTTAAGAAGAATAATATTCTTTTCTCTTAACCGCATCAAGTAAAGGAGTCAAAATATAAAATTTATCTCAAAATAATATATATATATATATGAAACATTACATTTAAAATGCTTCAAAATTTATTCTTCAAAGTACTGATGGAATTTATTCTTCAAACGCACATAAGGAAAAGGTGGTGATGTCCTGAAGAGAATAAGTCACTCGCAATAATTAGTTTAGCAGCATATATTCTTGCACATAAGGAAAAGGTGGTGATGTCTTGAAGAGAATAAGTCACTCGCAATAATTAGATTAGCAGCATATATTCTTGTGGCCACTAAGGATTAGTGCTCGTATATGCTTATATATATATATGAAATACATGAATAAAGTAATGTCATAGAGGTTTTTAAGAGATTGCTTATCGATATTTGATTTTTTTTTATGAAAAATAATTATACTTTATTGAAGTATATGTAGTGGTAGACAAGAGAATACACTTATGTATACACCTTAAGTGCTCATAAGGATAGTAACATAGTACAAAATAATTACCCGGAGCCCAAAGAAAACCAAGAACATAGTAGCAACCCATAGGTCTATTGGGAAGGACTTAAAGACAAAGTATGCTAGACAAAACAACCAAATAGTAGTCCAAAGCAAGGAAAAAAGATAAGCCCAAAATGGTGGGAGCCAAAGACAAATGATCCATCCCAAAACCTCAAGTAAAGACAATCTAATAGTTTCCCTCCGAGGAAAGAGAACCCTCAATCCAGAGTTCAAAAAAGATAAAACCATCAGCAGCCAAAAGTGCCCACTTTGACAAAAGGTCTGCCTGAGTGTTCTACTTCCTGTAGATATGAGAGAATGAAATGTTTTGGAAGCGATTGATCAGAAGCTTGGTATTCTTCAGCCATGCCTCGAGATAAATGAGGTTTATCCCATGAGAGTTTTTGGCCCAATCGATGATAATGTGAGAGTCACAAAAAATGTGGATCCCGTCTAATTTGAGGTGCCTAGAAAACTGAAGAAGGACCTAAAGGGAGCCTGATCCCCTCCTTTGTATTAGAGCCAGTGCTACAACCCATCCATATTTTATAAAATCTATTCACATCAATCCATATATGAGCACCAACCCCACAAAGAGAAGTGTCATTTTGAGAGGCCCATCAAAGAATCCCAACAAACTGCGGGAGGGGGGGGTATCTTTAAGAACTCTAAAGTTGTGCTTAGTCTTTCTGCCTGTTATTTCTTCTTGTCTAAATTCAAAAAATGCATTCATGCCCTTCAGACAGATGGATAGAACATCGAAATTAGTATTCTCCAATATCCTCTTGTTTCTACAATGCCATATTTCCCATAACATGAAGCATGGTATAGATTGTCAATTAGGGGTTTTGTTTTGCCAAGAAACAAAGCATTACGATAAGGAATCACTTGACCATTCTATATGGCATTTTAAAATGCGTATAATAGACAACCAAACAGAAGAAGTGAAACTACATGGGACAAACGGGTGAAATATAGATTAATCAACCACACCACAGAGAAGACAAAGATTTGGACCGATCATACCTCATTTCAGGAGATTGTCCCAGGTAAGAAGTCGATTTTCCAATGCTACTAGCAAAAGATAATGATCCGGTAAGGTGCCTGCCAAGACCAAAATTGGTTGCACGAGATATCATTGATTATCAATCGGTAGGACAACTTTGCAGTAATGGCCCATGTTCCCTTATTGAAGGTCCATTTCAGAGTATCGATGCCATCATCCAACATGATGGAGCCAAGCTGAAGACCCTTGATGTAATCATACTATTTTGCCCCCATCGATCCATATAGTCCTAGTTAAGAAGCTGTAATCCACCCTTGTGAAGAAGCTGAACAAAATGGTGACAAAGAGATATGATATAAAGTAAAATAGCCCTTGTTGTGTAGGAAAAATATTAATTCGACAGATAACAGGTACTAAGAGGGACCCCCAATGATAGGGTCGTCACCCACCCTGATAGCTCGACCATCCCCATTGGCCCAAGCCATCCAAGGCCAATATACCTTAAAATACTCCAATAAACCAGCCCAAATGTTTGATATACCACTTCGTGGTTTTTGAAACTTTGGATCCATTGTACCAATGTGAGGTTCTTGAAGTATTTATCCTGAATGACACAGGTCCACACACTCCCACCTGAAAAATCCAGCCACAGGCTTCTAGCCCTCAATGCAAGTGAGAAAAAATGCACTTTTTTCTAGACCCCAACCACCCTTAGACACAAGCCGAGCAATAATATCCCATCACACTAAATGGTAATTTGGCTTTTCCGGATTTCCATACCAGATAAAAGCCATAATCTTTTTTTTCTAATTTCATTGACTATCGATTTTGGGACTTTGCTTAAGGAGAACCAATAAACCACCAGGTTAACTAAAACAGATCGGGCCAATATCATGCGACCCCTAAGGGATAACCATCGCCAGTACCAATGTTTGATTCTTCTATCGAACCTTTGCAGTAACCACATCCAATTCCCATCTTTATAATCGTTTGGATTAATGCAATAACCAAGATAATGAGTACCTGCCATAAGGGGTTGAGACTGTACCTGAAAAAAATTTCTGATCTCGGTCATATCAACTGAAGAGACCCCATTGTCTACAAGTATGGATTTTTTGCTATTAATGCATAGGTCAGAGACATTACAGAAATCCCTGATCAGATCATAATAAGCACACCATTCAGAGGAAGAGCTCGATCCGAAAATCATAATATCATCTACGAAAAGAATATGTGATATAGATAGGCTACCACTGATATTAATACCAGTTATTTTACCCTCAGCTTTTTCTTTATTGGTCAACCTACTAAGACCTTCAATAACAAGGGGAAAGAGTAAAGTAGATAGGGGGCATCCTTGTCGAAGCCCCCTTTCTGCAGGAAAGAAGTCAATAGGACATCCATTCACACGAACAACATATGACACCAATGAAACACACCCCATAATCCATTTCATTATCCTAAAAGGAAGGCCAATTTGATTAATATCAGCTTTAAGAAATTGATTCCATTAATATTAATTATAATTGTACATTAACATGTTAATGTTAATGTTAGGAAAAGGTTATTGTATTTAAAATGTTAATGTTAATGTTAGGAAAATGTTATTGTATTTGAATTGTTTGTTTGTGTAGTTGGGTCTTTTTGGAAATACAAATTCTTGTTATTTTTGAAGGAATCAAGGAATCCTCAATTATATATCGGTTGATAATATACACAATTATGAGTAAGTACCATATTTTATTTTATTTATATTAAAGCTAATTAACTTAACATATATTTTATATTATTGATTGTATGTTATTATATATATTAGCAAAAATATTGTAAACATGATAACTGTTACAATGAGGTCTAGTTACATACATAGTCATTAATCAATACCACGATAATTACTTAGTCATTAATCAATGACATGATAAAAATACTTAGAAAAATCAAATAGAAAATAGAAATGGATAAATGTAAATCAATTACACTCAATATGAGCATCATCTCAACTCTAAATTGTGCAATAAGATGGCCATCATCATGAAGTTTTACAACATGATCATGATCCACCTCTAACCACTAACTGACCGTTTACAATTTTAGGGTAATATGTACATAATATATCAAAGTGAATATGAAGTAATTAGTTTATTCAACACACCCTAAATTTTATAAGTATTTAAGATTGAAGAAGATGGAAAGCTAGAGTAGAGAACATAATTTATCATGACCATTGGTCTTCTACACATTATTGCTCATTAATTTGTATGTTCATACGAGTGTGCATCCACTAAGATGGAGCTGTGTATGTAATATAAAAGCACACACCATGGTTGTGTGACATCGTATTAGTGTGATTTAAATTAAGGACTATATGATTAGGACATTGAAATGGAACTTCATGATCGAGAAGTATCCATGACATAATGTCAAATTATCACTTTAATATGCTTTAAAGTCGAACTTTGCAATGTGCACAATGACTGAGATGCTTTCATAAAAAAAAATCACCAATGATATGATAACAAAATTATGCACCTCATAGGTAATTTCTTATAATGAATATCTTAAGCATGATTCTTATAGTCATCGAATTCATTGACCACTTCCAACTTAGGAATTGTTGGGTCCCAACATCTATCCCGTAGTTTGGGAAAACTCAACATGAATATATTACATATGTTACTACTTGTCATCTTGGGGGTGTTCATCCTTTTATCCTAAAGTATTGATAAAGTTTCATCGTTCCTTGTATGGTTGATCTATGCTTTGCATTACTTTCCATCTTTGCACTAACTTTAATGATAAATTCTTTAAGAATTGACGTGAAAGACTACTTTCATCGTCACCATTAATGACTTGTTTTTTCCATAAGAAAATATCAGTTCCTTGTTATTTCATTGAAATCAAAGGTAACTTGTTACAACATCAGCAATAGCTATGCACATGGCAAAAAACAGCTATGTTCATCATCAGCAAACAGCTACAGGAGATCAAATTCATGGTCTATACTGGAGAACTTTGCAATAAGTGTCTCAAGCGGTCTGAGAATCTTACCTACATCCACTCCGCTATTGTTCATCAAATAGAGAGTACAAGTCATGCACTTAATAGCTTATCCAAAGAAGCAGTACCAGAATGAGTTCAGTAATATGAGGGAATCATCCACCTCAATCATCCCAAGGATGTAGTAATAATGCCAAGCACAAAAAAGGAAAAAAAATTCAAGTGCTTAGGGCTAAAAACGCTGTAAAGAGCCCTGATCAAATAATTCACCTTCAGTGAATTCAGAGAACTGTAGGAGGCCTATGGCCAAGGTTAAAGCTTCTTTGGATAAGCCATCAGCCTTTTCATTGTATCCTCTTTGTATGTGAACCGCATCAAGCTGGATGAAGTAGGGTTCCAGATCTCGGATATTTTGACACCAACCTTCAAGAGCAAGAGAGGATAGTGTTGATATTCTATTGAACTAGTTGATAATAACTGAGGAGTCTCCATGAATGTGCAGAGTGGGTGAACCGTATGATTTAGCCATAAATAAGAGGGTCCATCATGCAAGAAGTTCAGATCTTGTATTAGTACTCTGACCAACACCCATTTTCATACAAATATAATGATCCTGGCTGATCAAAAGATGAACACCAATGCCTCATGTTTGATTGGCTGAGGCACCATCAAAGAAACCTGCAGGAAAATCAAATGTAGGAGCCAATCCAATATCTCTCCTTTTGGACTTCTGTTGTGAATGTACTGGATAGATATGTAGTTGTTCCAATATCAAGTGGACAATATAATGCAAATCTCACTTTTTATCTTCAAACATACATTTGTTCCTGGCCAGCCAAATTTTCCATGTCATCAGAGGAGGGAGATAGATGAGGTTATTTTCTTTTATAAACTAGGAAGCAACATTTAGTATGTAGGTAGCCTCCTTCTAGATGAAAGGTATGCCGAGAGAGGATCTTATGTATGATAATACTTGTCGAGTGAAGCTGCAATCAGAAAATAGATGATCAACAGATTCAAGTCATTGTTCTGCACAGACACCACCAATGAGGTCCTATCCAAATTTTTTTGATTAGGTTATCCCAAGTATGAACCCGATTAAATAGACATAACCAACTAAAACAAATAATTTTCTGAGGGATGTGGAATTTCCAAATCTGGCTGAGAGAATCAGCAAGTCTGCTAGTGACAGAGATGTTAGCAATCAGATCATACATTAAGTTGGCTTTGACCGAGCCCGTAATCTTATTGAACATCCATACTAGTGTATCAGTATTATTACTAATGTGGATTCCTCCATGTTGAAGTCCTTTAATATAATGCGTCCATACAACCTTCCAATGTCCTCCCAGGTCTAACTCATCCGCAGTGAGCCAGTAGTCAGTATATGTTGTAGAAAACCCCCAATTGAGTGCATCAGATAGATAGGATATGCCATAATCTTCCAGGTATAACCTAAGTTCCTCTGGTAAGATGTAGTCTGATGTGAGACCAGCAATTAGATCAATGCCAATTTTTATGCTCTTGCCATTACCAGTCTTCCACCCCAGACATTTGGTAATCCAAGAGATAGCTCTGATGAAACCATTCCACATATGTGATGTGCCTTGTACCGAGAAATATTTTTGACGAATCCATACATCAACAGGCAAGTTTTTGAGATATTTATGCTTAATGATCTGAGACCAGAATCCATCGCCATTAAGGACAAGCTAGAAGCTTTTCGAGCGTAAGTCCAAGCTGAACCATTCAATATTTTTAATGTTCCAGCCACCCAGTTCATATGGTGTGGAAATGGTGAGCCAGTCAACCAAATGATATTTGTGATTCCCTGTAGTATTCCCCCATAGAAAGTTGAAAATATAGCGCCTGATATAAGTTAATATGCTGCTGGACATACGCGCCAACGATAGACAATATACTGCTAGGCACATCAGGACAGACTTGACAAGTATTAGCCTAACACCTAAAGACAGTAGTTTATATGTCCAATTGCTTAACTTCTTCTCAAAATTCTGAATGAACCATCTCCAATCCTTAATACCATAACCCAGAGGTTTGAGGTAGTATTCTAGGTATTTGAATCCTTAAGTGAGAGGATCCATTTTGAAAGGTAGAAAATTGCTAATCCTTTGTCTAATAGTATCATCAATGTTGTTAAAAAGGAGGGAGTATTAGGCCACACTAATCTTCATTCCTATAGCAGAGCAGAAGGTATCAAGGATTTCCTTAAAGTTCTGCCACTCCTCAAACAGTACCTAAACCAAACAGAATGACATCATCTACAAAAATTAAGTGAGTGAGATTCAAACTTGGAGGCACTTTAATACCAGAAATAACCCCCATGCCATCTGCATTAGAGATCAGTAAACTCAATAATCAGTATAAAGAGTAGGGGGGAGGGGGGTAGCCCGGTCTGATGTCCCTCGAGATTGGAAAGAAATTTGAAGGTGTCACATTGATGAGAACAGCAAAGTTGGATGACTCCACACATCCCATAATCTAGTTCACAAAGGAGCCCGGTATCCCAATCTGAAGGAGGACCAGTCTAAGGAAATCCCAGTTAACCCTGTCAAATGCTTTCACAAGATCGAGTTTTAGCACCATAATATTTTTTTTTTCAACTTTGATGGAATGGAGAACTTCTTGGACAATGCCAACATGTTCTATAATCTACCTATTATGTAAGAACCCAAACTGGTGTTTTGAAATAGCCTTGTCTAGTACAACTTTAAGTCTGATAGCTACCATCTTAGAGATAGTTTTATATATCAAATTGCATAAGGAGATGGGTCTGAACTCAACAAGAGAGGTCAGCCTATCACTCTTGGGAATGAGGGTTATAAAAGTAGCATTGAGAGCACCTATAACCCTACCATCAGTCCTGGAATGTTCAATAGCTTTCAGAATATCAAGCCCAACAAGGTCAAAAAAGTGGAGATAGAATTCGACCGGCCATCCATCAGGGCCGGGGCTTTTGTCTTTTATAAAACCCTTGAGTACAGATTCAACTTCCTGTAAAATAAAGTCAGACAGAAAGAGCTCTTTGTCCTCCTCCTGTACGAAGGAAGGGAAATGTGCATTGAATATTGGATGAATGCCCACTATCAACAATTTCAGTTTATTTTGTATTGATTATGTATAATGAATCTAATACATACGTATTATAACTAGATTAAACAATGGAATAAACACACACATAACACACATACATTTACCTTGAAAAACAAACCAATGAGCTTTTCCGCCCATCTATTATCAACACTCTTAACTAGTGTTTACAACAACGTTTTGCTAGATCACAACAAATCAAGTGTGAATTCACTACATTCTATTTCTCAACTCATGCAAGTATACTTAGCCTTTTACATTACATCATATTTATAGATTCAAAACATACAGTAGCTCGTGATACTCAAGTTAGCTACAACAAACTGCTCCATTATGTCAATCCATAAATTCCTAATTGAATATAATTTTTCTGTTTTAGTTGCTTAACTGAGTCAACCTTATTTGAATTCTAATGGAGCTTCTTTTCATCTAGGTTTTTTACTAATTCTTGCATTCTTTTATGGTCATCGACTTCCCTTTGACCAGTCGACTATTCTAGTTGGCTAATCCTTCAAACTTCCATCGTTTGTCAAATTCAATTCCAGCTGACTTGTTAACCAATTGACCATTAACTTTGAACATCGATTTAATGCAAAGAATATAACATACCCAAAATTATCTCACTTGTTGTTTTATTTGTATACATAGGAGCTTTCAAATCTTGTGTTCACTTAACCAGGGATGACAAGCCCATTGATTCCTTACACTAAGTAAACTTATCGATGCTCACTAACTTGCTTAATCAGTCTACAATATTTTTCAATGTGTCTACCTTTTCCAACAACACTTTATGTCTCTCCACCATTTATCTCACAAATGGTATTGTACATCAATATGCTTTGTCTTTGAATGGTGTACATGGTTCTTTGCTAGGAATATTGCACTTTGACTGTCATAACTCAACCTAACAACTTTCTATTTAAACCCAACTTCTAAACACAATATTTGAACCAAACTACCTCTGTGCTTACATGAGAAGCTACCATGTATTCATCCTCAGTAGTTGACAATGCAATAACTGACTCCCCCTACTCATCCAACTGACTGCCCCTTTAAATAAATTTAAAACATATACACTAGTCGACCATATATAGTTAAGATATAGCCTAGTTGCACAAAAAACACCATGTATACTTATTGTTTCATTAGTTTCAGGTTTTCCTTGGTAGCATATTCTATAATCCATTGTGCCACGCAAATAATTGAATACTCTTTTAATAGTTGTCTAGTGCTCTTTCCCTAGTGTCGACATGTACTTGCTCAATGCCCCCATTACATGGGAAATATTAGGTCAAGTACAAACCATTGCATACATAAAATTACCTACATCACTATCATAGGGCACACGTGTCATGTATTATATCTCTTCATATGTCTTAGGAAACCGTTCAAGGGGTAATTTAACTACTACAGGAAAAGGGACCTTAACAAGTTTGCACTCCTGCATGTTGAAGCATTTCAAACCATTTCAACATATTTACTCTGATTTAGCCAGATCATTTTACTTGCTTGGTCTCTTTTTATTTCCAATGTAAGAATTAAATTAGATACATTGATATATTTTGACATGAATGCAACCTAGGTAGGTCGGATGTAGATTTGTATACACAACGAAGGCACAAACAATCACACAACACAACATAAAATTGCCAAGATTTATGGATTTCAATGAAATTCAACAATCTCTTTACAAAGGAAATTCCAATGTGAGTCTAATATCGGGTCAATTGGAATGAACATCGACCATTTACTCTCAGTTCTTGGAATTAACATCAAAATATTTTGCTCTTAGAGTTTCTCCAAGGTTCTAATGCCAAAAGATATCCAAATGTCCCTTTATCTGAACATCAACTGGTATTTATAGTTGTTCTCTAGTTCTCAATCCTTCGGCTCTCCTTCTAGAATTTTCACATACACCTAAGAACCACCATGCTACACTAAATACGTCACGTGGCTTCTCTCAATAGGTTTCGCCACCCGTCCTTCTACAACAACCTCCATAAATTCTTTTCAATTGCTACAACTACTCCAATGACTTTGTGCCTCAGAATCCTGATTTAATAGTATATTGTTATTTCATCATCGTTGGATTAAATTACGACCACATTCCTTGCTCCATCTAGTTGGCATCCTCTTCGACCTCTCTTCCCTCCATCTTGTCTTATGTCATTGATCGCTCCTGGTCGAAATCCTCATGAATTACTCTAATCTTCTTGTCAACCTTTCACTCATGACACTAGAGGTCGTTGACTGTCTCCCTAGTTTTATTTTCACTTAACCGCGGTTGTTTGTCATGTTCCCTGATTCCCCTGCATCAAACACTGGAGGTTGAAAATAATTATATTTGTACCTTTGCAACTCCTTGACCTTATCCTCTAAAATCCACATCACCTCTTCAAGGTTTATGTTCTTCCATCAAACCAAGTATTCCTTCTTCCTTTTATCTCCTAGTCTTATTGACTTCATGCTCATCAGGTACCTCTGCAATCTCCTCCATTGGTTGAACGAATATCTTGACTTTCCAATCCATAGTCATATCATTGTTGCTCATCAATTTTTCTTCAAACTTGTATATGTCAGAAACATTAAAATTCAATGATATACTCTAATATTCTAGCAACTCCAACACATATGCATTGTTTGAAATATGCATCAGTATTTTACATTGCCCAATCTTCTTTAACTTCAACTTGTTATATGTTCCTCTCAGGAACCTTTCCTTCCTCAAGTGCGTGTACACTAAATCACCCTCTACAAATGAATGCAGTCATCTCTTCTTGTCGTCCCTCAACTTGTATGCCACATTACTCTTCTCAATTTGTCACTTCACCTTGTCTTGAACTTCCTTGATGTGGTAATAAAATGATTCTATGTATGTACTCTTCAATCCCATCAACAACTATGCCAAGTCAGCTACTCCATGCATACTTCTTCCCTACAAGATCTAGAATGGACTCAGTCTACCGATTCATTGAATTGTTGTACATGAATTCTGCCTAGACTAACACATTCGCCCACTACTTTGGTTAATCAACAGTCAAACACCTCAACAAATTACCTAAGATCACATTCACGACTTTAGTCAACCCATGAGTCTGCAAATGGTATGTAGATATGAATTGCAACCTCGTGTCAAGACTCTTCCATAGGGTTCTCCAAAAATGTCCCATAAACTTGGTGTCTGAAGTGATGCTCTTTAGAAACCCATGCAACCTTACAACCTCTCTAAAAAATAAAAAATCAATGTCAGTGGTGTCAATTGTCTTCTGATAAGGAATGAAGTGATCCATCTTGGAAATTATGTCACCTACCACAAATATGGATTCGTTCCCTTGTTGTGTCTTCGACAATCCCAACATAAAATCCATGTTAACATGTTCCCATGGGATAGTCGGAACTGAAAATGGTGCATATAGTCTCGTATTATGACTCCTTTATTTGGCATGTTTCCACACTCGACATTGTCAGATCCACTTCTTCACATCCATTGTCAATCATGGCCAGTAATACTTATCCTCAACCAACACCTTGGTAATGTTACTACCAAAGTGTCCACCTAGCCCTCCACTATGCAACTCCCTGATCAGGTTCTCCCTCACTGATATTCTCTGGATGTGTTAGTGCTAGAACTTGTTCCTAGACTACCACAAGAACAAGCTAACACAATCTCAAAATGAAAGAGAATAAAATTGGTTTTTAGGGTTTTGGTTTATGGTTTTGGTTTTAAAAACTTCATCAGCAAGGAGGAATAAACATCCACAAGCTAATACAGAACTGAATCATGCAAATTGGATAGATTGGGGATCAAACGCATCCCAATAAGCCATAAACATTACACATGAAATACTAATTCCACCCACATGCTACAAGCATTTACATGAATAAACCTTTAAAATAGGAATAGAAATTATAGACTGAGCAATCAACCAGATCAGAAATGAAAAAGCATGACAGGTAAAAGGTCTTATCAGTTTATATATAATCAATAACAGTCATCCAATTACATAAGATTTATAAATGCTAGCTTGAGAAATCAAAGCTCCAAAAGCCCCTCCTTGAGTGAAAAATCCAACCTTTACACTGTATGTCTGTCTTCATTTTATCATTACAAAGGTAAAGTAGTTCCATAACTACCTTATAGGTAGAAATTTGAAACAGTTAGATCAATTAGTTATATGATAACTCAAAATCTTTAAAGACAATTAACCCAAAAATAGCAAATCGAATTTGGGGAAATTTGGCGAATTTCTGAAAATTTGGGTCTCAAAGACGCCTTCATATCGCTCGATCCTGGACACCTTTGCAAAAATTGAGAGAGGTTTTTTTTAATGAGTATGTTATGAACAAAATTTTCTCTTGGTTTTTAAAAATTCCCCTTCAATTCATCGAAATACATGCTAGAAATTTGTGACTAAAACAGGAAATTATTAAATAATTCAAACCCTGAAAATAGGCTACAAAAATGAATTCGAATCTCTCAAACGATAAAAGTTGTTGCAAAAATGAGAGATGTTTTTGTGAATGAGTCTATTGTGGACAAAAAACTCTTTTGGTTTTTCAAAATTCATTTCCATCACCTCGTAATATGCTCCCATTGATAATGCCAAAAACAGGAAAAACAGAGCTGCTACAGGAATCTCCTCATGAAAATATTTGACAAAGGACTCAAAAATGAGGGTTATATTATAAAGAAAACTTGGAATAAACTTTTATTATAAGCTTTTGAAAGCTTAAAGATATACATATTAACTAATAAGTCCAAAAGACAAACCTTAAAACTAAATTAATGAAATCATTCAACCATTAAAAGCATTAAATCCAACAAAAAAGTATTGATTGTCAAAAGTTCTTAAAATCAACATAAAATGTAAAATCATTTTAAACCAACGGTTGAAAATTAGGACAAAAAGAGCAGATAAACTAAGAACAAGATCTAGTTATAATATATGGCTCTTGCTGCGGGATGAAATCCTCCCTGTGAGGCTTCAAGAACCTGTAGACCTTGTGCCTTATTCATTAGGTGATGGAGTCATTTACCAAATCTCTGCAACTTTCTCAAACTCTGAACACATACCTCTGAAATGACAAAACACTACTACAAACCAGCATACTGAAAAGAATTTACATGCTCGTATAGCGAGATTATTCTGTTATTTACTCCTACTTCTAATCGAAGGAAACAAACTAATCAAGTGTAATCATACTTCTAGTGAAGTCAAGAAACCATTTGACTAAGAATCATAATTCCATGCATGCTATTGTTTGAAAAAACCCACAAAATATGTGATAAATGCAATAAAGAGTCTGTAGGCAGCTAATACTTATGACTGGAAATAGGAAGCATGCCAAAAGCTGGAGCATTAGAAACCTTTGAAAAATACAACTCCATCCAAGAAGCCACGGGATCATGAGATTTCCGATTTAAAACTTCAATGTCTTCATTATATTCATCATAAAGTGAAGCATTATCTTCCTCTCCATTGTTTTTCTTTTTAAACTTTGGCTCAAGAATGGAAACCAAGGGCTCTTCAAACTGCTTCTTGACCTTTAAATAAAACCCTTGATCAAAACTTGAACAAATAAAATTCTGAAAGTGACCATAAGTCAAGAATGGCGACGTATGTCTTATATCAATATTAAGAGGTTGAAGAGCAACAACTTCTTCTTCATAACATGATAATCTCATAGAAGGAACTAGGAAATTTCTACTATGAAGTATTATCCTCGAAAAAGTCAGCAAACTGATATGAAGAATCAACACAAGCGTCATTTATATCCTTGTTCGTATGAAAATCTGAAAATGATGAAGAAAACTGTCTTAATTATAAATGATACATGCATTCTTCTTCCTGTTCATAAGCTTGTATATCTTCAACATGAGCCTGATCTCGAAGAATTTTGCAAGCTCGGATGTTCTCCTCCACTCCTTTTGCATCCTCAAACAATTGTCTTAAAGATGATGATTTCCTTTCTAACAGGGAAAAGACAAGATCTGAATGTTGAGCCATAATATAATATACCATAGCAAGTTTTTTTCTGAAGGTCTAATCTCCGTAGGCATATTGATATAAAAACTTTGAAACCTCCAATTAAATTTAGTAATTGGGTCATCATTCTCCCTTTTCAAACTATAAAATTCGGAAAGAAATTGATCATAAGATTTATTCTTACCCCAATACTTCAAAAAGACATCATGTAACTCTTCCCACGATCCAATTGAATCAGCTTTTAAATTTTGGAACCAAAACCTAGCATCTCCAGCAAAGGATTTCAAAAATAACCTCATGACAACATCCTCATGCATGATTTCAAAATTATCAATGAAATTATGAAAAGATCCTAAATGCTTATCTACTGTAATATGGTCTTTTCCAGTAAAATGGGGAAGATATTCAACAAAGTAGGAATGGTAACGATGTAAGAGAGATGGCATCCTAAGAGGTTTAAACATCTTATGTCTGAGTCTAGACTGAAAATTTGTGAGTTGAAAATGAGGTTCAACAAGATGTTCACAAGTTTTAGTAGTGATGGTAGAAGGTAATAGATCAACTTTATTCTCTACAAGATGACCACAATAATCAGGTTCAAGAGATATGGGTATATGTATATCATGTTGCACATGTATTTCAAATGAAGAAATAGGATCAACATCAATAAAACAAGAAGAATGCAGACTTTCTTCTTCCAAAGAGGGATATGTACCTGAAGGTTTATGATCATCGGAATAGACAAAACAAAAAATAATTATTTTGACATGTAATGGGAAAGACAGGAAAGAACTGATGAATAAGAACAAAACCTCATGGAGGAGAGTAACAAGCTGATACCCAATCTTTCCATTTGGCTTCTTCATTTTTTTGTCAAAAAAATTCTCCTTGCAGTGGAATCTTTAATCGTGGAGTCGCCGATGAAAAATTGTAGTCTAAAAGATTTTCTAACTTTGTTCACCTCTCAAAATCAGATGAATAATGATATCCCAGGGAAGATATACTTCAGCTTCATCCCTGGCAATGGCGCCAAAGAATTTAGTGCTAGAAATTGTTCCTAGACTACCACAAGAACAAGCTAACACAATCTCAAAATGAAATAGAATAAAATTGGTTTTTAGGGTTTTGGTTTTAAAAACTTCATCAACAAGGAGGAAATAAACATCCACAAGCTAATACAAAACTGAATCATGCAAGTTGGATAAACTGGGGATCAAACACATCCCAATAAACCATAAACATTACACATGAAACACTAATTCCACCTACAGGCTACAAGCATTTACATTAATTAACCTTTAAACAGGAAATGAAATTGTAGACTGAGCAATCAACCATATCAAAAATGAAAAAGCATGACAGGTAAAAGGGCTTATTAGTTTATATATAATCAATAACAATCATCCACTTACATAAGAGTTATAAATGCTAGCTTGAGAAATCAAAGCTCCAAAAGCCCCTGCATTAAATAGAAGCTTTGGTTTGGGCTGGGACCTACAGAAAAAGTAAAGGCGAGGTAAGAAGTAGCTAGTGATCTGACGGCATCCCCTTCTATTTTTTATTCTTAGGATGGATATCCTACAAAGATGTGAGAAGGCCCCACCCAATAAGTAACTTAGGAAGGCCACCCTTCCACTCTACAATTTACCTGCTGGTTCTCGGTCCCTAAACTTAGAATATTTCTCCCTATCGTGAGCACCCGAATCTAGCTCTCAACCTGGGTAAACTGCTTAATCAACTAATTCAACCTAATCAACTATTGTTGGACCTTTAATTGGCTATCGATCTCGACCTGGAAGGGATCATCTGGCTTTGTATCTGCCACTCGTGTTGCTTATGACTTTGCTACTGGGTATTATATATCTAGATATGCCGGTGGATCTGGTAATGGGATTGGCTTAGATGTTGGTCCTAGATCAAAAACTGGTACTAGAATATATGTTATTGGTACTTATACTCACTATTTGACTAGTTCTACTGGTGTTACTGGATCATATGCTTAATATACAGGATCTACTGCTACTGGCTAGTGAACTGGTCTGGATTTTTCCTGCTTCTTTCTGGGTAGGTAAACCAGCCTTTGCTCACATGCTTGCTTAGATGGGATGTACTCAAAGTAGGAAAACACTATTCAAGGCTTTGATCGTATGTACCAAAACTCAAAAAAGCTAGCTATGACGCTGAGAGGTATATTGTTGCTTGCTTTGCCCTTACCTCTGCTGCTGCTAATAGTGATGGTGGTGGATACACTGGTGGTGGTGATAGGTCAACCGATTCAACTTATGCTACTTTTCTTGTCTCATTAGCTTAATCCAAAATGTTAGCTCTACCCACATTAACAAATGATTACCTTAGGGTTCCTTAGGTGTATGAGCTTAGGGGAGCATAGCATCATCGGAGAGAGGGAATTAGAGCGAAGCTCCGAGCGAATTAACAAATTAGAAAGCATACTCAAGAGTTGTTGAATTAATGGCAGGCAGTCTTGTCACAACATTCTTGTATCTCGAGCATTCCTCTATCTATAGTAGTCGCCTGTATATTAATTAATTGCTGCACTCACTTATTAACTCTTATTATTTGAAACAATTCATTTATTAATTTAGAAGCACTTAAACGCAGGCAGGCAGAAAAGTGACCTTTCCAACCCAATTAACTAGTTGTTTGGTTGAGCCCCATCTCTATAATTCTAGTCCTCAAACTCAGAATAAAAAGAATAAACATAAACAATAAAAATCTGACAACAAAACCAATCTATCATTACCATACTTAGGAACCATTACTGAATACAGAGGGAAATAATTAGGAGTGGAAAGCCAACAAACTCACTATTGGCAAGCATATCTCATTCAATTAATAAAAAATTTCACTTTATATTATAGTATTCTAGGTTAAGAGAGAACAGAACCAGTAGCAAGTTCGGAATACAGGGAACTACCTCCTTTCATTTCACATGTAATGAAAGCACGAGAGGGAGGGGGAGTCGGGAACTCATTCTTCCATCATACCACCTGGAACCCACATTGTATCACTCAGCTCACCCTTGGGATACAATGTCATCGGTGGAGGAGCTAAACTATAGCAATCGACAAGGTGTAATAAGAGGTAGACTCATCGGAAAGCAGACATCATTAGCAGCACTTACTCTAATTGATAGGAACAAAAAACCCAACTATAAAATATGTAATAGCTATAGCTACATGTGAGTATAGATCATAGATAGGAGGCAAGGGGGAGAGGAATATATGAATGTCCTCATATGGGTAAATAAGTATGGTAAGGAAAGGCTATCAATGCAGGAGTGGTATTGCCAAGCTTATCCGTGTTTCCCATTTCTATGCACCCCATCCTAGTCCGTACCTCCCAGATTTACTAAAGTATAAGGGATATATATTCTATTTTATAAGGGGGAAACAGCTAGAATGGAGGAACTTTAATCACAAGCATTGGAATAAAAAGCTTTGGACCAACCATTCCCATGAGTAGAGGAGGTGTAAACCAATCAAGAGGAGGGAGAGATCTAGGGTATTCACTAGGTTTCCCAGTTGGAGAACGATAAGCAAGTCAAGATTGAGAGGGTTCTCCCTCATTCGTATCTTCAATGGCTTTCTTCGCTCATTCGCTTAGACTGCACAACTCCATCTAAGGAATTGAAATCCGGAGTGGAAGAGAGGTCTGACAGAAGGAGGTCTAGACTAAAAGGAGAGGAAATATACTGGGAACGAAGGGGAATATAGAGGTAGGAAAATGCGTATGCCATACCGAAAATAAAAATGGACGCACTAGAGCTTGTAATCCAAGATTCCATTGTAGTACATGTGAGCAATAGAGACCTGGTTGGGAGTATATACAATAGCTGAGGTGGGCTACTAACTGATAACAGGGGAGGATACGGTTGGACTCATTGGATCAGATTGGGAAACTGGAACTCAACTCAGGAATATTACTCAATTAATTAATCTACCAAAGCAACTAAATGAGCCAAGTATGGGTGTATGGAAAACATAGTATTTTGAACTAAACCTAGTTGACAGAGCCATTCGTTAGAGGAGTGGACCTGAGAACGGAGATCAGAGCGAAGAACCATTATACTAATTTCATCACATTATTTATTTAATTTATCTCCGGTATATCCATTTAATTATCCATATAAGAGGGTGGGATATCTTACTTTTAATTGGATATTTTAACCTTCTGAACCGTGGAAAAGGAGTAAGGTGTATGTAGCAGCGCTGACACAAAAAAACTGGTAGGAATGGGCAGGTCTAAAAAAAGGTGTTATTAGTGATAGGGAGACGACCATCCCTCTCAATCCTGGACACCTATGCAAAAACCGAGAGATGTGTTTTTAGATGAGTATGTGATGAACAAAAACCTCTCTTGGTTTTTAAAATTTCCCCTTCAATTCATCGTAATACATGCTGGAAATTTGTGACTAAAACAGGAAATTATTAAATAATTCAAACCCCGAAAATAGGCCACAAAGATGAATTCAAATCTATCAAAGGATAATAGCTGTTGAAAAACTGAGAGAGGTTTTTGTGAATGAGTCTGTTCTGGACAAAACCCTATTTTTGTTTTTCAGAATTTGTTTCCATCACCTCATAATATTCTCCCAATGATAATGACAAAAACAGGAAAAACAGAGCTGCTACAGGAATCTCCTCATGAAAATATTTGACAAATGACTAAAAAATGAGGGTTAGATTATAAAGAAAACTTGGAATAAACTTTTATTATAAGTTTTTGAAAGCTTAAAGATATACATATTAACTAATAATCCCAAAAGACAAACCTTAAAACTAAATTAATGAAATAATTCAACCATTAAAAGCATTAAATCCAACAAAAAATATTAATTGTCAAAAGTTCTTAAAATCAACATAAAATGTAAAATCATTTTAAACCAACGGCTGAAAATTAGGACAAAAAGAACAGATAAACTAAGAACAAGATCTATTTATAACAGGATGCATAATTGATGTTGTATAAATAGGTATCCTTCTTGGATAAAGTATTCTTAGTATGGAGCTCTATCGCCACTCCACAATTCCTTCAATTCCTTCCAAGCATAAACAAAATATTCATTGACTTCATACTTGACCTTCATCGATGCTAACCCTATTGAATTCACAATAGTCATCCCCAACAACGCTACTCTTCAACATAATGTGTCATCTACCTTGTTAATGTTCCTCGACTTGTGTTTCAACACAAAGGTATAGCTCTGCAAGAAATCAACCCACTTTATATGCCTCTGGTTCAATTTTGTCTTGGTATTCAAGTACCTCAAATCTTGGTGGTCAGTGAACAATACAAATTCTTTGGGAAACACATAGTGACTCCACTTATTTAATTCCTAGACAACAATATAAAACTCCTGGTCATAGACCAAATATTTTTGGTTGGAGTTGTCCAGCTTTTCACTGAAGAATGCAATTGGTAGGCCTTCCTCGATTAACGCAGCTCTAATTGCTAACTCGCTTGCGTCGCACTTGACTTGAAATGCTTTGTTGAAATCTAGAAGACCTATGTTGGGCTAGGAAAGGAGCACAAGGAAGAAGTTTGTGCGCAAGCAAAAGAAGATGCGTCGTGCACACGACAAGAAGGAAGGAAGGTTACGAAGGAAGCAAAGGGACTAGCACAGACGGAATGGAGATGCGGGCGACCGAGGAAAGGAAAGTGTATAGGCGTACAGGTGATAATGATCGAAAAGCGACAAGTGAAGATTGTGGCTGCTAAAGACGGCGTAAGCATGCGGCAACGCACGTATGGAAGACTATTTGTAAGTCAGGTTGATAGTGCCTTGTGTCAGTCCATGACAGCCTGTTCTGATGGCTGATCATGACTTGTAACTGATAAACAGTATGTAGTCGACCCTACATGATCTGATAGAAGATATAAAATAAGAAGAACCCATTATGTATAAGGGTTGGTCGTTGGTTGTTGCTTTCGGTCATTCGTTGGTTTTCTAGAGATAAGGACGCCATTTTTGTTGTATTTTGAGTTAGAGTTACAAGAAGAGAAGATTCAGAGAGGATTCTAGTAGCAGTAGGAGTCTGTTGAGCCGTGGATCTTGCAGCTGAGTGCACAGACCACTAGGAATAGGAGGAACTTGTAGCTGAGTGCGCAGACGGTATATAGAAGAGTCGATCCAGGATATGTGTGGATTAGTAGGGGTAAATAGAAGAATAAACCAGAGAGCATGAGAGCAAGAAGTCTGATTCATAAAGACATATCATAAGATCAGTCTATGAGTCACAGACTGCAAGGTGCTATATCCAATTCTCATGCCAGATGAAGAGCACCTTGGTGGTTTTTCCCAAATGGGTTTCCACGTTATTCCTTGTGTTCAGTGATTGATTAATGTTGTATGTTGATACAAATGCCTATTATTTGCTTACTATGTGTTGATGAGCTATTATTGAATGCATGGCCCCATATTGTTAACTAGTGAATGAATAGTTGTTAACGAATTATTGGAATGCGCAAGCAAGTTGTAGTTAATTCCTCAAGTTAAACATAAGTCACGAATGCTCTGTTAGTTCAAGGAATCAGCCGCGTTGCACCAGTTGCGCCACTGGTTAAGATTAAGGACCAGATCATGTCACGCGCGTTGACATGCAGTTGTGCTCAGTCACACAAGAACTACCCAGCCTCCCAAGTTTCCTTCGTCGAGCACCTTGGCTACGCGCAAGGGACTATACTCCCTCGCCAACTGCAAAAACATGGTTCTAGCAGTTACCCATTAGATATCTCGGGTGAGATGGAGCCTGCCTCGCCAATGTTGCTGACGGAGTTACTATGTCGAGTCGATGTCTTATGGTTTATTGTTGGTATTGTGGTATTGTTGAACCGTGGGTCGAGACAGGAAGGTGATAGAAAGAAATAAGCTAAAACTGGTATCTCCATCATCTTCTCCTTGAGCTTCTTAAATGCTCATTAAGTCACTTTTTTCCACTTGAACTCACATTTTCCCATGTCAATCATCAACAGTGCACATATCAGATTAAAATCTCAGATGAACTTCTAGTAAAAATGATCAAGTCAATGAAAACTCCTCACCTCGATGGTGCTTGTTGGATCCAGCCACTCTAAGATCACCCTCACCTTCTCTGGATCCATCTTTACTCCTTGTCTAGAAATCACAAATCCTATATATACCAACTCCTTCTACATGAAGGAACACTTCTACATATTCACCAACAAATTCTCTTGGCTTAACTTTTGCAAGATTTGTCGAAGATGCGACAAGTTCTCTCATCTTGTCTTACTAAAAATCAATATGTTGTCGAGATACACAATGACAAATCTCCCTGAGAATGGGTTCATCACTTCGTTCATCATCCTCATGAATGTACTCGATGCATTGGTTATCCCAAATGGCATAACCAACCACTCATGCAGTCCATCCTTTGTGTGAATGCTTGAACAAAATCAAGGCTGCTTGAACTTTAAAATTTGTATGAAACAATTTCAGCACTTTATGAAACTTTAAATCAACCACATAAGAAACTTTATATCAACCACATAAACAACTTTATATCATCCATCTATGAATCTTTAAATCAACCACATATCATTATTTATATTAGCAATATATGAATCTTCAAGAAGAATAAATCAGCCACATAAAACAATCACCATAAGAGACAAGATATACCTTGGGAAAACCCTCCAAACACGAAGGATGAAAAAACCAGCAATTCTTTGAGTATAATAGATAGATTTGCATAGAATGATTTACAACACATCAACAAATTTCCCAATAAGAGATGTCACCATAGCAGTAGAGAAGAGATATCCAAAGAAATCCTGCAAAAATAAATGAATGCAAATTAAGTTTGATCTTGTCATATGCCTCGCATATTAATAACAAGCCAAAACAACCTAGCATGCAGAAGGGGGTGAATTGGAAGATAAGTAATCATATTGAGATCATACATTATGCATTCTCTAAGAGTAACATGCACTAGAACTCCTCTCATGTAGTCATTAATGCCCTCCTAAGCTCCAGTTTCAACCTAATACTTCAGTTACCCTTGCATGCACAAGATATGTGCCCTCCTTCTTTAATTAGATTTAACTGGATGCTAACTGACTTGAACTGAATGTGAACCGAATGAGCTTAATGTGAACTGAATGTGAACTGACTAAACTGGACTTAATCTTCAACTGAATGTTGGGAGACTAACTAAAAGTATTTGGTACTTCACAATCAATGTCACCCATACACAAACACTTTGCATGAATTAAGGAGATGTTCCTTCTTTAATTGGCACATTCTTTATTTACAACTTTGGCTTAACTGAGGCCTTCATAATTTTATTTCACTCGAGGCATACATAGGAAATTCGAATTCTCTCTCTTTCTCTATGCTTTATCTCATTATCATTAATTAAATATTGCATGGTCCACATGTGTATTAATTAATTAACCATCTTATCATATCATACTCATAATAATTGTCACACATACTTATGATCATATATATTACCCCGGACCATATAGTCATATGCTAAAGTAATTCACTCTAGAGGTGATCAGTCACTAGAGGATAATTAGTAGATTTATCCATATTAAATGTCCATGGTTAGTAATGCATCACATAGTATAACCATTTTACCAAGTAAAGTATGTAACCTCAATAAATGAGATTATTGGTAGGAATTGATATTACTCACAAGTCTACTGTCTTTATAGTACTCACAAGACCAGTCTTGATATTACTCACAAGAATCAATTTGATATTACACATAAGTTTATCTCCATAAATTAGAGTTCCATCTTAAAGGGTACCTTCTATGAGAATACGTGACTTGATATTACTCACAATTCTAGTCTTGATATTACTAACAAAACTCGTCTTGATAATACTCACAAGCTCTACAATACAACATCACCACTTCAATCATATGAAGATACTTAGGTCTTGATATGAATCACAAGTTTGACTTGATATTACTCACAAATATAGAGAATGGATCTTGATACTATACAATCAACACTTTGTCTTGAAGGTTGTCTTCCATTCACCACAATCTCTAATCCAGATCTGGTGGTGTCCACTCTTTAGGTTGACCTTGGTGAACTATTTCACTCCACTCAAGCAGTCAATCGAGTCGTCCATTCTTGGAAATGGAAATTTGTACTTAATGGTAATCTTGTTGATAGCCCTTAATTCAGTACACATCCTCATTAGCCTCCTTTATTGGGTGCTAGTACAACTAATATTGCACATAGACTCATGCTTTCTCTTATCAATCCCCTGTTTAGCAGTTCCTAGACCTATCGGTTCATCTCATCATTCTCTGTCGACGTCATTTTGTGCATTTGCTTGTTTGGTCGACTCGACCCTAGAATAAAGCAATTTGATGGGATATACTCATTGTCAGTAACAATCTAGTTGACATATTATCGACCATTATGCATTTAAACTCTGACAACGCTTCTCTGACATCTGTCAAGAAATAATCAGTCGATTTGTCAACACTTGGGCCCTTGGGAATGTCTACAAAGTATTATTGTTTCTTCTTTTCCTCCTTCATAGACTCTTTAATTGAGCACATCAACACTCTCTTCCTCTTATCCACTCTCTTTTCCTTACATACTCCGCTCTTCGACCAACAGAATTAGTTGAAATATCTTGTCGTTTTTCTCAATTGTAAATGTATTCTTATAACTGTCATACACCATATTCTAGTCATATTTCCATGGTCAACCCAACAATAGAAGACATCCATCCATTGGAACCATATCATCACATTATCTTGTAACCCACCAATCTTTAAATTTATCAGGCATTGTCATGTCATTATGAAATGGTTACCCTTCTACAACCACGACACTATATAAGCATTTGGGTGCAATCAACACTTCAACCCTAGATTCTCGATCACCTCCATCGAGACCATATTTTCAGTACTAGCTCCATAAACTATGGTCATGTAGCATCTATCCCTAATATTTTCCTTCATATTAAAAATGGACTTTCTTTGCATCGGCTATCTTTCCTGCTATTGTGTTGATTACAACAATGTTCTTTGGTTCATTAAGTTTTGACCTGCTTTCGATGCGACTTCATTTGAACTTTCCTTCACAGTCGAACCAGTCTCATCATATATACCCTGACTTTTTTCCTCTTGATGAATTGTGTTATTTTATGCACACTCATATGCCTTGTGTCCTAACTCTTGACACTTGTAGCAAATTATTTTGGGTTGGTCTACATGTCTTCCTTCAAAATTTCCTTTACGACCATTATTTCCTTGACCTCGAGAGTTGTCACCTCCTCATCAATAATTAGGTGCGCTATCTCTATTCGTTCTCTCTTCTCATCTCTCTTAATGAAGTTCTTCCTTCCTCTCCCCACTGGTGTGACCTATGGTGGTGGAAAAATTCTGGATTCGAGCAGTCAACTTTGCCCTGCTCGTCGAATATTTTCTTGATAGTTTCTCCTATGCCTTGAAAGCTAACTAGTAGGATTCTCTGACCATCCTGAACCTTGATAAGATCAACTCTTCTTGAATGAAATACGTGATTCTGTTTGTGTATCTCACAACTACCTCCTGCCATTTTTCAATCGCCCCCATCCTAATAGACAGTTGATAGACCTCCTCCATGAATTCTTTCACAATCATTTCTTTATGTCATAGGTTTTGTAGTTTGTTGAATAGAGAAATCATATAGTAAATGGGAAGAAATTTATCCTTTAAATTGGAGTCCATTCTATCCCAAGTATTCACTTTATATTTTCCCTTCTTCATTCTGTCAACCTGTACATTTTCCCACCACAATGAGGCATGACATTTCAACTTCAAACATGGAACTGTTACCCTTTTTGGGTCTTCTATCTACTCCATATCAAAGTATTTTTCCATTTCTTTGAACCAATATATAAATTTCTCAGGGTTCAAACTTCTACAGTAAACAGGAACGTCCATCTTAGCCTTACTCATAATATTCGATGACACTTTCAATAGTTTTCCTTCTGGGTCATCTTCTTCTTCAACATTTGGCACATTTGCTCCATCCTCAACCTCTTCGTTGTTATGGACGAGGGTTTCAGGGACATGTCCTCATCGATGTGCCTCTTTCATGGATTCTAGTTCATTATTCAATGTCCTCATCATATGGATGCATTCCTTAAAGGTTTCACTGTCGATTGTGACCCCTGCTCCTTTGTGCACTTGTCTTCCTTAAACATTAACACCTCAGTGAGCCATATCCTACTCAGTCAACCAAAATTCTTTATCCAATCATTCTTGATTCACTACTTCCTCTGCAATTCTACCCAACCATAGTTGGATTCGTTCTCCTCGTCTAATTGCAAATGGACCTTTCACACATGATAACTCATGCTCTGATACCAACTAATGAAGACACAACCTATGTAGTTCAGATGCATATCATTGTACACAATGAAAGCACAAACAATCACATAACACAACAAAAACCTGCCAAGAATTATGGTTTTCAATTAAATTAAACAATCTCTTTATAGACAAAATTACAATTCAAGTCTAAGATTGAGTCAGTCAGAATGAACATTGACCATTTACTCTCATCTCTTGGAATTAACATCAAAATCTTCTGCACTCAAAGTTTCTACAAGGTTTTATAGCTAAAAGTTATCCAAAAATTCCCTTTCTCTAAACATCAACTGGTATTTATAGTTGTTCTTTGGTTCTTAGTCCTTCGCCTCTCCTTACAGAAGTTTCACATACACCTAGGCATCACCATGTTGCACTAAATACTTCACGTGGATCCTCTCAGTAGGTTTCACCCCCTTTCCTTCTACAACAACCGTCATAACTACTCTACAACTACTCCAATGACTTTGTGCCTTAGCATATTGGTTAAACAGTCACTTTCGATTCATCCTCATTAGATTTCTTTGTGACCTCTTTCCTTACTCCATCAGGTCAAAATCCTCTGCAACCTCTCTTCATGACATCCTTCCGTCTTGTCGCTTGTCATCAACCGTTCCTGGTCGGAATACTTGTGACTTACTCTGATCTTCTTGTCGAACTTTTTCCAACAACACTATAGGTCATCGAATATCCTTTGGGAATTCATGTCATCTAACTACAACTCTTTTTCCTAGGCCCTAATGCTCCTACATCATCCTTCATTTCAAACTTGGACAAAGTTGTAGTTTCCCTCCCTGATCAAATCCATGTTGTTTTCAACCAACAATATATTGTCAACATACAAAATAACATATATAAAATTATCACCGACTTTCTTGCTATACACACAATGGTCAACCTGAGTTATTGCAAAACCTAGTTGTTGGATACAAATATCAAACTTTTGGTACCACATCCTTGGTGATTGTTTTAAACTATAGAGGGAATTCTTGAGCTTGCTGACCAAATCATTTTCCCCTTTCACTATGAATCCTTCAAGCTGTTTCATATAAATATATTCTTCAAGATCACCATGAAGAAATGTTGTCTTCACATCCATTTGATCTATTTCAAGACCAAATATTGCAATTAAATGCATTAGTATCCTAATGAAAGTTAATTTTAAGACAAGAGACAAGATATCACCAAAGTTGACTCCCTCAAATTGGGAATATCTATTTCCTACTATTTTATACTTGTACTTCTCGACCTAACCTATTGTGTTCAAATTGTTCTTGAACGCACACTTATTGTTGATGGGTTTCCTTCCATTCGGAAACGTGACTAGATCCCATGTTTCATTCTTCCATATGGACTCCATTTCTTATTTCTTTGCCTTTTTCTGTAGTTTACCCTCTACTGAGTCGATCTCTTCCTTTATTGATCTAGGATCATTTTCTTTAATATTTAATGCAAAATCAAAATGGAAATATGGTGGACTATACCTTTCAGGTTGTTTCTTTAGTTGAACAAACCTCCTAACAAATGGAGTCTTCTATTCCACCTCTTTGTCAAATTTAGTCTACTAATATGAATCATGACTTTCATCTTTTCATTTGAACTCTATATTTTATGGTTCCTTTTCTCTTTTATCCTCTTCAATCTTAGAAGTACCTTCGACTTATATGAAGATTGCATATCTACTATAAATTCTTTTCCTTGTGACGGTATTCCATAACTTATACCTTTCACTTCATATTTGTATTGAATGAATATTCATTTCTCAAAATTGCTATCAAGTTTAATTCTTTTCTCCTTTGAGAAACAAGCAAAGGCATCACAACCAAATATTTTGGCATGTGCAAGAGAGGGACTTTCCCAAACCCATGCCTTATATGGAGTATTTTCAACCAGAGCCACCAATGGTGACCTATTTACCAGGTAACATGGCATGTCGACTTCCTCTTCCCAGAGTTCGTGTGTGATACATGCACCACTGAGCATGCTCCTTGTTTTTTCCATCAACTTTCTATTCATTATATCAGCAACTAAATTCTTTTGAGGCATAAATGGAGTTGTGTTTTTTCGGGCTATACCATGATATTTACATAACATGTTGAATGCCTTACTATAGTATTATCCTATGTGATCAGTTCTTAGCACCTTGATATTTTTTTCAATTGTATAATTTTCTACAAGAGATTTGAACTCTTAGAACCTTTCAAAAACATTAGATTTATTCCTCAGAAAATACAACCATGTCATTTTGAGAAATCATTTATGAAAGAGACATAATACTGGGACCCCCTAATAATGGGACTCATATTGTTCCAAACACATCACTATTTTTTAACTCCAGTATTTCCTTAGCCATTCTGGCCCCTGATGGGAAATTTCTATGACTATGTTTACCATAAATACAATGTTCACATAATTCTACTTCTAAGGAACGATTAGGAAGATCTTTGACCATGCCTTTGTTGTGGATATCACGAAGGCCTTCCTCACTAGTATGTCCCATCTGTTGATTCCACAACATGGTCGAGTTGACTAGACAATAATATATGTTATTAGATTCAAGAAAAATTTCGTTCACAAATACACTTGTATCTATTTTTTCCAATAGTTTGTACAGTGTTCCTGTCAGAACTCGTCTCATCAGTATCGTCGCTCCTCTCACCATTTTTCATGATTTTTTATCAAATACAGATTAAACACGAGTATTTTCCATCTTACTAACATTATAACATTTCGAGCCAAACTTGGGACACACAAAACACCTAGGAGGGTTCCTCTCCTTCCATATTTTAATAACAATCGAACTTTATCTCGTGTGATAACCCTAGTCAATTAATTACCTCCTAGAAGAACATTACCATCGTCGTCAAATTTCTCATATTCACAAAAACACTCTTTGTGTGATGTCATATGATATGATGCACTAGATTTGATCAACCAAGAGTCATGATCTGACTATGTACTTGTCAAAGCCAGATACACATATTATTTTTCTTTAGTCAGTTATGCTTCCTTAGATACCCTTCTCTTCTAGACTCTCACGAAGTTACAATCCCACTTACAATGCCCTGATTTACTACATTGCCAACATTCTCTCATCATAGGACTAGGGGATTTATATCTACTCTTAGATATACCCCTTGACTTTGATTTTCTACAAGAGGTTTTACCTTTTCCTCATTCTTCTAATCAACCTCTTCTCATTAGGGAAGCGTGGGTCAATCCTTCCATGTTCTCCCTCCTTTAATCTTCCAACAACATTGATGTAACTACATCGTCGATCTTTAATGTGGTATTATTGCTTCCAATAGACACGACCAAGCTATCCCATGGGTCTAGAAAAGAACACAATAGACTGATACATTTCTCCTCCTCTGTGATTTTGATATCCATAGGAAAAAACTAACTAAAAACAATGTTGAATGCTTTTAAGTCCTATGTTACTGAGTCACCCTTATACATCCTCAGAATATATAACTTCTTCTGAAGAAAAAACTCTTTAACTAGATATTTTTACTAGTACAAGTACCCCAACTTATCCCAAGTTTCTTTGCAGTGCCTTCTCTTGAGACATTCAACAATAAAAAATATGCTAAAAAAAGTCGGATTGTACTCCTTTCTTTTTTATTGAGTTTCTACCAATTTTCCATGACATATCTATTGGAGTTGTTTCAGGGATGATAACAACCCACTGCTCTCAATCTATAAGGAGATCCTCCATTTTAAGCTCCCAAAGATCAAAATTAGGTCCATTAAACTTTCCAATTTGTATCCTTGAATTGTTTCCCATTTTAGATAACAACCAATGTTCTAGAACTCCCACTGAAACTAGGTATTCTCTAGAGCCAGGATCAAAGGTTTGGCTGACGACCACCTAAATATTTGGTTGAAGACCACATTGACCATACTTATGGCACAAGAGCCTACTTACCTTACATCCAAGGGGTCACCGACAAGATATCCAGAATCCTTAAAAAGAGTAATATTACGAATTCATTCAAGCCCTTAGAAACTATTAAACAAAAAATGAAATCTGTAAAAGACCCGATCAACCCAAAACAACTTAGGGAAGTCTACAACATCCCGTGTTCGTGCAATATTAACTATATAGGTGAGACTGGACGATCACTCCACACCAGAGTCAAAGAACATGAAGCCGACATGAGGATTAAACGAGTCCGTACCTCGACCCTAGCTGAACATTGCGCCAAAACCAAACATCAAATTTGTCTTAAAAACACCAAAATCCTAGCCAAAGAAAACCACTATTTTAAAAGAAAATTTAGGGAAGCCCTGGAAATCATCAAACATCTAGACAATCTGAATAGAGATGAAGGCCTCAAATTCAACACAAACTAGCTTCCCTCTATCCTCAAAACTAAACTAATTAGATAATCCTTCATCCCTTAAATAAGGTTACCCTACTTATTAAACACAATATTAAATTCCAAGTTTAAATTGTAAATGTCAACCTTTGAAAATATCAAACCCTACTTAACAATTAAAAATTTATAACTAATAAAAATTAATTTCATAAAAATTAAATTTATAAAATCTTTTTAATTAAATCATAACTATAATCAATTAAAATTTTAAGTTTATAATTCTAGTAAAAGGTAGAATTATATAAACATATAACTCATAACCTATTCTAACTCTGACCAATAATAGTATTGGTATAAATATTAAATACCAATAGTAGGATTTAATTATAAAAAAAAAAAATCTCAATAAAGATTTTAAAAATTTAAGAACTATGGTTAACAAAAATTTTAATAAAGTTTTATATAAAATTAAAAAGCAATGGTTAATATTTCATAATCTTTATAAATAACACTAAATAAATAAATAAATAATAATAAAAAATGTAAACAATACTTTAATAACTTACAATTGATTGAACTAATTCATATTACATTTTAGTGTAAACCTAAAATTAAAAAGTGATTAATAATTATAATTAAAAAGACTTTGAACAATAGTAAATTTAGATATTGGTCAATTACAAAATAAGAATAATTTAAAAATTAACATTTGCCACCTTAAACAATTTAGGGTTTATAGCCGTTTCTTCTACCCTTGAATTCTCCAAACTGACATCCTCTTGTCACCACATCCCATCACTATTTATTCAGTTCTCTCACTCTTCATGTTACTCAGCAAATTGTCATGATGATGAATCCTGTTTTAGATTCGAAACATCGACATACAACTATGAATACTGTGGTTTTTCCAATTCCTGCTACCTTTTACAGTGATTATGCATCATGATTATAACAATTTTATATAACAAAATTCAACAATGGCATAAACATATTCACATAACACAAAAAATTATCTTAGAAATCCATTTACAGGGGAAACCAACAGACCGTTGTGCTTTAGCGTTCATCATTATCAACACTCTTAACCATTGTTTACAATGGTTATTTACTATATCACAACAACTCAAGCATGAATTTACTAAAATATAATTCTCAATTCATACAAGTATGCTTATCCTTTTACATTACATCATATTTATAGATGCAACACATACAATAGCTTGTGATACTTGATTTAGTTACAACTAACTACTCCATTAATGGTGATCCATAACTTCCTGGTTGAATATAGTTGTTCTGTTACAGTTGACTTCATTTAGTCAACCTTAGTCAACTGCTAGTTGAGTTTCTTGTCATACATGTGTTGGTTGAATTCCTACCCTCTTTTATTCTCATCGATTTCTCATTGACTAGTTTTGTTCATTGACTAGTCAAGTATTCTAGTTGGCTAATCGATCAAACTTCCATTGTCTATCGTCTTAAATTCCAGTCGACTTGTTAACTAGTTGACTATCCACTTCAATCGTTGATTTGCATGCAAGGAATATAACATACCCAACACCCACAATGATTGAAGGCCCAGCTTGAAAAAATTTACTCTAATATGATTAATAATGGTAAAATTTCTTATCTAAGTTATATGATCTTCCTCATTTTCCATTTAAATCTCTCATTTTGAAGCTATACCTAGACTCTATATTCTATGGAAAATAATGGTCTACATAGTCTTATAATTTATTATCTAATTTATATGATCTTCCTCTTTTTCTATTTAAATATCTCATTTTGAAGCTATACCTAGACTCTATCTCTTATGCAAAATTAATGGTCTACATAGTCTTGATGACTACTTTGACTCACACTTATAGTCTTGTGTAAATCTTGTTGAACTCAATTGTGGATATTTTATATGTCATTAATGGCATTTATAGCTTTCCATGTGTAGAGGTTTCCTTTACGATTGTCACTGTTATTGGGTATGTTTTATATTATTTGCATGGGCGTGGGGGGATTGTCATTTGTTACTATGTGTGGGGATGTTCCCGTTGTCGATACGATGCGAAAGAGAGTTTGGATTTTTTGGTCCATTTTGGGGATTTTTCCTAAAAATGTGTAATTTAATCCTAGTTAAGGAATTGGGACCTGTCTAATATGGGTTAATGTATTAGGTTTTAGAATGCTGCAAAATACCTACATATTATATTGTGAATGGTTAATAAACATAATGAGAAAGATAGAGGCTCATCTCTAAGTTTTGTTGTTTTTTCCTTTTAAGGGTTTCCAGGGTAAATATCTATGTATTGTGTGTATGTTGTGGTGTAATCTCTATTTTTCTTAACAAACTATGTATCATATTGCTTCTCTTCACAGGTTTAAAACCTACATGTGATATCATAGCTCAATTATTGGCTTCAAGGGGATGCTTTTGTTGTTGAGGGTTAGATTCAACTAATATATCTTGGGTCTATGATAAACTTGTGTCTAGTGGGAGGTTCGTAGTGGTTATTCATGCATTGAAAACGAATGGAAAGCAGTTCAAGAATTAGGATCGATAAATTCAATGGCTAGAACTTTGAGCTATGGAATATCAAAAGGATGTTCTTATATATTGGGAACAATGGATTGCTGTGTATTTGGATACACAACCCAATGGATCGATGAAATGCAATTGGAATAGACTAGAAAGAAGGGAAAGGAGTGCAACCTGACTGTGCTTATAAGATTCTGTGTTGTTGAATGTGTCTGGAGAAGACAATGAATTACAACTATGGAATAATCTAGGGATTTTGTATCAATCAAGATCCTGAGTAAACAAGTAATTTATGCAAAAGAATTTGTATCACCTTAGGATGGATGATAATGGCATAGTGATGGACCATTTAACTCTATACAATACTCTGGTAAGTCAAATCACCTATGTTTTTATTAAAATGGCGGAAGAAGATAAATGCATTACATTATTATGTTCTTTTCTAGATTCATGGGATAACTTGATTGTAGCGATAGACAATGTTAGTCAAGTGACCTTAAAATTTGATGAAATAATAAAATCATTTTTATCATAAGAAATGAAGCGAAAAAACATGGATAGTCATAGCATGGATGCCTTGTATATGAGAGTTTGTCCCTAGGAGAGAAATAAAAATAAGGGTACATCTAAATCTCCAGGCAAATATTTTGGGAAGTGATGGAAATGCAATAAAGCATGGAAGTATAACACTGCAAGGAAAAGACCCTCTAATGGAGGCTTTTGCAGATGTTCCTTTAAAAAACATTCCAAATATCCATTTATAGTGGATGTCACTAAAATAGGAAAGCAGGTGGAGGTTTTAGAAGATATTTTTTTTCGTGCTTTGATGCATACCAAACACACTAGTGCGGATAATGTTTGTATGCACCATTGTGTAATAAAAACATATCTTGCCACAATCAAAATACCTGTAAAGCAAAGAGAAAAAAAATAGTTTATATTTCTATAGCCAACTAAAATCAGTGTGTTTAAACTATGATGATGCCCCAATGAAACCATAAATGACACACTGATTTCAACAAAAAAATATACGCTCCTTCCTAGAATTTTTAAATAATAAAATATAATTACGGTGCGTTTAGATATTTGATCAACACCAGTGCGTTGTATTAGATATGCACTAGTTTAGGGTAAGATAATAAAAAATGCGGGATGGAAAATATGTTTATATCATGCTCTTCATCAACAGTGCATTGTTATATTCACAACACACCGATGTGTAATATCATGTAGAGCATTGAAGAAGGGTAAACAAAATCTATACAAAAAAAAATTTAAAATTTTATATTTTTGGATGGTACATCCATAATGGAGTGCACCGGACTAGGGTAATACTAAAAAATACGACATGAAATTTTTTTATTTTTAATATTCATTGCCAGTGTGTTATTTCTCTCTAATCACACAGGTGCATCCATAATAGAATGCAACAGTCTAGGGTAATATTAAAAATGTTGGACATAAAAAAATTATTTTTATATTCATTGCTAGTGCGCTATTTCGTCTAAGTGCACCAGTGCATCTATAATGGAGTACACCAAACTAGGGTAACATTAAAAACTGTGGGACACGTAGTTTTTTTATACTCATTTCTGGAGCGATATTTCACTACAACCATGCCGGTGCATCTTATTGTCAAGTGCACCGAATTAGGGTAAAATAAGAAAACAAATCAGATGAAAAAACACTTTTACCATCCTACAATGATTCTAACAGCTTGAGCATCAGTGCATTAATTACCTAGTTGAGATGTCCTGCCATCGATGTTCCACGTGGTTCAACTGCTCCCTTCCATTTCTTACTTGGTGGCTTTTGAATTTTCCAAACAATGAACAAAATTTGAAATTTCATATTCATTCACAACCATGCCTCCCTGACATGCAAGTGCCTTAGTAATCTCTTTGTTACCTCCTAATTCAAATTTTTAGTCAATAGAAAATGAAAATTCACCTTAGTTAGTTTTTTTTTAATTAAAAAAATATGTGCGGTGCATTCGAGTTTTCGGCTCACGTCCCTATAGATGGTGCACCCTGTAAATTTACATTGTGCACCAGTAGCGATGGGTTGTCAATGTATACTGATCACTCGGTCAATGGCATTTTAATTTTTAGCGATGCATTTCACAATGCATCGCTAAAAATTAAAATGCCATTTTTCATATAATCGATGTCTGGTACATTTCACAAACCATAGCACGTAGTTAGCAGTGTGGTTAACTATGTTAATGCACCAGTGTTGGTAAACACCTAGAGCGCCATCTAATCGATGCTTTATAAATTTTTAGACATGCCACCACAATAACTCAAAAAATAAATTATTTCTATATTCACTACATCTAACGATGGATTGGTTTAATTTGTATGCACCACAATGTTGGTGCACTTATGTTTAATATATGCACCAACATGGCCATTGAAAAAATAATAAAATTTTCACAAAGAGATGCATCGATTACGGTGTGCTCTAAAAACTTATGCACACTATGTATGGTGCAACAACATGTTCATACTATACCGATACTGCATAATTAAGGATGCATCGGTTCTAATATTTCATAAATAACGATGGTGCATTCTACTGGCACACATGCAGCAATGGGGTAACATTTAAAAGCGCGTCATTTTTACAATTTTCAAATAAAAATTTGACAAGGATGCACTAGGATCAATGTAGCACATCGTTAAGAGTGCTTATGTCATTTGTAACACACTATAAATGGTGTGTATGTCCTTTGTAAGACACTATAACTGGTGCTTATGTCATTTGTAACTCTATTAATGATGCTTATGTCCTTATGTTGTTTGTAATGCACTGATGCATTTATAGTAGAGATCACAGTGAGGGTTAAGTAAAAAATATATGGGTTTTTTCATTGTTTATATTGAATAACGATGTGATTAGGACTTCAAAATGCATCGATGCATCTTGTTATAAAGTGCACTGTAATAGGGTAAAATATATAAAAAAAAATTACCAAATGATAAAATTAGTTTTACCATCTTCCAATTTTGTATACATCCTAAGCGTTGGTGTTACTCTTGCCTCCTTGAAGCACCCTTCCATCAGTGTTACCCGTGCTTGAATTTCTCCTTGTCGTTGCTCGCTACATGGCATTAAAAATTTTCCAAATAGTAGGAAAATTGGTTTTTTAGTGTATGTGGCAACCATTCCTCCCCAGTGCACAAATGTGTAGGTACTTTATTTGTTACCTTCTAATTTAAACTTTTAGCAGATTAAAATTTAAAATTCACGTTAAATTTGCATAATTTCTAAAAGAAATTTAAAGTTTGACTTGTTCGGTTCACCCAAGGATGATGGTGCACCTTGAAAATTGTACCCCCATTTTGACTCTTAGAATGTATTGGCATGATATGTAAATATTGTGTATGGGTTCTCAAAATTTAATATTGAGAACCCATCTTGACTTCCCTTGCTGGTATTTAATCATGTTATAAGAAAGTAGCTGAAAAAGTCAACTCAACAAATATTGAAGCATAAGCAAACTCATAAATTTATATGGCGAGTTATGGATAAGTTTACTTGAACCATAGGTCATATTTCCTCATGAGAATTCATTTTTCATCATCCCCATTCCATTGTTGAAGAACCATACATAATTTTCCAGCTTGTTATGCATTCCCAGCAGTGCAAGAACCATAAATCGCAACTTGGAAAGAAGTTATGTTTTGAAGCGCAAAAATTGCCCAGAAATTTGTGGAAGAAGTAAATTATAGTGGGGAATCCATATATATAAACCCTAGGGAAATTTTTAGAATTCCAAGAGCCCTAAAATTCATGGAAGAACCCAGTTTTGAAGGCCTGAAAGTTGAAATCTGTGATTGAGAGTCACGTGGTCAGAAATTGGGAAACCTCCAAGAGTGGATTGTAGTGGGAGAGAGATCGGGAGTCATATTGCATGGTAGAACCAATGAAGGCCCAAATATCTATTGGTTTATAATTTGGGACCCACCATACCTACCCAAGTCAGAGATGACAGAAGGGGTTCCCGAAGGACTGTGTAGCATAGAAGGGGACCTTACTCAAGATGAGAGTGGATATGATGCGGGTGCTCAGGTTGTATGAAGCCAAGTTGAGATGCATGTAGCCCCTTGGTTGAGCCCATTAGATTAGAAAACTATTTTTCCTACCTCCCTACCTACTTGATATACCTAGTTGTGTGTTGGCTTAACATGGTTAATTGTCCTTATGGTTGTGAGTGACTCGCAGCAGTTCCTCCTTAGGGGATACATAGCCCCAGCTCAGGGATGATCTCTGAGTGCTGAAAAAATATAGGTTGGGCAGAGACCTATGGTTGGGTGGAATTACGCACTTCCATAGCCAGTTGCTTGGACAACTTCAATTGAAAGATAAGTATTTTTTGTTGTCTCTAAGTATTCCAAATTATGTGTTATGAATGACTATTTATTTATGTTAAATTGAATGAGATGTCCTGACTTGAATTGTTCAATTAGATGACTTTGAATAACATGAAAACGAATTTATTGTCGTGCATGATTTTATTGGTATGCCTGTAATGAGCATGCTAGTATATGCAGGATGTGTGCGCATGGATTCAGTTTAGATTTGTTGTGTATGTTTAATATGAATTTGCACATGCATTTAGATGTTAATCAATTTTATAATAGGGTCATAAATTTATCATCCCCCATGGTGTTCATGCCCTCTTGTGAGAAAGTGATCAATGATAGAGTGATTTGTGACATAATCAAGTGTGACAAAATGATCTATGATAGAGTGATCTGTGACAAAATGATCTGCGATAGAGTGATGTGCACTAGAATAATCTACAACAAAGTGATATGTGATAGAGTAATATGTGATAGAATGGTCTGCGGCAGAGTGGTATGTGACAGAGTGATCTGTGATAGAGTGATTTGTGATAGAATGAACTGAGACAGAATGATATGCAATAGAGTGATATGTGACAGAATGAACTAAGACAGAATTATTTGCAATAGAGTCATGTGTGACAGAACGAGATGCAACAAAGTAAGAATTATGATAGAGTGAATTAATAATGCATTGCACACATTTAAATAGATGTTAGTGAAAATTTTGAAATTTGGGCATGGGGACAAAGTCTAGCATGCTTGTGCATTGTTCATGCTCCCTCCACTGGCTAGATTGATGGCAGGGGATCAGATAGAGTGCTGTCAAAGAAAGAAAAATTATCAAAGTGCCATTATAAGGATTTCTTCCATGCCTCTAAAGGAAACCTAGGTGACAAAGGATGTGGCAGAGTGGCATCAGAGCAAGACAAATTATCAAAGTTCCATTCTAAGGAGTTCCCAGTTGCCTCTAAAGTCCATTGAGGTGATCGGGGATGTGATCAAGTTGTATCAGAGAGAAGGTTGCAACACTTGAGTTGTTTGGGTTGGAATGCACGCCTATAGAAACAAACCAGCTGTGGTTTTTAGTTCAATTAAAATTTGTTGAGACAAACATGGAAAAAACATGTGGGAATACATGCCATATCAAAAATGCTTGCAAGTGAATATGTATGATAGTTGAGGCAGTTGTAACATCCATGGAAGGATAAACCTCATGATGCACCATGTATAAAAGGGAAATGTCTCACCTTGAACTATTCATGTTTGTAGCATAAGAATTATGTATTAAAAAGTAGAAAGTATGATGACATGCAGGAGTATTGCATTGAATTGTTGCTTCGTGAGAAATCATAGCTTATCACATGTGTGTTTGGAATAAAATCCATGAGTTGGATAGACATAGTGTGGAAAAGGAATTCCATACTGCAATAATGAAATGAAAGGGAGAATTCCTCCGCTCTTCTCTTGTTGTCATATTTGCATTTTATGAATTCTATATACATGAAATCATAGCATGGGAATGTTGGAAATGCAAGAATTAGGAACAAGAAATGAATGTGCATTAATGGGAATGCTAATAGATAATGCATGGTGCATGTAAATATGTTGGTGCATGCGTGGGATGTTTCATGTTGATAAAAGTAGCATGATTTTACATCTGCAATAAATTCATTAATGATTGTTATTGTGATTTAGGATTGTTGTTGTTGATGACAATGGTTGTAGGACCAAAGACCATAGAGGCATGGTTGAATATGATGATGATGATGTTGTAAGTAACCAGCAACATTGAGAAGAAAAGATGGGACAACACGTGTGATCAAGAGATTGGTGTAAGGATTGTGTAATACTTTATAAGAAGTTTGTTGACTAGGTAGCAATAAAGGTGTTGATGGAAGCCATACATGTAATGGTTGTTTGTGTTGATTGTACAAGTGTTGAAGGGGATTGAGTAAGAATTCCTTCAGTCATAAATTTAAGCATCATGACTTGGTTTTCATGTAAAATTTGATGCATGAATATGAATTTTATCTCACCATGTATGGTGAGGTGTGGGGTGGTAAAGGAAAGGAGCCTTAAGCCCTGATTGTTTAGGGTTTGAATGCCTTCATGTGAATGCATACAATATTTTGTATGTGCATTGGTTATGAGTTTAATAACTAAACAAAGTGAGGAATAATGGTCACGTTTTGGTAATGTATGCTATGTGCAATAGTCATTGGTAAGGCCATGATGGAAATTTAGTTGAATTTTTTTATTGGCCTATGCTTGAGTCCATCTGTGCAAGAATGGATCATTAGAAGAAATTTCAACTCAAAATGGGCCTTTCAACCCTAATTCAAATTCCATGTCATCATGTGTTAGCCAATGAAATTGTTTTAAATTTGAAATACCGTATAGGTCTTAAACAATTTTTTTAATATAAATTTGGGGATAGGTATCATAAAAAAACTACTTTTTTGTTCGTATTTTTGACATGTTATCATCGCATTTTTCAAGTATTTCTTATTTTTGGGGTAGTCAGGTCCGTCAAAAGTCTGTCGAGTGGGTACTCATTGGATGCGGAATTTAATTTCGCATTCAACGAGCTCTCCCGATCAAAATTTGAGTAAAAACATAGGGAGATATGTTGAAAATATGGGCAAAAAAATAGTTTTTTTCTTTTCTTCCTCCAAAATTAATAAATAATAATTATTTTTTTTATTTTAACTATTATTTTATTATTTTTCTCAGGAAGCCCATTTTGAGTTGAAATTTCCTCTAATTGATGTAAATCCATGTATATGCATGCCTATGTGTGAGTGCATGTGTTAAAGTGCATTATGTATGCATGGTGGTGACTAATGAATCTCTAATAGCCAAGGTAAATAAGACTATTGATAAATCCTAATATTGTTTAATGAGTTGCTATTGATGTAGGGAAATGTTTCTGTGTATTCTTGAGGTACTGTGAAGCAATGAAAGGAGTGTGATTATGCATCCCTAGTTATTAAAGCTTTATTTGATTGCATATATATTGTGACTATTGAAATTGTGCAACAAGGAAATTATGTGCATGGTTACTTACAACTTGTTGGCTGATTCAAAATAAGATTGCATGTAGCGTCCGTTGGATATGGAAACATGTGTAGGCCTATTATGAGGGTTGGAAGATATGATGTGCAAGGATAAGTGCCATGATTTCTTGTTTGTGCAAATTGGTTCATGTAGGAAACATTTTTAAAATTCAGACTTGAATATTTTATTGTTAATGACTTAATTGATATGAATCATGGCAGAGAAGATGTATGGTAAGTGAACACCCTAGGAAATAGCGGTTGGTGCAAAATTTAAATGGCATCGTATTACCACTTGCTAGATCTAAGCAATATGGGAATAAATCCCATGGCTATGTAAAAATTCAATTTTGTAGAAGACATCATTATAAATTCCTATTTTAATTAAATGATTAAATATGATTGATGGATTGACTGCTTGTGAATTGTGTCAGGAGGATGCATTGCGAGAATTCACGTGCTAAATCCTACATAAGCCAAATGCCATGTGAAGAATATTATACTTTAAAAATGGGTTTCAGGTGAAATTCCAATGTAAATTCTAATAATGTCTCATGTGAATTGTGTGTTGGTAAATAACACGAGTGAGATGATAAAATTATGTCAATGGGGCATGTGTTGACCATTGGCGGGAAAATGAAAAAAGGAATTGAGGTAACAAACCTTAGGTATTGCTAGGTCAATGAAAGGATCATGAGGGTCTGACAACTCAAAGAAGGGAGCCCCGTTCCTCATGAAATGAAAAATAAAATGCATTTGCAAACATATAAGTATTTCGTAACACTTGTTAGAAAAATATATATGTATAATTGTAGAAATTAATATGTAGAATATGTTTTTATTTTTAAGAATTCTTGGTTTGTAATTATGGCCTACATGGTTCCCATCAGAAGGGAGTGCACACCTTTCTGGTGTTGTGTTTTGTTATGGTCGTCGACGTTGACTACACCCTAAGGGGATGGACACATTCTTGGTGTTTCAATATCAGAGTCTTTTTTTTTATAAAATAAGATTGTCGTTTTATATCAGCGATACTGATGAGATTGAAAATCCCTTGTATTGTCAAGTGAAGAATGAGAAAAGTGGTGTTGTAGTTGAAGAGAGAAAAATGAAGAAAATAATGTAGTTGCTAAGAATGACCCCATGTTTGGGAATTGATTTTGTGAGAAGACGTATTATGCCTATGAGGCATGTGCTCACTGGGGAAGCTAATAGCGCAAGGGAAATCCTAGGTGTGGATTGGCCAAGGGAAAATGTTTGTTCCCAGGGAAGGGAAGACGAGATGAGAATTGTCTTTGCCTGGATTGACAATGATTATGGTGCAGTTTCCTTCCATTGTCCTATTGACCTATATGGAAGTGATGGATTGGAAATGGAGAGGGTAAACTAGGTGTGGGACTGGTTCAACACCATAGATTCTTGGTAAACCCAACTGAAGCATTGGTTGGGCATTGAATGTTGCGGTGTAGCCGACATGCTGGTCAAACATTCGTTGATATATCCACATGTGATACAAGGATTGTAAAGGCAAACGAGACACCTATGGAACAATGTCAAGACACTCATACATATAAGCATTTGATTATCATGTATTTTCTTATTTTAATTGATGTAAAATTGCATGTGTATATGCCAATCCTTGAGAGGATAAGTCTTATGACAACCAAGCGGATACACTATTGTTTCTTTGCTGAAATACAAGTAATGTTGGAAGCAAGAGGCTTGAAGGAATCCTAAGGATGCATGTGGACATGTGATTGTCTTGAAAAGCTCAACATGAGAAAGAATAGAAAATGATGCTAGTGGACTTGGGACAGTCCTATAAATTAAGGTGTTGTAGGAAGACCATGGGAGGTTCCCTAGTTATGAATCCTTGGACAAACCTTAGACATTAAATGGCATCACCAAATCGACGAATAAGCGAAGTGAAGCATTCACAATTGAAATGAAAGAGTCCAAGGAGTGTGGAACCACAATTGTGGGGATCTAGATTGGAACAAGATTACAAGGGGAGGAACTCTTAACTATCCTCTTTCCATTCTTATTGTTGCATTCTAGAAATAGAAAAATTGTGAATACATGTTACAACGGAAAGTTGGTTGTTTTTATTTTTCTTGAAGTAAACTATGAATGTTGAATTAGTTAAATCCTCGTGAAAGAATGAAAATGAATGGGTTTATCTATATGTTGGGAAAGCATGACATGTGTGAAAGTAGTTTAGATAAAGCATGAACCTTGGGGTCAATTGACCAAGTAATTGACTAATTTTAATGCTTGTGTTATGCTAATCCTAACAAGATTTACAATGATGAATTTCACAGGTGAGCATTAAACCAATTGGTTGCAGTTGTTACAAGAAAAGTGTTCTTGGCAAGCAAAGTGTGGAAAATTGTGCACATTTACCATGGAAGCAAACCAAAAGCTATTTGACTAGGCTGAAAAGTTGCTTCAAACAATTGCCAAGACCCAAGAAAACCTTGGGGAGATGGTCAAGCTACAAAAGCAATAAAATGAAATGAACCATAAGGTTTTGCATAGATATATTCTCTTGTAAAATGAAGTGAAAGGTATCTTGGAATATATCAGCGGTGGCAAGGAAAGTGGGTCAATGACGAGGCATTCATCTGATCAATCCATCAAGAAAAGCCCAAAGCTGGAAGTCTCAAGGTAAATTTAACAAGAAAAACAAAGGAATCCATTGAAATGTTGGGGATGTGGAGGAAATCATCTCCTTCGTGCTTGTCTAACAAGGAGAATCCATAAGCATGGAAACCATACATTTTCCATACTTGTGGATCAATTGGGAAGTAAAGAAAAGGAAGGAATTGGTACAATAAATAGTCCACATATTCAACTGGAAGATCAGAGCTAGCTGGAGTAGCATGTGGAAGCTAAGGGACTTGGTCCTAAAAAACCAAGTTAAAATATGCAATGTTGGAAAAACATACTACATTTTGTAAATTTTGATATGTTTAAATACCAGGGATGGTTTTAAGGAACCATACTTATTTAAAAGTGTATAAATGTTGGCGAATCTTACCAATTCTTAAAACACCAACTATAAAATGTTTGGCGATATTTTTCAAAAAATATTTTAATTTCCAAGGATTTTATATCGTTTATATAATAATTTGGCGATTTTAGGGTGAAAAAAGTTTACCCCATCAAAATTGGGTGAAACAGGGCTTCAAAAATTGCAAAATGGAGAATATTTTTTTCGAGAAAACCCCCTAAAAATAGCCCATGGGATAAATTTCGCCCCTAAAATTATCCTTGGTAAATACCCATAAGTGTTGGCACATCGAGGACGATGTTATTTTAAGGGGGGAGGGAATGTAACACCCCCATTTTGACCCTTAAAACATATTGTTCTGATATGTAAATATTGTGTATGTGCGGTGTATGAATTCCAGCGTGGAGCTCAAGGCCAAGTCCCCGCTAGTGAATGCCTAGAATTATAGAGGCAAGTATTTTATATTTTGTCAGCCATGTGCTAGTAATCCATGTGAAATTGTAAAATGATTGAAATAATTATAATGCAAATAAAATACCAAGGGATGGCTATGGAAGCAAAAAAAAGTGAGTGGGGCTATATGTATCCACTAGGGAGAGGTGAGGGGTTGTGGAATTGAACCCTTTGTTTCCAAATGTCATCTTGAGAACCCGTCTTGACTTCTCTTGTTGGCATTTAATTATGTTGTAAGAAATTAGTTGGAAAAGTCATCCCATGAAATAATTAAACATGGGAAAACCCAGAAATTTGTATGGCAAGTTATGGGTTCATTTTAATTAACCCATAAGTCATCTTTCCTCATGGGAGTTCATTTTTCATCATCCACATTCCATTGTTGAAGAACTAGACATAATTTTCCATCTTGATATGCATTCCCAACAGTGGAAAAACCAAAAATCACAACTTGGAAAGAATCTGTGTTTCGAAGTGCCAAAATCGCCCAGAAATTCAAGGAAGAAGTGAAATCCAGTGGGGAATCAATAGATATAAACCCCAAGACTAATTTGAGAATGCCAACATCCACGAAATTCATGGGAGAACCCAGTTTTGAAGCCATGAAAGTTGAAATATGTGATTGAGATTCACGCGGTCAAAAATTGGGAAAAATCCAAGAGTGGATTGTAGTGGGAGAGAGATCAAGGGTCGGATTGCAAGGTAGAACCAGTGAAGGGCCAAAGATCTATTGATTTAGAAGTCGGGACCAACCATACCTTCCTAATTCAGAGCCGAGGGAAGGGGATCCCGAAGGAATGTGTAGCAAAGAAGGGGACCTTACTTAGGCTGAGAGTGGAGGTGATGGGGGTGCTTGGGCTATATGAAGCCAAGTTGAGATGCATGTAGCTCCGTGGTTGAGCTCATTTCCTAAGAAAACTCTTTCCCTGCCTCCCTACCTGCTTTGTATACCTAGATGTGTGTTATCTTAGCATGGGTAAATGTCCTTATGGTTGTGAGTGAACCTTAGTAGTTCCTCCTTAATGGATACATAGACCCAACTCGGGGGTGGTATCTGAGTGATGAAAGAATATAGGCTGGGTAGAACCAGTGAAGGGCCAAAGATCTATTGATTTAGAAGTCGGTACCAACCATACCTTCCTAATTCAGAGTCGAGGGAAGGGGATCCCGAAGGAATGCGTAGCAAAGAAGGGGACCTTACTTAGGCTGAGAGTGGAGGTGATGGGGGTGCTTGGGCTATATGAAGCCAAGTTGAGATGCATGTAGCTCCATGGTTGAGCTCATTTCCTAAGAAAACTCTTTCCCTGCCTCCCTACATGCTTTGTATACCTAGATGTGTGTTATCTTAGCATGGGTAAATGTCCTTATGGCTGTGAGTGAACCTTAGTAGTTCCTCCTTAGTGGATACAAAGACCCAACTCGGGGGTGGAATCTGAGTGATGAAAGAATATAGGCTGGGTAGAGACCTACGATTGGGTGGAACGTTGCCCTTCCATGGCTAGTTGTTTGCACAACTTCAATTGAAAGATAAGTATTTTACGTTGTCTCTAACAATGCCAAATTATATGTTATTAATGACAGTTTATTTATGTTAAATTGAATGAGATGACCCATCTTGAATTTTTCAATTAGATGCCTATGAATAACATGAAAATGAATTTATTGTCGTGCATAAATTTATTACTATGCCCATAATGATCATCTTGGTATATTCATGATGTGTGTGCATTTATTGAGTTTAATTATGTTGTGTATGTTTAATATGAATTTGCACATGCATTTAGATGTTAATCAATTTTGTAATAGGGCCATGCGGTGAAATTTATCGTCCCCTATATCGTTCATGACAGAGTGATAAGTGACAGAATGATCTGTGACAAAATGAACTATGACAAAGTGATTTGTGACAAAATCATCTGCGACAGAGTGATATGTGACAGAGTGATCTGTGAAAAAGTGATATATGATGGAGTGACCTGCTATAGAATCATCTGTGACATAATGAACGGTGACAGAATTATCTGTGAACGAGTCATATAAGATGGAGTGATCTGTGATAGAATGAACTACGACATAATGATTTGTGACAGAGTGATATGTGACAGAATTAACTGAGACAGAATGATCTGTGACAGATTGATCTATGACACGATGAACTGTGACAAAGTGATATGTGATAGAATGATCTGTGACTGAGTGATCTATGACAGAATGATCTGCGACTGAGTGATCTATGACAGAGTGATCTATGACAATAAACTAAGATAGAATGCTCTACGACAAAGTGATATGTGACATAATGAACTAAGACAAAATGATATGCTACATAGTGATCTGTGACAGAATGATATCATTCATGCCCTCCTGCGACAGAGTGATCAGTGACAGAATGAACTAAAACAGAATGATTTGCAATAGAGTGATATGTGACAAAATGAACTAAGACAGAATGATCTATGATAGAGTAATTTGTGACAGAATGAACTGCAAAAAAGTAAGAATTATGAAAGAGTTAATTAATCATGCATTTCACGCATTTAAATAGATGTTAAGAAATTTTTGAAATTTGGGCATGGGGAAAAGTCAAACATCCTCATGTATCATTCATGTTCCCTCTACTGGCTAGATTGAGGGGAGGGGATTCGACAAAGTGATATCACATCAAGAAAAATTATCATATTGTCATTCTAACGAGTTCCCCATTGCCTCTAAAGGCCATCGAGGTGACCGAGGATGTGACAAAAACTTACAAGGTGCATTGGGAGCAGGGAAACCAATCCTTTTAAACTATAGTGCATTGTTATCATGGTGTGTTATATGTTAAACAACGCAACACATAAATTAAATTAAAATTCACAACAATGTTTTTGGTGCATCAGTTTTATTCGGTGCACCGGTGCCGATAGGCATAACTCAGCAACAGTGCATGATTTTATTCACCTCACTAGCAAAACCACAAACAAAAAAACATGATACATTTCACAACATACAACATTGCATTTGATTAATATGTCCACACTATAAACGATGTTGCATTTATCTACATGCAACGATCCTATTTTTTAGGAAGCACACCGTAAGGACTGAGCATTCATTCTTATAATGCACATCAAACCAACTTTTAAAATAATCTTTTGTCAGTGTATACCTTCCTATTTTTCACAAATGATTGTGTTGGTACCAATGTGTAAAAACTAGTGTGTGCACCATTGGTAGTGCGCACACATATGTATAAAGCACTAGTTCTCCCTAGTTCTGCATGCACCAGTGTAAAAATTATAAACATATTTTGGACAATGTGTATTGGAATCATACACTCACTGTCACACTTCCTGTATTAATACTGACGCACCGATGCATCTCTTTTATAAAGCGCATTGTGTATAGTTATTTTTAAAAATATTTGTTGTGTCTTCGGTGCAATCACGATCTGGTAGTGCACTGTTTGTGGTGATCTATATATTCCAAAGCACTGTGGGTAGTACTTCATGTTTTTTTTAGGCACGTTGCTTTGGAAATTCATGTTTTTTTATATTTCACAACACACAAATGCATTTTAATAATACATTCACACTGTAAACAATGTTGTGTTTAGTTAAATCCACTGGGGCTATTGTTGAGCTAATGCACCATTAGGATGGTGTGTTCAATCTTATAATTCGTACCTATCCAACTTTAAAAATAAATTTCACCATATACCTTCCTATTTTCACACATGGCCACATTGGTCCCAATCCATTAAATAATAGTGTGCTCATCGTTCGCGGTGTAGAAATGTATGTATAAAGCACCGGTGCTCCCAATTTTAGGAAAAACTGTTATAATAAATATAAAAATAATTTAGATGATGCATATTAGAATCATAAATGCACCATCACGGTTCTTGTATTATTATAAATGCATTGGTGAGTGCAATTTATAAAGTGCACTATGTATAATTATTTTTAAAAATAATTGTTTTGTAGATTCAATTCATTATTACCTAGTAATGCATCGTTCGCAGTGTGTTGTATATCACTGTAAGTGGTGCTTGAATATTTTTAGGGTGCACTGTTATGTAAATCCATTGTTTTTGCGAAAAAAAATATGTATTCATATTAATAAATAAAATGATAATTTAATGATTTTTGTTTTGTTTTATATATGCATGGTTGTGTCTATGTACGAGATTGATGGAAGTTAGTGAATCGAAGATGTCATTGGAAAGAGTATCAACAACAACAACATGAGCGACTGGACATATTCAACGTTGCATAGGAGTGGAAGGACAAAGAGAGATGAGAGAGAAACGTGTACCCTTGGCACATTACCATAAAGACACGAGACCCCTTGACGGTTTCTTACCTCCTGAAGTCCTATTAGAAGGATACATCCATAAAGAAGAAGTTAACTTTTTTTTATGTAATTGATCCCTTTTTGGGATCAACATAGGCATGCCTTTTGGTTTTGTCTTGATCTATGGTTTTATCTGATTGAGGAGGACATCTACTTCATCGTTGGGATATCTAAGAGATGGGATAGTTTTCTCCAGTTCCTTGATGTCCCACTTGGTGTCGCAGTGGAGAGTAATCTTGTGTGCTCACAAATATATATCAATGACCAGGTCACTGGCCCTACTATTTTTCAAATTTCTAGAGCACAACTGTGTATTACTTCTTTTGGTGTAAAGGAGTTCAGTGCCTCTCTTTTTTTATGATAATGGTGCACCCCTCTATTTGTGGGAAACACATTAGTTTCCCTCTATCATATTATGTTGATTCTTAACAAGTTATACAACTTGACGAGAACCCGACATTGTTCTTATTTTGTTAGCGGTTAATTTTAATAGTTATTTTTACCTTGATTTCAAAAAGTGTGTATACTCGTAACACCATTTTTCATTTTGGGATAATTTTTTGAGATTTTGAAATTTCTTGGTCATAAAAAAACTATATTTTTTATTTACAAATGCAATTTTTCAAATTTTCAAATTTTACAAAAAATATATACATTTAGTAGATAGTTATAATGAAAAAAAAATACATATTTAAATAAAAAATTTAACTTTTAGAAGATACTTAGAATGAAAAATATATACATTTTTGAAGTTTTTTCTTCAACTCTTCTCTTAAATAAGTCATTTTGAGGGGGATTTGTTAAACATTTGAAAAAATAAAGATATTTCAAACCATTTTTAACCTATTTTCAACTATTTTATGTATAAAAATGATATCTATTAACAACATTTTCCATAAAGTGATGATTCACATAAATTCAACAAAAAATATACCATATACTTGTAAAAAACATATCAAAAACATATTAAAAACCTAATATTTATTCTCAAAATAAAATCTTAAATGAAAACATTACCAAAATATCTTATCAAAAATTTGTGAAGTTTGATATTTTTCTAACCACCATATCTTGTATCATAACATTTAACAACCATTTGATATATAGAGAGAGTGAGATAACCAATATTATAAAATTAAATTTATAACATAAATTGAACAAATATAATACATATTACATGAAAATAAATTTCAAAACAATATAATATAAAACATGTATTTAATAATAAAATTCCAAAACAATATAATAAAAAAATGTTTAAGTTTTATGAAGTGTTAAAGGTATGTTTTGTGGTTTTTTTTGTGTATAAGGGGTAGGCTCTTAAGGATGGAGTGATTTTGGGAATCGCGTCACCTCTTAAGCACCACTCCACCAAGTAGTGGTGACTTGGTGGAGTGGTGCTTAAGGGATGGCATGATTCTGGGAATCGCCCCACCTTAAGACCTTCCTCTTTAACTCATTAAACTTACCATTTATTGAGTAAGACTTTGTGTTTTGAATTCTTTTTTTTTATTTTTTTTAACAATATTTTTTATAATATTAACATTTTTAAATGCTTATGATTTTTTTTGTCATAATTTTAACATTTATTTGGTTAGTTTCTTTGTATTGTTTTTTAATACTCTGTTATAACATTAAAATTTACTTATTTTTATCATTTGCTTTAACTTATTTTATATTAAAATTTACTTATTTTTATCATTTGCTTTAACTTATTTTATATTGTTTTGTTGTTTTATTTGTTTATTATTTATATTTTTAAATACTTGTTAGAGTTTTAAATTATAGTGTTTTTTTTTGTAATTTTTAGAATATTTTATTTTTGTAATTTAGTTGTATCTTAATGTTTTTTTATCTTTTTTTGTTGTTGTTATTTAGTAGTTTCAAAAGGTGTGTATTGACACCATTTTTCATTTGTTTTTCAAATTTTACAATATATATATACACACACATTTTTAGTAGCTAGTAATATTGAAAAAATATATACATTTTCAATTTTTTTTAAATATTTAAAAGCAAGTTAGAATGAAAAATATATACATTTTGGAAGTTTTTCTTTGAACTTTTCTTTTAAATAAGTCATTTTTTGGGGAAATTTTGTAAAGAAATGTGAGAAACCCTTTAATATTGAATATACATTAAAAAAAAGTTTACAATAATCCGTAAAAACCATATCAAAATATTTAAGCATCACAATAAAAAAATAAAAAATAAATATCAAACATAAAACATATAATATAAAATTAAATTTATAACATTAAAAAAATCAAATATAAAACACATAACAAAAAATTAAATTTCAAAATAATATGAGAAAAAACTTAATAATTTTTTTAATGTTTTTTATGAAAAACTTTTAATTTTAAATTTAAAAATATATATAATAACAAAATATTTAAAACAAAAAAAAATATAAAATTAAAAAACAAAATACTTAATATAACATATATCAAATAATGATATGTTTTATGTGGTTAAAGTGTAAGGCCTTAAGGGGGGCATGATTCTGGGAATCCCCTTAAAAAGCACTCAACCACCACTTAGAATGGTGCTTAAGAGGTGGTGTGACTCCCAAAAAAACGCCCCCCTTAAAATCTTACTCCATTCACTTTTTATCAATATCCGATATGTACATATATTATACTAAAAAAAAAATTATATTTTATTATTATATTAACTTTTTTTAATTTGTTTTTTTAATATTTTGTTATAATAAATTTTGTTTTTAATATTTTGTTATTACATTAACTTTTATTTATAGTAATTTTTATTTTATTTTATATGGAAATAATGGTCTAATATATTTTTGAATCATTTTTGTTTAATATAGTGCAAATTTTATATAGTGTTACTAAGACATTTAATAAATACAATTTTAAATTATGATAAAATGATATAATTATACCATATTTTGAAATAGTGTGCTACCAACAGCATCATTAATTTTCAATTTGGGGCTTGATTTTAAGGTTATTGTAAATAACAATAAGAACTATTTTTGTCCATGTCCACGTTGTTAGCCAAAAAGAAAGTGGTGCTATGGGTAGTGCCACTTTTTTATTTGGAAGTGTTTTTTTCACAAAAATAGGAGTTTTTATGACTAGAGTTCTCGTTTTGAGTATAAATTTCTCATCAAGTTGTATAACATGTTTCTTTAGTGTAGATACCTTGATGAATTAGGTGGTTTTTCATTTTCGTGACGTTTTTTTTGCTCTAGATCGATGTCATGCACAGTTTGAGGGGAGGGTCAATTTCCCTTTTTCTTCAAAACTTTTTCATTTAAGTTTTTAGAGGTTTCTAGTCATGAGTCTATCATTTGACTTCCACCCTCCTGGGGTGATGATGGAGGCACAAATGCATTTGTGCAGACAGATGTTTCCCAAGACGGGCCAACTAGAGTTCCTAGTGATGATCACCTCAAAGGTACTAAAGCTACTAGCCAGTGAGGATGATCATACACTGGAGCTTGAGCCATATCCTTACGTGGGATTAAACTAGAGAAGATTTCATAACATATTTATCACCCATCATGAGTCATAGATGACATAGGTAATATTCGCAATCTAGTTGCATTTTATTGTCTTACTTATTGCAAATGAAATTTATTCTAACATTTTATTCAAATTATTTTATTAGATTGCTTAATGAAATTGTCTAATTATTGTTGTGTATTATATATTTTGCAGATATTGGCACATATGATTGGGAGGGGCCTCCACCAATGTAGGAATATGAAGATATGGAGGATCCTAAGTTTCCTATGTTTCCCATACCTTGCTTATGACGCAAGCCAAATTCTAGGTTTCGAGAGGATGTGGCAGATAGGTTATCTACAGTATTGGCTCGACAAGGATTCCACTTTGTAGGAGTCCAGGAGATCGTGTGAGACCCAAACCTAGTAGAGATATGGAGTATGATTCATTGTAATAGGATGAATTTGATGCAGTATATCGTCAATACAGCCAACCTTCTAGAAACTATGAGGGATGACCATTCTATATGATGAGAGAGAACATCGTCCTCCTTCACCTCCTCCTCCATCTCCTCTTTTTCATCACCAAGATGACTGAGAATTGACATATCATCCACCTCCTCATCATCATCATCATGACAAACAACCATTATTTCCACCTTCACCCAAAGTTGTCCCACCACCATCTTCGATTCATCCATAGGTCGATCAAACACCCTCTTCTCCTCACCGACCCGACCTTCCAGCATCCACTACTCGACTTGCCTCCAATATATATAGGATGGTGACAATGGGTGAGATACATCTTCAGGGAGATATACATGCTACTCTCCATTCTAATTTTTTTCCTAAGAGAGGTTATGATGCCTTTGGATCTACTAGTGGAGGAGTCGATGCATCTATCTCTGTTGGAAAAGGTAGTGATGCCTCTGGTTTCATATGTGGACCAACTATTTTATAGAATTTATTGGAATTTGGATGTATATTTGGCATGTATAATGAGTTTAATATCATTTTATATATATGTGTGTGTGTGTGTTGATACTTAATTATATTATCTACTAGATGCTTATTTGTATGTTAGGTCAATTTAGATATGTTTGCTAGCTGTGCTTGATATATTTGTGTGTTAGATGATGTTTAAATATTTTAGATGTATAAGTTAGATGGTGCTTATGTTTGATAGGTGATGTTAGATGATATTTGTAAGATATGTGTGATGGTTATTCTAGATGATATTTATGTTTGTTAGGTAATTTTAGATGTAATTATTCGATGTTTAGCTTATATTATGCTAGGTGATCTATTATATGCGAATGTTCATGTTTGCTAGATGTGTATGTCAAATATGTACTATCAAACACAAATTCCTACAATTTTATATTGTGTATAAACATCTATAAACATCATATATATTTATATTCATTTATATCAAACACAAATGCAGCACCAGGTTGATTCTGGGAGGCTCCCAACCTCACTCACGTTGTATTGAACCATGCTCTTCCATGGTTTCCTCAGAGCCACCAAATCGGTTCGTGCTCAAAACTATGGCAGGACCGAAGAATAACATCCCTCATTCTTCCTATCCTCCATCTTTTACTAACCCTTTCGATAATAACAATGCATTCCATGCACCACCTTCAGTTAACTCTTTCTTTACTTATTTATTTATTTATTTATTTACTCACATTTATTTTAGTTATCTTAGGGTATCTGTTGTTTTTCCCTTTAGTTAGGATTTTTATTTTTACTTTCATTTTTTCAATTTAGCTTTAAATCAGTTTATTTATTATTATTATTATTATTACTCACTTATTTATTTATCATTATTTGTTAATTTTTTTATTTATCTTTTTTCACTTTTTAATTTAATTTATCATATCATAATTTACTTAAGTTCTTTATGATCAATTTATTGTTTCCCTTAATTCAAATACATTGATTATCGTCGCATTCTCGTTGCGACCAAGATTATCAAGGTGTTATGCTTGTTGCATTCCCTTCTGATAATTCCCACAAGCAGGGAGTTGGTTATGATGATCGAGCCAATGTTACCTCAAGTCGTCTACCGTGTGAAGAGCCAAGTGGTTCCTAGGGAATAAGGCTTAATCCTTATTGTGTTCCCCCCAGTACAGTCTTCATGAACGACGAACTCTTGGCCTACCCTCATGGCACGTGCATCTGATGAGATGGAGTTTTCCTCACTCTATTCAAATCTCATCGTGCCCTCTGTTTGCTAGACTTATACGTGTAATTTTTCATCCCCATCACTTGATCTGGGTCGATTGGAAATCGTAATCCCATCCCCTGCACATAAAACAACTTATACATCATATATTATATACAATATTTCAACTATAATATTATACTTGCAATCAACCTCAATTGTAGAGGTTTCTCGACTCATCCAAAGTCCATGCATGTCAGTGCTTCAAACACATCACAATTAAATCATATTATAAACAAGATTAATATCAAATGCCTTAGTCTTCGACTCAGGTAGTGTCTTTGCATATTGATGCTTTCTTGTGTTTCATGTACCTATCTTTCCTATCACACTCGACAGACCATCAGAGTAAATGCTACATAAATTATGTCAATAATTCATTAGTATAAAACATTATACAAAAATTTAATCATTGCTGGTAACTTCACATGATTCTTCATTCACAATTAAAATCATAATATCAGTGCATTCACAATTGACCAAATGTCGACATCATTTTTATAATCATAATTTACTCCTCATATAATCAATGTTATATAATTCTTCTTGGGTGTTATCTTATCAGTAATTCATTGCATCGCACATGTCCAAGTCATCCGAAACAAGATGCCCTCAAAAATATGTCCATACAAAGTTTTTAGATCTCAAATAATAAATAGTCGGGTCATTCGTCATAGAATGCCCTCAAAGAATAGTTGTAATAATCTCAAAAAATATAACAGAAAACAGAGTGTTACATACACCCGTATTTCAAGAAACTTTGTCCCAAAGTTCTAGAGTAAGTATGGATATTGTCTATGTATTTTCAATGTGTCCTCCCAGGTCGCAGTATTGGGACTAAATCTATCCTTGATATTAGATCCTCGCACATGAATAATGCCATGCTAGTTTACACATACACACTAACCATTATACCTTAGTATTGAGTTGTCATTCCTATTTAAACGTAATGATTTAATACAACTACTTGTCCTATCCCTAAATGGGGTATTACATACTCCCCCTCTTTCAGGAACTTCATCTCGAAGTTAATATTTATTGTATATTCTATGCTAGGTTTGCTCGCATTCAAGTCTTCATGCTATTCTCTTCTATTTTCATCAAATATACATGGCTATAAGTACTAGCAGTTCTACTATCATTGATTTTATGTTTCATCCAACAAGGATTTAACACATTTTCATTAATTCCATGGTAATATCACGTAATAGAAATCCAGTAACATTTTCAATAATTTTCAATACTTACTTAGATTTCCAACACCTCCTAGTCTCCCATGAGAATTTGTGATATATGAATTAACTACAATATATATTGTATGAATAATGAATCAAATTTTAGAACATCCAAAGGTAAGTAATAATTCAAATCTAATTGGCTATCCTCTCTTCCAAGGAGAGAATGTATACACTCCTCAATAAAATGTAGATTGGTAAGTTACAATTACAAATTTCCAAATCAATAACATCTATTACATAGTCAACAATCAATGCCTAAGTGTTTTTTTTTGTAATTTGCACATTATATTAACCAGGAAAATCAAAAGTTACATATCGGTAGAGAGTCTAAGGTGGCCTCAGGTAGTGAAACCACCACCTGAGCCATTCAAAATTACATAAGATTCTGGAGTTACTGGATCAAATAAATTCATGTGGCATTAGGGGCCAAGAAAACCTTAAACCGGCTATTAATATACAGGATCTACCTTTATACAAAAAAACTTAACAGAAGATAAGATAACAGTTTATGGAAAAAAAACTTAAAATAGCAGTCTGAACCAAGAAGTGGCCATGTCAACTTCGGAGACATGGATTGAATTAAGGTGGTGGAACCTCCTCCAAGATGGGATAAGCCCACCCCCCTTCCCCTGAATTTGTGACAGAATTAGAACAGGCATGAACGCAGATGGTGGAGACATATGGCTGCTTGGCTCTTCGCAATCCCCCACACGTTTGAACAGAGGTTCAATGGTGGACGGGATAGGAAAAGGAATGATGGTAGAAGCTTCCAAAGCCGTTGTTGGTCCTTTATCCATCAATATTCCTCCTGTGGAGCTGCCACACCCCACCTCCATTGCTCCAACGCGCCTTTGCTCAATCGTCAGGCATATCCAGGCAAAGGTGGTATCCAGGATACTAAGCTAGTTGTCCATGTTGGTCATTTTAGCCTTGACAAAGGAAACAATGTTGCAAGACAAGATCCAAATTCCCATCATATCTTCCATAAGAACCCCCATCGTATTTTTTATCAACCAATAATGGTTGATTTTCCCCCCTCCTCCCATAATGGAGAGCCACTCGTTAACCAGACGACCTTCCTAGCCAGACGACCTTCCCAGTCGTCAATTAAACCGCGAACCGGCATCAAAATTTTGGCTTCGTAGCCCTCGTCTAGCATAACACTTAGACCCCATTGCGAATTTCCACGACCACTGCTTCCCCTGCTAGGGATCCCCCTTTTCCTGGAAATCGCAGAGATCAAAACTAGTTGGTGGTTGTGAAGCTGTGAAACCAGCAGCAGAAAAATGAGATGCAGAACGAACTGACCACGTGGAGTGGAGGCAGTAGTGTGGACACAAAACCAGAAAAAAAACATACACAACATGGTGTGAATGGATAGTGTCGCCACCTTCTTATCTTGTTCCCTTTGTATCCGATGAAAACCAACATGCTTCATCTTGAACACCATTAAAACCAGGTTGAATATTGATGCAACAGGCTTGAGCGTCTCCAGCCTAAGACGAGACAGCTTCACCCACCCGTGCATCGTAACTAAAGGGATGTGGAGGGGTATTAATGCAACTGGCATGTGTGGTGCCATATTGTTGGATCCTAGACCGAGGCGGGATGCATTGTCGGTCAGGCAAGCTGGCACCCGCATACAAGTACACAATCAATGTATAAGGTACTCAACACTCTCCTAGGGATTATTCCAACCCATAGATATTTAATAAATTTGACTCTCGATTTAGATATGATTCCAACATGTTGGAATTTAGTGACTTAGACGATGGTATTAAATTTAATTTCCTAGACATATCTTTGGTATCGTATTCCCAGGTCAACGAGCTCATCATGTCCTTACATTAAATCATCATTCCCATTATCATATGACCCATTTGGTTGTCTTTCCAAGTCATATCATGTTCGTTTTCATAGTCTCATAGAGTTTTATCATGAGAACTAGTAAGGTGGTTAGACTAATAGAGTTCTACTCAACATGATGATCGTCTACATACTTCGTTTTACAAACTTTATCATTGTTTGACCCTTTCGACAGGTTTTTCAAGTTACACTTTTCACATTATCAAATTCTCGGCAAAAAGAACCTTTTTGGTGTCTTGTTAACTAAGATTTATCGAAAGTACTCCCTTGTTAAACGTCTTGCAACTATGTCTTTCAATTATTTTCTCTAAGTCACATCTTTGTAGTGTCCATCTACTAGATTTTAATTCGAGAGATTTAAGTATTTCTATTAAGGCACTCCTAATGAAATTTTTGTTAAATATATAAGTTACAAACTTCATATATATATATATATATATATAAGCAAGAAAGGCATGTTCCTATATTCACAAATATACTATCTTCTAATAAGCGTACCATATGTTATGTTAGCACTCAAAATCGCACCCAAGGCTACGGAAAGACGGACCCCGAGGTAACAGCAGAACTGCTTTAGAAAAGGGAGTTGGCTTCTCCGTTTCCAGAGAGGGATCTCTCACAAATATATAAAAAGGCCAGATATATTGTCACGAAATGAATTTCAAATATTGGTGGTTGAAACAAGGTAAAAATGTATTGGGCTATGGAGTCACAAATCACCAAGAAACACAAAGCAGTTTGTACATGCAATGTTTGCAAGAAAAGGGTAGCATTTCTGTTACGGTCGATATAGTTTTGGGTCTGGTGGAAAGGGAAGAACGATGACAGTCCATCAATGTAGAGCACCGAAAAGATGAATTCTACATCGACTTTGGAGGAAATATTTGGTGAATGTCTAAAAAAATGGCCAGAGCATAGAAATATGAATTCTTAACCATTATACACTAGTCAAAGACATGAAGAAAACATAACAGAAAGAATAACAGGAAATACATGCACATAAAGAAAGAAGATTGCGGACTGTAACTGAGAAACACACAAGAATTCTTGCATTCAAAGGCCAACATTTGGCTCGGTAACTTGTATTAAAGCAGCTCAAAATTACATAAACACCATAGTCTTACGGGTTCCGACCAACCCTTTCCCTCTATGCAGAGTCCTATTATAGTGTTTCTGGCCCCCGAAACTAACTTCGAAATAGGGCTAGAAACCAGTTACAATCATGATAAAAAATCCTAACTAATTCGAACGTGGCCTATTCGCCACGATTAATACATATAAAACAAAACATGGAGCAACGCGCATGCTCGGCTTAATGGTAATGCAGCGTCCTCAGTTTGCAGGCTCGCTTGTTTGGAAAACGACGACTCAGGACGCCCTTGTGTTCATTATGTGTTCGATGGCTTGTTCGGCCTGTGCTCATAGCTGGCACGAAGGTTTTTGTTCCTTCTGTGTTTAGCTTTCCGTCCAGCCCCTTTGTCTCCTAGGAACACTGTTATTGGTGGGGGCTTCGGGAAAGACCGCACTGTTTTCGACAGCACCACGTCCTTGAGGTGGCTTGTCATTCTTGTGCTTCTCTTCTCCCATGAAGAGGGTCCTCCTACATGTCATACGGCATGGCACCTCCTTGGATTCATCACCACCCAAGATAAATTTGGCAAGAGGAGTGAGTGGGAATGATGACGAAAGGCCATGACCTTTTCTCCCTCCATCTAAGCATCCGCTCCAACAGGTCACCCCTAGCAATGGTCACCATGTGCTGAGATTATGGAGATATTGACCACCTCCGGAGGTTTTGGTGGGATACCCACTAGACAAGAAATTCCAGGCACAGCTTCCGCGAGGGTGTTACATTCTATTATGACAGCAATACCCTAACTGAGCCTCAAAGGATCCATCTAATGTGTTGAACATCCTTGCCTCGACCTCGCTGGTGTCAGGGAGTTTCTCTAATGCAATGAACGTCCTTAACCTGATGGTTGGAGCTCTCTCAGTAGAAAAACTTAGGAACAATGGAATTTCGAAGCGAAGCTCACCAATTAATAGAACACCTTGATAAACAAGCTTCTCAATCAAGGAAGCCATTACAGACTTCTCTTAAGACTCTTAGGATTCTTACCAAACTAACCTTCAACCATTTTACCCTCTCTTCGATAGTTACCCAGTCTATATCTTCAAATGGTGTTGAATGGGGTGTTTATATAGAGCTGAGAGGTAGGACTCTACGATGGCCCCGTCAACACTCTCACACATGCCATCATCAAGTAGCCCGATGACATCACGCGTGGTCATGTGGTTCGATATCTGGTCTTTATGCTGAGATACCAGTCACGACGCCTTTTCTGTTTGCGATGCCATGCTATTAACTACGGAAGTGACTTCTAGTCTCATTCCTCATCGTCTCTCATTCAGCCTCATGGCACATGGACTAGACGCCTTGCATCCAACTACCCTTCCTAACGACGACATCAGTCTGTCTTTGTTCTCTGCATCTTCTGCTCCTTCATCCTGCTTCGTGTGAGGTCCATACTTGTCTTCGGTCGTTCAACCATCAGGACGCTTTTCTGATCATCATAAGTGTGACGTAACAAACCTTCTGGATTCTAGGGAGTGACCTATGTTATGAAGCTAGTTTCCTTAGCCGTAGATATGCTCCAATGGCGTCTGGACCTTTGATTACCTTTCACCTCTGCCCTTCGCATACTCACCCCAAAATATAACATCTTTGCATCCAAGGCGAGCGAAATTGTGTACAACCATGGCCTTATGTCTTGGTCCTGACAGTGCCCTTTTGAAATGAGCGGCTCATACACAAAACAACAGCCTTCCTCTCTGATTCTCCCTTGCCCGAATTTCAACGAGAAGAATCATTCCTAGCCCTTCAATCAGAGATACTTCAATCTTCATCATCCACACGTAACAGACGTGTCACATTTCACATATTTTAAAGGCATTTTACCCCGTGTGTGTTTGATCAACGAAAAAACTGTCCGTCATGGATCTTCCTCCGACCCAATCTACCTCGTCAAAACTTGCATATGTTTAACCCATTTCGCGGATTTGGGAACAGGAATCCCACCAAGCACTTTGATTTAGTGAAATTAACCTCCTCCCCTTATCTATCTCTCATTCAATCCTGACCCTTGAGATCTGTGGGCCTTTTAACCTATTCCGCAAAAATGCAAAAGTGACTTGGGTCGTGCATGTCATATTTGAGAAACCCATTATCTCCGTTGATCTGGCCCACCTCTAAATCGCCACCGTTGAAATATCATCTCCCTTCTCATAGCTTCGGTTAATCTGCATATACTCTTTCTCCCTTTACCCTTGAAATATGAGAAGGATTACGACCACAAATATGTTTATTCTTTCCTCATTCGACGGGTCACCACACTTGCAAACTAGCTTCCTCCTGCTGAAATCAAAATCCGTTAAACCAATTTGTTTTCTCACACAATTCAGGATTTGATTGCCCTGTTTTCATACATTTTCAAGGCTTAAAAGATCATGTCTCTGTGATCACCCTTTAGCCTAGGATTAAAGGTGACATGAGGAGAATTTTATATAAATTCTCGGTATTTTGCTAAGGTCAATTTGCCGCAAAATCCTAGCAGACCTTGCTCCTTCAATCATTTAACGCGGAAGAAAATCAACGCTAACAAGTGGCTCCAACTAGGGATGATATCCTCCCTGTGAGGTAGAAAATCACAACGTAGACCATGTGTCGAATCCATTGGGCAGCTCCCTAGACCTTGCTGTGAATTTTCAGCATGCTCCAATAACCAAAACTGAACCAATCGATGCAGCCAAACTAGAAAATCTGAACCGACACTAAAACTGCTTTAAAAAGGGATGCTCGTCATGTCGAGCTTATTCATCTCTACCTACCTACCCTACCTACTGAGCCTCAATGCTCAGTCAAATAACCTCTAACTTCCAGTGAATCCTGCTAAGCAAAAGGTCCCATAGACCTATCTTCTCTTCATGCCAGATGAAAAACATAACTAAAAGACCTGGTGGTGCGAGGTTATAATAAAGGAATCGATCTTTACAATAAAGATATAACCAGTCATTACTATTTCCCAACTTCTCCATGTAATCTGCAACTGGATCATAAAAACCCTGAACGCCTCCAAATTCTTCTGCCATTTATTTGACATGACAGAAATGTTCCAACTGCCACTCTTCCAGCACCCTGCCAGAATGCCACTCAAGAAAACCATGTTAGGAGAGCCTCGGGTCATCTGCTATTGCGACATCAACCTCTCTATGTAAGATCTCAGCATTCAAAACCTGATCCTTACAAGTGTTTTGAAGAAAATAGCATTGTGTTCTTCGACAGAATTGGGTAAATTATTTTCTGAGTCTAAAACACATAAAGAAGTGTCCTATCTGGAACCCTCTTCGGCTTCTTGGTGACATTCCTGGCTAAAAATTCCTTCCGTATACTCGACGACGAGATCATAAAAAACGCGACATCCTCCAGACAATTATGTCATTTGATTATCTTGAGAAAAATGCTCGAGAAGTAACCTCTCCTACCCACAATTGGATTGGTCTTCCAAGGAGCTACGCACAGAGTATGCATAACAGTTTTCAAATGAGATTTCATGACTCTCACCCATAATTTCTAAGATCGGTACTTCATTCCTCGTACATGCTTCAGCAAAGGCACGATCATCCTCTTCAACAGGATCCAATAAACAAAACACTTCTCCTCGACACGAGGTTTTTGAATTTGAAAAATATGGAGAAGTATTTATTTTAGAAACCTCTTTTCCTTCCCTATCAGGTTCTGGACTTGAAAAATCCCCAGTTGTTTTCTTAGGCATGGTATCCAAGTAGTCATATTCATATTCATCATATATAGGTACGCCTAAATCTTTTTCGAAACTACCAGGGACATAACTTGCAACAGGCTAGTTGCAATCTTCAGAAAACAAACTGGTAGAACCGCTTACCCTTTCATCAATATACTGATCCCTTCTCTATTCATCAAAGATAGGGATGGGCTGCCAAGAGAATATTTCTTTCATCTCATGCAACTCGACCAGGTTTAACTCTTTGTCGCTTATATCGTTGTTTCCATGGTCTAAGAGCCTCCTTGACATTCTAAGGTTTTCTTCGGCCTCCAATGAATCAACAAACATACTCTGCAATGCGACTGATTTTCTCTTCAACAGAAATAAAGACAATTCAGGAGGAAAAACAAACACATAATGCAGCTTCGCAGCACCTTATAAGGGTTGAATTTCCTTTGGCATGCTATAATAAAAAGTCGAAAAACCTCCTGTTGAAACTTGACATAGTTTCACCTTCATGTTTCCTCATAGAATAAAACTCTGAGAGTATTTGGTCCAATGATCTTCTTTCACCCCAAAGTCCTAAAAATGTATTAGAGAACTCCTCCCATGTAGTGATGGATCCAGGCTGCAGATGTCTAAACCATTTTTTAACATCGCCTTGCAAAGATTGGGAAATAGCTCTCATACAAACATCATCATGCTCTATCTTAAAAAGGTCAAGAAAATACTCAAGGTCTTGTAAATGTTTCTCAGTCGTAAGGTCTTTAGACTCTTAGTCAAACTTAGGGAGGTATTAGTAGTGTTTTGTAGGGAAGTCATGAAGGGTCTGAGGCAAGTGAAGATGCATATATCGGTTTTGGGTATTGGATGCAACAAAGTTTTGTGGAAATGACATGACCTTGGGTATGGCATCGTGAGGTCCACTAGGTTGCCTCTTAATGTCAGGGATTTCAAGCGAAAGGTCTTGATTAAAATTAGGCGTACAGGATGAAGAGATACTCTCAGTTTGTAAGGAAAGATTTACAGGAGTGAACTCAAAACTTTTCTTGGAGAGAAATAAGCCATGATGGATTATTTTAATAAACTTAGAAAAAGAGAAGAAAATGTTTTCAATAAAAGCTAAGATGTTTTGGAGAAAGTTGGATCTTAAGTACCGTGTATTTTCATCAAGCCTACCCATGCCTTTACCGTGAGTTCACTTCCACCGTGTTAGGATATTTAGACACTTAGGAGTTAGTTAAGATCAACCTGTGTAATATATCTGTTAGGTAAAAGTGTGTTTCTTTAATATGCATTAGTATGCATTTGTAAATATTATAATCTGACGGTCATAATATGTTCTAGACATAGAGTGTTTCGACGGTTCAATTTTTCTTAGATCATACCTACCATTGATCTGTGACTTAACACCCGATTGGTCTATGATCTCTATTTAAATAGCATAGAAGTTCCTTTGCTAATTGATCGATTATGAGAAGCTCATGTAACTTTCTTTCTTTTGCATAATAAATTGCTCCAAGTAGCTATTTGGCTGGGGCCGTGGACTGTTTCCCTCTCGAGGGTTTTAACCACGTGACAAACATCGATGTGTTGATCTATGATCTATTTGTTTGAAGCGGTTTCTCAAGGTGTTCAGTCTTTTGGGAGTACCATGTGTACCCGAACATGGTATCAGAGCATTTCTGAAGAGCCGCTTTCAGTTTTGATCGAACCGATGTTGCTGAAACTTTGAAAAGGTTTCTGGTTCTAGATTTTCTGTGCATTTGTGGCCTGTGGGAGATGTTACATTGCGTCCGAAGCGCCGTTTCCATTGAGAAATAGTTTTCGTTTCACCGAAAACCGTTTCTGTTTGTTCCAAAAACAACCATTTCGGCAAATCTAAAAGTATAATGTTACAGTGACGAATTTGTTTTTTTTTTAAATCTCTCATATTTTATCAGTTTTATTACTATATATTTACTGTTTTAGTCTCGGATTGTTGCCTTCCCTGGCTGCGTATGCTTTTTGCCGTGCACCTTGCGTGATCGCGACGAATCAGAAACAGAAAGGGAAAGTTGTTTTTCTTGTCTTCTCGGCGACGTATGCTCTTTGTCGTGCACCTTGTGCGATCACGGCAAATCAAAAATAGCAAGAAAACTTGAAAACGTAGATTTTCCGGGTAAGCTAACCAAGATCTAACCCCTTTGTGTGGAAAAAAGTTTTTTTTGTTTTTGTTTTTCGTTTTTTTGTGTGATTTGCAAAAAAAAGGGCAAGCACGGAGAACGAGAGAGAAGAGTAAAAAAAAAAAAACCTCTTTCTATTTCCATTCTTTTACGTACCTTTTAAACTTAACTCACTTGGTCCAATGTTGCTTTATTCCTTAATAGGTCTTGAGTTCAAGTCTTATTAAGCTATTTTTTAGTGCATGCAATTTCTATTTTCAAGTTACTTTATTGTAAAAGTGCATCTCACATAAATAAAATAAAATAAAAAGTGAGTCACTTAAGTCTTTTAATTTATTGCCGCACTATTTAAAAGTAACATTATTGTAAAAGTGAACCTCACTTATTCTACAAAAGCGATTCACTTCAAAACAACTTTATTGTAAAGTGGTTGTCAAAGGTTGATCTTGGGAAGCGGGAGGTTCGTTTTTTTAGTTGGTCAAGTTAATATCTGCCACGTCACTATTGGGAACATCTTCAACATTTTCTTTGATCAAGCATAACTTCATCATCCAAAATCAGTTTTCAGTGCCGTTTTTTTTAAAACCGCATATTTTTTCGAGCTCTTTGCATCCAAATAGTTAGTTTCTCTTCTTTCAGCCATTATTTTACAGTATGGTCGCCCCTTGTGATATTATACTTACAAGTTCTAACTATTTCTCATGGAAATCTCGTATGGAGGATGTTCTGCAAAGTAAGGGACTTTTCAGGATAACCTCAGGGAAAGAAACAGAACCCACTTATGATGATAAGAAAATTAAATGGAAAAATAGATGTGATGAAGCTCGTGGATTGATTGAGATGTCAATCTCTACTAATTTGCGATTCCACATATCTGGAATTGATGAACCTGATTTAGCTTGAGAAAAGTTGAAATCTGTGTTTGGTAAACACAATAAAATTCGGGGTCATCAACTTGAGAATAAGTTGATTTCCTTATATCCAAATTATTTTTCATGCATTCAAGACTATTTATCTAAGTATAAAACTCTTAGACTCTTATGTGCAAAATGCAAGATTAAGAAAAAAGACAAACAATGTATTTATCATATTCTTTCCAAACTTGGACCTGCATATTCTGTTTTTGTATCTACATTCTACTCCATGAAAGAATCCTTGACTGCAACTAGCTATCAAGAGCCTAGTCTTGAATATTTTTGTGATTACTTAATTAGAGAGCAAAATAAGCTCATTCACCTTGGAATAATTAACAATGCAGATACATCTGGAAAAGCCTTCTTATCCCAACAGAAAGACAAGTCCAAGCCTCCCAAAAAACAAAATTTTTGCAATAATAAGCCAAACAACAAGGGTCTCAAACCCTCTCAGTCAGCTCCTTCTTTAAAAAATGACAAAAGATCCAAGCCAAAAGCAAAGAAGACTAAGCGTCATTGCAATTTTTGTGGGAAAGATAATCATGATGAATCTAAGTGTTTCAAAAAGATGGCAGCCTTGGAAGCAGCAATGAAGAAGCACCACATCAGCCTAGATTCGTCTTCAAAATCCAACTCTCATAGACATGCACTTTGTGCTTCTGATTACTCTTATACTGCATCTTCTTCTTCTACTTCAAATGAATGGCTCATTGATTCTGAAGCATCTAATCATATGGTCGAGGATCAAGCCATCTTTTCTACTGTGCATAAATGTAACACCAAACAAATATTTGTTGGTGATGATAGATCTCTAAGTGTTGTAGGATCTGGAACAATTCCAGTAGAAAATGGTCATTTCAGTGATGTACTATGCGTTCCAAAAATTTCCTGCAATTTGTTATCAGTCTATCAAATTACTCATTCAAATGAAGGTAAAACTGTGACGTTTACACCTCACCAAGTTGTAATCAAGGATTTTAAAAATCCTCAAAATGTCCTTGCTACAGGAACTGTTGATGATATTACTAGGTTGTACAAATTTAACATCTTTGGGTCGTCACCTTTTCCTTTAGTTTTTGTTGCTCATAGTGATAACTTGAGCAAACTTTGGCATGAGCGATTTGGTCACTAAAATTATCGCTCATTGCAACAACTATGTAAAGACAATATGGTGACTGGTCTTTCGATGGTATGTTGCAAGGATGGTGTTTGTTCCGGTTGTGTACTCAGAAAACATCATCGAGACAGTTTTGACAAGCGTGCCTCTTGGCATGCCTCGGTTCCCTTAGAGCTTGTGCATAGTGACTTGTATAGCCCTCTTCCATCTGCTTCATTTTCTGGTTTCAAATATTTCTTAACTTTCATTGATGACTACTCCAGACGCACTTGGGTTTACTTCCTAAAACTTAAGAGTGAAGTATTTAACATGTTCTTGGCCTACAAGGCCCTTGTTGAAAAACAATCTGGTAATCCAATTATCAAGTTAAGATCTGACAATGGAGGAGAATATGTTAACAACAAGTTCACTACTTTTTGCACTGAACAAGGAATCCAACAATAGCACATTGTTCCATATACACCACAACAAAATGGTGTAGCTGAATGGAAGAACCGCACTTTAAAAGAAATGGCTAATTGTATGATCCAATCTAAGGGACTAAGTCTTCAATATTGGGCTGAGTCCATAAATTGTGCAAATTACATAGTTAATCGCACACCCACTAAAGTTTTACAAGGTATAGCACCGGAAGAAGCATGGAGTAACATTAAACCATATGTAAGTCACTTTCGTGTGTTTGGTTATGAAGCATGGGCTCAGAAGATGTAAAAGGTTATAGACTTCTTCAACACCATTCACATGATATAATCATTAGAAGAGATGTTAAATTTGATGAAAATCTCTTGGCCTACGAGCCTAACTTGGCGGATGTGCCATCTTTGGCCTGCGAGCCTGATTCGGAAATTGTGCCTTCTTCTTCTTCTTCTTTCAACTTCCTTGACAGGTTTCCAACTCCAGTTTCTGATGATGACAGTGAGGATGAAAATCCACCTCTGCCTGCTCATGTTCCTCAAATTGCACCAGCACCAATGCCTCCTCGATTGGTCCGTTCAACATGTGAAGCAGATGTTTATCTTGTCGGTGATCCTAGAGATCAACCTCGAACACATTCTCAGTTTCAGCGAGTCTCTTCCCTTCTGGCTCAAGTTTTCGAGAATCATGATCCATAAACTTTTGCAAAAGCTTCAGGAAATCCAGATTGGGATGCAGCTATGGATGAAGAATATCGTTCCTTAATAGCGAACGATACTTGGGATCTTGTTCCTCTTCCAAAAGGAAGAAAACTTGTCAGATGTAAATGGGTCTACAGAACTAAGTATGCAACAGATGGAAGTGTTGAAAGACTTAAGGCAAGATTAGTTGCCAAAGGTTTTTCCCAAGTTGAAGGGATTGACTACAATGAAACATTTTCCCCTGTAGAAAAAATGAACTCCACTTGCCTTGTTCTTTCCCTTAGAGCCTTACATAACTGGAAAGTCCATCAAATGGATGTCAAGTCTGCCTTCTTACATGGTGATTTACATGGAACAACCTCCTAGATATGTTCAGAGTAACTCTAGCCTTGTTTGTCTCCTTAAGAAATCCTTATATGGCCTTAAGCAAGCTCCTAGAGCTTGGTATGCCAAAATGGATAGCTTTCTCCTTGACACTGGTTTTTCTAGATGCCATTCTGACCCCAATGTCTATACCAAAAAAGTAGGAAACCATCTCATCATACTTGTTCTTTATGTTGATGATCTTATCCTTACTAGTAGTGACCCTAAACTTATAACCCATGTGAAATCCTGTCTTAAGCAAAATTTTGAAATGTCAAGCTTAGGACATTTGCATTATTTTCTTGATCTCCAAGTCTTGCAAACCAAAGAAGGAATCTTTCTTTCCCAGACTAAGTATGCTTATGACCTTCATCGCTTCCACATGGAAGATTGTAAACCAGCCCCTTCTCCCTTCCAATCTGGAGTCAAACTTTCTGCCACTTGTACTTCCCCTGAAGTAGATGCCACCTTGTATCGTCAGCTTGTTGGTAGTCTTTTATACTCGACTCATTCCCGTCCTAACCTTTCCTTTGTCGTTGGTCATGTTTCCTGTTATATGCAAACTCCTCATGAAAGTCACTGGAAAGCAGCAAAAAGAATACTTCGATATATTCAAGGTACAATTCAATTTGGGATTCATTACAGTACAGGGAGGAAACCTTTGTTGGTTGGTTTCACTCATACAGATTGGGTCAGCGATCCTGATGATCAAAAGTCTACTCCAGGTTATGTTTTCAGTTTGGGATCTGGACCTGTCACTTGGGCTTGTAAGAAACAACAAGCTCTTGCTCTTTCTTTAGCAGAAGCAGAATATCGAGCCGCCGTTAATCCCAATCAGAAGCTTTATGGCTTCGACAGATCCTTTCAGAGTTTGGATTCGAGCAGCAGCAGCCTACTCCACTTTGGTGCGACAATCAAAGTGCCATCAAGCTTGCCAAAGATCCAGTTCTACATCAACGCAGCAAACACATTGAGCTACACATGCACTTCATCAGAAATCTTGTTCATGATCGTGTTCTTGAAATGCTCTATTGCCCTACAGATGATCAAGTTGCTGACATATTCACCAAGTCTCTTACAGAAGCGAAGTTTTCTAAACTTCGATCTATGTTAGGAGTTCAGGAATGTGTTCTTAAGGGGGGATAGGCTCTAATGCCTCCTTCCTTCTCCTAATAGTGTCACTTTTGTAAATTCTTCAATCCTATCCCAAGTTGTTCTTAAGGGGGGATATTAGGATATTTAGACACTTAGGAGTTGGTTAAGATCAACTTGTGTAATATATCCGTTAGGTAAAATTGTGTTTCTTTAGTATGCATTAGTATGCATTTGTAAATATTCTAATCCAATGGTCACGATATGTTCTAGACATAGAGTGATCCAATGATTCAACTTCTCTTACATCATACCTGCCATTGATCCATGGCTTAACACCCGATTGATCTATGATCTCTATTTAAATAGCATAGAGGGTCCTTGGCTAGTTGATCGATTATGAGAAACTCATGTAACTTTCTTTCTTTTGCATAATAAATTACTCCAAGTAGCTATTTGGCTAGGGCCATGGACTGTTTCCCTCTCGAGGGTTTTAACCACATGACATACATCGGTGTGTTGATCTGTGATCTATTTGTGTGAAGTGGTTTCTCAAGGTGTTCAGTCTTTTGGGAGTACCCTCTGTACCCGAACACACCGTAGAGTCTACCAACTTCCTTTGGAGATTTGATTTTCTGGATCACGACACTAGGGGAATTGTTGAAGCATTTGAAACACAAGTTCTCAGAAAGGTGGAAACACCAGGTGAAATATTTATCATCTTCTTGATGTCTGACTACTGTTCACCATCGCCATTCTAATTTCCAACGCTATCATCCATAGCTCGAGAGGATTTAAACCCTCCTCCTCATGTCAATACTTATGGTCGTTGATCTCCCCAGTGGAGTCATCTTCTAGAATCTTTTTAGTGGAGTCTCAATGGAAAACGATACAACCTTCCTCATGCAGGGGTCCTTGTTTTCCCACAGAAACCCTTTAACCTTAGAATCCCTTTTCGTTCTTTCAAGGAATAAGTTTCAATTTTGTCCCCGGTAACGGTGCCAATTTGTTAACACTCAGAATCGCACCCAAGGTTGCAGAAAGGAGGACCCTGAAGTAACAACAAAATCGCTTTAGAAATGGGAGTTGGCTTCTCTGCTTCCAGATAAGGATCTCTCACAAATATATAACAAGGCCAGATATATTGTCACAGAATGAATTTCAGATATTGGTGGTTGAAACAAGGTAAAAATGTATTGGGTTGTGGAGTCACAAATCACCAAGAAACACAAATCAGTTTACACAGGCAATGTTTGCAAGAGCAGGGTAGCATTTTGGTTACGGTCGATATAGTTTTGGGTCTGGTGGAAAGGGAAGAACGATGACAGTCCATCAATGTAGAGCACCGAAAAGATGAATTCTACATCAACTTTGGAGGAAATATTTGGTGAATGTCTAAAACAACAACCAAAGCATAGGAATATGAATTCTGAACCATTATACACTAGTCAAAGATATAAAGAAAACATAACAGAAAGAATAACAGGAAATACATGCACATAAAGAAAGAAGATTACAGACTGTAATTGAGAAACACACAAGAATTCTTGCATTCAAAGGTCAGCATTCAGCTCTATAAATTGTATTAAAGCAGCTCAAAATTACATAAACACCACAGTCTTACAGGTTCCGACGAACCCTTTCTCTCTATGCAGAGAGTCCTCTTATAGTGTTTCTGGCCCCCGAAACTAACTATGAAACAGGACTAGAAACCAGTTACAATCATGATCAAAAATCCTAACTAATTCGGATGTGGCATATTCGCCACGATTAATACATATAAAACAAAAGAACATGGAGCAACATGCATGCTCAGCTTAACAGTAATGCAGTGTCTTTAGTTTACAGGCTCGCTTGTCTGGAAAGCGATGGCTCAGGACACCCTTGTGTTCATTTTGTGTTCGATGGTTTGTTCGATTTGTGCTCACAGCTGGCACGAAGGTTTGTGTTCCTTCTGTGTTTATCTTTTCGTCCAGCCCCTTTGTCGCCTGGGAACATTGTTATTGGCGGGGCCTTTGGGAAAGACTGCACTATTTTTTACAGCACCACATCCTTGAGGTGACTTGTCATTCTTGTGCTTCTCTTCTCCCAGGAGGAGGTTCCTCCTACAAGTCATACGACATGGCACCTCCTTGGATTCGTCACCACCCCAGATAAAGTTGGCAAGTGGAGTGAGTGGAAATGATGACAAAAGGTTGTGACCTTTTCTCCCTCCATCCGAGCATCTACGCCAATGGGTCGCCCCTACCAATGGTCACCACATGCTAAGATTATGGAGACAACGACCACCTCCGGAGGTTTTGGTGGGATACCCATTGGACATGAAATTCCAGGCACAACTTCCATGAGGATGTTACATTCTATTATGAAAGCAATGCCCTCACCAGCCTCAAAGGGTCCATCTAATGTGATGAACATCCTTTCCTCGACCTCGCTGGTGTCGGGGATTTTCTCTAATGCAATGAACTTCCTTACCCTAATGGTTACAACTCTCTCAGCATGAAAACTTAGGAACAGTGGAATTTCGGAGCGAGGCTCACCAATTAATAGAACACCTTAATAAACAAGCTTCTTAATCAAGGAAACCATTACAGACTTCTCTTAAGACTCTCAGGATTATCAGCAAACTAACCTTCCACCAGTTTACCTTCTCTTCGACAATTACCTAGTCTATATCTTCAAATGGTGTTGAACGGGGTGTTTATATAGAGCTAGGAGGTAGGACTCGACAATGGCCTCATCAACACTCTCGCACATGCCATCATCAAGTAGCCCGGTGACAGCACGCACGGCCATGTGGTTCGGGATCCGGTCTTTATGCTGAGATACCAGTCACATTTCCTTTTCTGTTTGCGGTGACATGCTATTAACTGTGGAAGTGACTTCTGGTCTCATTCCTCATCATCTCTCGTTCAGCCTCATGGCACATGGACTAGACGCCTCGCATCCAACTAACCTTCCTGATGACGGCATCAGACTATCTTCGTTCGTTGCATCTTCTGCTCCTTCATCCTGCTTCGTGTGAGGGGCATAGTTTTCTTCCGTTGTTCAACCATCAAGACGCTTTTCTGATCATCATACGTGTGGCACAACGAACCTTCTGGATTCTAGGGAGTGACCTATGCTGTGAAGCTGATTTCCTCGGATGTAGATCCGCTCCAATGGCGTCTGGACCTTTGATTAGCTATCACCTCTACCCTTCGCATACTCACCCCAAAACATCACATCTTTGCATCCAAGGTAAGCGAAATTGCATACAACCATGGCCTTTCATCTTGGTCCTGACAGTGCACTTTTGAAATGAGTGGGTCATACACAAAATAGCAACCTTCATCTCTAATTCTCCCTCGTACGAATTTCAACGAGCAAAATCATTCCCATCCCTTCAATCGGAGATACTTCAATCTTCATCATCCACGCATAATGGGTGTGTCACATTTCGCAAATTTTAAAGGCATTTTACCCCACGCATGTTCGATCAACAAAAAAACTGTCCGTCGTGGATCTTCCTCCGACCCAATCTACGTCATTGAAACTTGCATCTATTTAACCCATTCCGCGGATTTGGGAACATGTATCCCACTGAGCACTTTGATTTAGCGAAATTAACCCCCTCCGCTGATCTATCTCTTAGTCAATCCTGACCCTTGAGATCTGTGGGCCTTTTAACCTATTCTGCAAAAATGCAAAAGTGACTTGGGTCGTGCATGTCATATTTGTGAAACCTATTATCTTCATTGATCTAGCCCACCTCTAAATCACCATCGTTGAAATATCATCTCCCTTCTCGTACTTCGATTGATCTGCATATACTCTTTCTCCCTTTACCCTTGAACAGTGAGAAGGATTACGACCACATCTCGATTTATTCTTTTCTCATTCGACGGGTCATCGCACCTGCAAACTAGTTTCCTCCTGCTGAAACCAAAATCCTTTAAACCAATTTATTTTCTCACACAATTCAAGACTCGATTGCCCTATCTTCATACTTTTTCGAGGCTTAAAAGATCATGTCTCTGCGATCACCCTTCAACCAAGGCTTAAAGGTGACATGAGGAGAAGTTTATAGAAATTCTCTGTATTCTGCTAAGGTCAATTTGCCACAAAGTCCTAGCATACCTTGCTCCTTCGATCATTTAGCGCGGAAGAAAATCAGCGTTAACATGCTCATTTATAAATTGCAATTATTTCAACATCTATACAATGAAACTCCCTTTCATCTCTCTTTAATATGTAAATTCAACTCTTTAGAAATATAAATGTATAAAAGGTAATTCTTTTAGTACATATATATTTGCGCACGCCTCCTTTGTCAATGACACCCATAAGGACACACACAACACTTCCAAAAATAGAACAAATTTTATCAAGGCCCATAATATATATGAAATGCAATTTCCTTTCATCATAAATTTATATATGAATGCAATCATATACAACATTTACAACTGATCATATAAAACATAATTATAATTACAATTAAATACCAATCCTTCCATAACCCCAAATGCAATCCTCTACAACCTATATTTAACATGCATAGAAATATATAAATATTTCAATCTTTTTCCAACACGAATAAGATACAAGAAAATTGCATTTATCTGTATCCACCTACACATAAACCCTATGCTATGTATTCCTTCATTCACCTTCCATGACATACATAACGAGAAATACTTAAAATATACATGAAACTCGTGGCAATACAAACAATCTAACTATATGTCCATTCTAATATAGATGCACAAACAACTAATTTGTGACTTTTGAACTCAATTTACTATAGGAAAAATGCATTGCAATAATAATCAAACTAAGCCAATTCACATTTATATTAGTAAATATCGTTCATTTATTATCTATCTAAATAATAATTGAAACATATATATATATATATATATATATATATATATATATATATATATATTATGGGGACATCAAGTTTGGTCCGTATATATCACTGTATAGCCACCCAGGGATTTGACCCCGAGACCTTCTGCTCACAACTTACAGCACTCAACCACTTGAGCCAGCCCACCAAGCTATATATATATATATATATCAAAAGTCTACCATTTTCACTATGATTATTTAAGCTACATTTCCCATCCTAATTCTAATACATAGATAAAAGTTACCCTGTATATTTTCTTAACTCAACTTCACTATTCAAATCTAAATACAAATACTTAAGAAACATTTCAAACTCATTTATATATATATGAATGACATTTCAACTACTTGATCTGAATTCAATGCACTATTTTAAATCTAGATATATAATTGTTTAGGACAGAATTCAAAAATCATTTTATATAAATATATGTTACAATCCATATAAATTAAACTCACATTTACCATTCGAAAAACCAGCAGTAATTATATTAACACCAGTAATTATATCACCACCACATTCGCATCTCTTAAAATTCAAGATCATTAACTGACAGTTTACCATCAAAGGGACACATGGCTGGAGGAGACCAACCAGACAGGTTTTAGTTATTCATTGCACGGGTCAATCAAGTGAACAACACAATCGATTGATGGGGATCATAATCGGATCACCAAGTTGTCTATTTGCAACCCTCTAGATTTGATCTCTACGAGTTTCACGTGGGTACACTAAGTGTTTCCACCGAGCTGGTTTGGGAGGACTCAGAGTGATTGTTCTCGGCAATCAATAATCATCCTGCTGTAGAGCATTCAATGCGACTGCAGCAGGCATATTAACGGTTGGATCTTAAACAGTGCAGCAGGCTAAGTATTGATCACCATTGTTCTCTACCAATAAGTAGATGATCCAAGGATTGATATCGATGCTATCCCCCTCAACACGGGTTGGATACTACGCCTCTGATTATTAATAGAAGGATCGAATGAAAAGAGGCATGGAAAGGGGAAAAGGAAGAAGAGGAATATGATACACATGATTCGATTGCAAACTTTACCAATTAATCTACAATGTTTTACAGATCCTTACTCAGTAATTTTACCAAGGAAATTCTATCAACCAATGTTGTCCTCATACTTTATGTCTTGGATTCTCAAGCATTTAGAGGCTGGTATCTATACATATTTCAAAGGAGAAAAGGGCACATTGTCTATTAATAATAACATATCCACCCTCATGTTCATAATTAAAAAATCGATCTGTAATATTGGCAGTTGTATTTTCTCAAATGGAAATTGGCATTAATCTCTTCCTACACCAACTATTTAGAGTAACCTCAGGATTTGCCCACACATAAAGACATGGATATACTTTTAATCTAGTCATTAGTACACACGCAAAGATAATTTACACCTAGCAGTTAAAATCCATTAAAGCATATCAAATATTGGATCGAATTAGCCATTAATTAATTGATACAAACGTTTATAATCGAAACAGTAGATTAAAAGGGGGGATCTTGTTTATGTAGTCCATCTTACACTATTCTATACATCCCTAATACATCCTATATGAGTTCTTGAATCAGATGACCGCTTATGAATTCCCAAAAATAAACAACCCTTAAGGTCAACATATCGATCTATAACATAATGGATCTCAATCCATAGTTCAACATCTTCATAAATATGAGATTTAAACAATAATCCCTTAGTCTAAAAATGCATTGAACAAATATAACATTATGTTGCAAGGAGATATGGATCCTGATTCCCAACCAATTAAACTCAAATGTGGATATACGACTTTCAAATCATTAATTTATTTATGCCTTTATAATCAACTGATAAGATAACCAAAGAGGGCATTGGTATAGGCACCATTTTCACACAAAAAGATGGATAATCATTATGCAGCGACATAAAGAAATGGATAGCGTCTAGGTTCTTTTCATCTAATCGAATTCAGTATCCAAGCGTCTAGGTATAATTGTTAGATGTACATGACGATTCTCGCAATACATAGATTTATGAATCTAATCCACAATCTATAAAACCTACAATAATTTTACCACGTCTTTGTTTTCATAGGCAATAAATTCAATGTTTTCCTACATCTTTTGAGTAGAGATCCATTACTAGTTAACCCAACAATTACTTTACATCCAATAGATATCTAGAATAGACAAGTGGAAGAAAATGATGAGCTCCATTCCCAAGCATTGAACCTTGCTCTGATACCAAGTGTAACGACCCTCCACGAGGTCCAAAAAAATTATTAAAACTAATATGCATGTATATCATAAACTCTAGATCTAATCAGATTAAGAACAACAACGTTTTCTTTTCTAAAAGCTAATACAAGCAAACCATATATATATATATATATAAATATATCATCAAAATTAAACAAATACATTACATTATTTTGGATTCAACCATTACCATTATTCATGAGAAATAATATGAGATTCAAGATTTTAAATACATGTTCATATCACCGATCATTGCTATTTGAGGATGAGGTCGAAAGTTGTTTTGTCGTCAAGCTCCACTGCAGTTTCAGTCGTCGGATTTCAAATCAAAGTGAACCCACTAGTTTCCTTCTTTCCATTCCCTAACGATACTCTCCTTTTCGCAAGACCCTCATGCTCGATGGGGTTGACAATACGTAGCTAGCAACAAAAATACAGTGGCAGGTTGTTGTTGAGAGGCTACCAACCGGACTCATGTTGTATTGAACCACTCTCTTCCACATTCACTCACTGCCACAAAGTTGATTTGTGCTCAAAACTGTGGCAAGACAGAAGAAAGACATCCTTTGTTCTTCATCTCCTCTAGCTTTTATTAACCCTTCTGTTAATAACAATGCATTCCATGCACCACCTTCAGTTATTTATTTATTTATTTATATACTCACATTTATTTTAGTTATCTTAGGTTATTTGTTGTTTGTTCATTTAGTTATGATTTTTATTTTTACTTTAATTTTTGCAATTTAGCTTTAAATTGGTTTATTTATTTATTATTATTGTTTGTTTATTATTATTACTTATTTATTTATTTGTCGTTATTTATTTATCATTTATCATTTTTAATTTAATTTACCATATCATAATTTACTTAAGTTCTTTATGATCAATTTATTATTTCCCTTAATTCAAATAAAGTGATTATCGTTGCATTCTTGTCACGACCAAGATTATCAAGGTGTTAGGCTTCTTGCATGCCCTTCTGATAATTCATGCAAGCAAAGAGTTGGTTATGATGACTAAGCCATTGTTACCTCAGTTCACCTACCTTGTGAAGAGACAGTTGGTTCCTGGAGAATAAAGTCGAATCATTATTGTGCGCTCCTCAGTATAATCTTCATGAGTGACCAAATTTGCTAGACTTAAACATAATTTTTCATCGCCATCACTCGATGTGGGTTGATTAGCAATCGTAATCCCATCATCTACACATAAAACAACATATGCATCAAAAAATCTTATATACAATATTTCAACTATAATATTATACATCCAATCGACCTCAACTGTCGAGGTTTCTCGACTCATCGAGAGTCCATGCACACCAGTGCATCAAAAACATCACAGTGAAATCATATTATAAACAAGATTAATATCACCTTCCATAGTCGTCGACTCAACTAGAGTCTTTGCATACGGATGTTTTCTTGTGTTTCATGTACCTTCCTTTCATGTCATACTCAACAGACCATCACAGTACATGTTACATAACATTTGTCAATAATTCATTGGTATAAAACATTATACAACATTTAATCATTGTTGTAACTTCACATGATTCTTCATTCACAATTAAAATCATAATATCACTGCATTCACATTGACCAAATGTGAACATCATTTTTATAATCATAATTTACTCCTCATATAATTAATATATGAGATAATTCTTCTTCGGCCATATCTCATCAATAATTCATTGCTTCATGGATGTCCAGGCCATCCGAAAGCGAATACCCTCAAATTTATGTCCATACAAAGCTTTTAGATCTCAAATAATAAATAGTCAAAACATTCGTCATAGAATTCCCTCAAAGAATAGTTGTAATAATCTAAAAAAATCTAACAGAAAATAGGGTGTTAATAATCTAAAAAAATCTAACAGAAAATAGGGTGTTACATACACCCTCAGTTCAAGAAACTTTGTCCCGAAGTTCTAGACTAAGTATGTATAGTCTTCATATTTCCAATGCGTCTTCCCAGGTCACAGTATTGGGACTATATCTATCATTAATATTATATCCACATACATGAATCATGTTAGTTTACACAAAGACACTAACCATTATACCTTAGTATTGAATCGTCATTTCTATTTATACGTAATGATTTCATTCAATTACTTTTCCTATCCATAAATGGGGCATTACACATCTAAATTTTACATGTAATCAAGCAAAAAAACATAATTTATCATGAAAATGGATTGTCATTATTACAACCTTGAAACATGTTTTAATTAAATCATTACTAATAATAATGTCACTTCTATAACAATAAAAAAACACAACAAAATCATATTACAATGAAAAATAAAAATAAATAATGCAAGGCCAACTAAAACAATGATAAACATTATACACAATGACTTATATTTTTACAATATAATCCCTATAAATTGTATAACCTTTATTTATAAAACCTGTAACCCATAACAATTAATAAGTCTTAATCCCTCACCATAACTCTTACCTATACAATGTCCAAATCATTTCTAATATCTCTAATTTAGATGACATTCTTTAATATGTTGCACATGTTCATCTCTTATGAAATTATCGGTGTTTACGAGCTTGATTTATAGATATGTAGACTTTGTAGATTTTGTATGTTTACGAACTTGATTTATAGATATGTAGACTTTGTAGATTTTGTATGGGTGTTTCCTTCATTTTGGTCACATATACAATTATTGCATGATACAAATGTTTATTGGTATTGCTATAATTTTATTTCATTAACCATATTTAAAATTAGTATTATATGTTGCAGTACTACAAACCGAGATCTACACACTATTATTTACTATAAAAAAAAAAATCATTATGTTAGACCCCTCATATGTTTCAATAACACCTATGTATTCTAAGGAACTTATCTAACTTTAGTAATTTAAATAGCCATAAAATTATCTTTTAGAATTTTGTAAAAATAAGTTTGAACCATTAAAAATTGTCCTCTCTATTTTTGTACTTTTGTTTTGAAAAATTTCAACAAGTTATAAATTGATGTACTTATATGAAAATATTATTTATATTTTGCAAGAAAAGAGAGAAATGCCTTTGCCTTATTAAAAAAAAACATGATTTGTGTGCATTTACACAATTTTTTATAAATAAAAACTATATATTCCTAAAGATAATTATAATTGTCTATTCTCAAATACAGGTAGATTTTCTATACTCTATATTGTTACAAAGTTTTTAAATTTTTGTGTTGGTACATCAAATCATTAAGCTTGTTGCTACATTAAGCTTGTTGCTATTTACTACTTAGTGAGAAACAAAAGAAACATCAAATAAATAACTTAAATGCCACCAAATTAGAAGCTCATCAAATCTTTTTATGTTTCTTCCATGTGAAAAAATGTCATATTTACTCCTCTTTTAAAGCAAGGTATCAAATTCTTCATTGGAATCATTCTTCATATGGAATTGGTATCAAATTGATTTGATAATTTATATTAATTAAAATTCATTCATGATAAAATGATTTACATTTAATCTTAAAATGAAATATATATTTTTCTATTTAATAGTAAAAGTAGTTTGAATTGAAAAATTATATTAATCACAATTCATCAATGATAAATATGTCATAAATATGTCAGTGTTATTAATTTGTAAATGAACTAAACATTTCGAATTAATATTAAAATCCATTTATTACTTACTAGTTAATATTAACTTAATTAATATAAAATTATTACTTTTATATTGTTAGAAATTCATATTAAATAAAACTTGTTTTCAATCAATCATTCCATACAATCTCAAAATAACTTGATAGAGAAACACATTTTGCATGAAACTGATTGTTAAACAACTAAAATTGTTTAAAAACATCTCGTAATTAAACAATATAATTAGAGAATTAAAGATAACAATAATAAAATGATACATCAACACTATAAATGATGAAATAAAACATGTATATATCACTCTTCATTGCCTCACCATGATTATCTTTCTCACTTGGCATGATAGAACTTTTGTTCCCCAAAATATGTTTTGATGTAGGGTCTTGTCTTGATACAAAGCACCAATCCTTTCCAACACATCGAGGGAAAAAAATAGATGGTTGTTTTTGGAAAACATAAGGATTGAGGAGAAATTGGAAAGCCTTTGTGCAAATCTGAACCTTGACGTTTCGGATTGAATAGCGCAACCCATCTTCAGGAGGAGATACCAAATAATTTCAAATGTTTATAGATTGGAAATTGTTAATCAATAGTCTTCATTGTTACTTATTTCCAATAGATGAAAGTCATTTTATTTAAGGAGTGATCAACTAATATTTTTATAAATTTAAATTTAAGTATTTTGATATTTTAATCTTTTTAATATTTAATTTAATTTTAAACCTTAATTTAATTAATAATCTATGATTAAATAAATATTTTAATCTATGATTTAATTTTTAATCTCTAATTCTTTTTAGTTCTTTTAATTAGGTGGATACCAGAGTCCAAGATTTACTTAAGTTCTAGTCATCATATCCTTTCAGATTATTTGGGTATTTTTTATCTCTATAACTTCACAGACAGTGTGTTTGTTTAGTGGTCAACGTTAATGATAACCTTTGCATCTTCTATACAAACATATTGTTTAGAGGATTTAGGATGTTTAGAGGATTTTGAATGTTTCGCTGATACTGGTTTATTTTCTCTTTCATGAATGATGTCTGCAATGTGTTCTTTTAATCTCTTATGAACCGAGCAACCCATCTCTTAAATTTAAACCTTGACATAGTCACATGGTATCAAATAAACAACTTTTGTTTTTCTTGGGTGTGGCTGGTCCTTTACGGAGAAAACTTCCCATGGCTTGAGGTGTACCACAACAGACAAAGAAACCGCAGAAATCAATCCATTCCCAATATGCAAGAGAAATACAACATCTAACACTAAAGGATCTCGAAACATACCTTATTCCGGACGGTTGTAGTAGATCTTCGTTGATCTTTTTCCAATCCTGCTTGCTCTAGCAATTTAGTCTCAACAACAGTAAACAAGGCAAGCATGCTATATAATATAGTGTTAGGTCTACTCTAGCATATATAATCAATAATGTATAAGCAATCAAACACATCCATGGATTCAATATTCATTTAAATGCACATCATTGGACAGAAAAAGATATTTCTATTAATTAAATCAAAGATTACATAAGTGACAACCTCTGTCGGCACGTCTGCGAACCGGAGATACTGAGTCCTCCACCATCTCAATCCTCCATCTCTCAATAGCAAGCTCACAATCAAAGAAAAGTTTGGGAAGAACACAAAGTGCTCCAAGGGAAAAAAAGATGCAGACTCAAGTATAAGCAAACAACGGCAACAATGTACTATAGTTTTCTTGCTCTTCAATTCTTCATCTTCAATGTATCCAAAGGGTTCCTTATATAGTGCTTCAATGGGGTAATGGAAGGTCAAATCCGAGCGATCTTGAGGTATATGGAAGGCCAAGAGACAAATGACTCGGATCCACATCAAGGAAAACTCCAAAAATATTTGGCCTTCTGCACACATCCCGATGTATGTAGGTTTAAGGGTAATATCCACGTATATACGCAAGAAAGGAATTAAAAGTCACGCATAGCAAATAATAAGTGTTTTTAGGGATGATCTTGGAAACATCAAAGGTACAAAAATAGTCCATGGGGTCCAAAGAGTCTGCAAAGGGACAGGAAAGGTCATAAAAGTGTGATCAACCATGTGTGGTAAAATCAATTGTAACAAATGCCCCCTAATGTGTGAGATCAGAGGGGTAACTTGATGGCCGAAATACATTATAAATGCATCCCAAAAGTGGAGTAATGACGAATCAGGTGGAAGAACCAGCCATCCAACAGTATAGTACAATAATCAATCTCTGCATATGACTGCAAATACATATAGCAGTCTCAGATACATAAGAGTACAATTACCATGAATAGGCATGATATACAAAATGTGACATGTGTGGTCATTGCCACATACAATATATAATAGATCAGAATCTTCATGATGAAAATATACAAAAGATCAAAATCTCCATAATGGCTGAAGATATCTGACATACACTAGAATCAAGTCACGAGAACTAAAATCTCATGAACACTGGCACGATCAAGGAGGTAGCGTATATAAAATGCCACCAATCTGGAAAGTGTTCTACACAAACCACTACGAGTACATGTCCTACTATGTGAATAGAGGTGTCGAGGTCGAACATAGAGTGCAATCTACCAAGTGTAAATAAATGTGTTGAGGTCAAACACTTGAAAGAGTCCATCAATCAGGGGACATTGATGTATTCCCAAAACTGTCGATGGTGAGAGAACCTACCACTAATGATTGTAAGTCTCAAGGCACTCAAATGACTCTAGACTGCTATCCCCGAATAAATGATCTGAAGTCAATGGGATGGAATCCGTTGGAGGGAGGGCATTAAGGCATCCCCCATCAACCAACACAAGGTACTCAGCAATGCTGTATAATGTGAAAAGACTCGAACAAAATGTGCACAAACCAGTAACAGTATCGAGAATGGCCGACATGCAAAGTCAAGAAAACTGAAGAATGGTCGACTCAGGTTTCAACTTCCTTTGAACAAGAGCATAAAGGTGAATGGTGACTGAATGTAAGCAGCATAAGATTCGATATACAAAACTGGGACATCTTTGCAACACAGGAGGTATCAACAGAGGCTCCATAAAGACTGGAAGCTTAACCAATCGGTGGAGGTAAACTCAGAAAAACGAGTACAGCTCCTAAAGTCAAACTACTAACCCAACCAAAGGATGTGATATACAATGCTCTATTCGAAGGCGACATGACTCAATTGCTGCCAAAGATAATATCTTTTCAACACTTGGAAGAGTCCATCGATCAGGGGACATTGATGTATTCCCAAAACTATCGATGGCGAGAGAACCTACCACTAATGATTGTAAGTCTCAAGGCACTCAAATGACTCTAGACTGCTATCCCCGAATAAATGATCTGAAGTCAATGGAATGGAATCCGTTGGAGGGAGGACATTAAGGCATCCCCCATCAACCAACACAAGGTACTCAGCAACGCTGTATAATGTGAAAAGACTCGAACAAGATGTGCACGAACCAATAACAGTATCGGGAATGGCCGACATGCAAAGTCAAGAAAACTGAAGAATGGTCTACTCAGGTTTCAACTTCCTTTGAACAAGAGCATAAAGACGAATGGTGACTGAACGTAAGCAGCATAGATTCGATATACAAAACTTGGACATCTTTGCAACACATGAGGTATCAACAAAGGCTCCATAAAGACTAGAAGCTTAACCAACCGATGGAGGTAAACTCAGAAAAACAAGTATAGCTCCTAAAGTCAAACTACTAACCCAACCAGCGGATGTGATATACAATGCTCTATTCAAAGGCAACACGACTCGACTGCTGCCAAAGATAATATCTTTTCCTGTCGGCTTTTTGGTTTTTTTATTTTTTTGGACTTTTTCAGATATTTTGAAAATCTTGAAAAAGAATAAAAGTGCTTTATAGTTACAAATCTAGGATGAGACAAGTGTCAAGGGGAAAACAAACTAGTTCCAAGCAGCGAAACATACCTATGCTCAATGCAAAAAAACATGTGCAAGATAATGACACTCGAGGCAAAGTCCCCTCTTAGTAAAAAATGGGGAATCAAGTTGCAAAAGATATATAAAAAAGCTCTGCTTAGTTAGACATGAGACAAGTTTAGGCTATATGGCTGAAAATCAAAGGCAGGGAAGTAATTGTAAGGCTCAATAAAGCAAGCAAAACTCATGATAATGCACTTACAACTTGACATATACAAGGGAGTCACGGGGAGAAGGCCAGCATAAAGGTCAAAAGGAGTTTGAAGCTCTTGCTCAAAGTCGTGATGTTGAGGAAGTCCAACATTGATTTAATAAAACTGCTATCATCAAACCTCTTATAATATGCATAATGGTCAACTTCTCTTCACCTAAAACAATGGCTCTTCATGAAGGTATCATATTTTATGTACCACATCCTTGGTGCTTGTTTCAATCCATACAAAAATTTCTTGCGTCTACAAACCAAATGTTCTTTGCCTTTTTGTTTACATCATTGTTGATCCATATAAATTTCTTCATCAAGATCACCATACAAAAAAGTTGTATTTATATCTAGTTGTTCCAACTCTAAATCCTCTGCTACTATCAGCACAATTAAAACACTTATCAAGTTGTTCCAACTCTAAATCCTCTACTACTATAAGCACAAATAAAATGCTACAAGAGTCTGCTTTTCAATTGGAGATAAGATTCCATTCATTAAATATATGCCTAAATTTGCACATAGCCTTTTGCTTCCAAACACGTATTACATGTTATGGTAACCCATCATTGTTCTTTAATGATTTCATTCCTCCATCCAATAATTTCCTTCATTTATCAACATTCTAGATTATTTGGCTTCCTAAAATTAACTAAGTTCACCATCATTAGTTAACAAAGAAGAATAAGGCTAAAAATCAAGAGAAAACCTTTCTAGACATCTCTTCAAACATGTAGACCTTAGAAAGTGTGGCCGATGAACTCGTTATTCTTCATGTTGATCAAAAACTTCATTTTCATCTTCACTCATTTCTACTTCAACTAATACAATCTCAAGTGGTTGTTGTATTGTCATAACCAAGAAAAACACATTTCCTTGACACATGAGCAAATGGGCAAATGCATCACATCCAAAAATATTCAAATGAGAATAACCAACTAACTTACTTCACTAAACCTTCTATGAATCTTTCCATCCAATGGAGCTATAGATGACCTATTAATCAAATAAGCAATTATATTAACAACCTTTGACCATAATTCATTATCCAACCTAGATGCATTTGGCTTGTTTCTTGCATGTTACATGATTGTGCAATTCATCCATTCTACCACACCATTTTGTTGTGGCTATGGTGTGGTAGAATGGATGAATAGTCTCAATTGTCATAAATTACCCATTATAAATATGTTGCACAGCTTTCCCATTATTAATGAACAATACTTTTAAAATGTCCAATTCCTTCAACATTTGACACTAGTAAAATTTTATAAAACTATCAAAACAATCAATTTGGCATGCACCCGATATCTAGCATAAAAATTTCATATGAAATTTAGATATGCATAAAGATTTGCAAAGATGCATTCCAAACTTCTAATAAATATTATTTCCTAACCAAACCCTAAATAACTACTCAAGAGAAGAGCAAAAGTGTGGGAAAGTGTGGGAAGGCTAGACCTTTTGTCTATTAATCTCATTTAGGAAACAATTGGAAACGTGGAAGATCTAGAAGGGAGTTCTTCACAGCTTTATCACAACCAATTAATGAGTGCTTTTGTCTCTCCCTCAAAGATGTACCTTGATTCATCATGTAGAAGTAGATATTAAAATAAATGGTCTATAAACAAACTTTTGCTAACTACCAGACTCATTTGTCTTGTAGCCAAATCCTAATCAATTGGTTAGTCCAAAAATATCAAACTTACAAATTCAATAGAACTATAACAAAGTCGCAAAATAAATCAAATTTCTATAAATAAAAAAATATAGTTTATAATCAAAATAAGCACAAACAAAACAAAAACTATGGCCACCAACGAGTATATAAAAAACATTGAACTTATTATTGTGTTCATGTGAAGAAAGAAAACGATCCTCAAGAAACATTCTTCCAATTAAATAGATTATACATATCACAAAATTCACATTAATCAAAAAAAACCAAGTTTAGCAACACATCAAGCATTTGAAACCATCCCTCATTACAACCAAATAGCAACATATGGTTACAAAAAACTAAAACATGCAAGAACCCAACAAAAGATAAACTAAGTGTGCACAATTTAGTGAGTCGTACATAACAATGCTCAACTAACATTCAATAAGAAACATGTTGAGAACTTCATATGTTCTCAAAGAAGCCATATTAAAAAATAAGAACTCTCAAAATCAATAAACTTTTCAAGTCTTGGCTACTTGAAAGCATAGGTAGCACAACTTAGTCAATGGTACACAACAATGCGCCACTGACATTCAATAAGAAACATGTTGAAAACTTCATTTGTTATACAAGACAATCAATATCTTAAATATGTTCTCAAAGAAGCCATATTAAAAAATAAGCACTCTCAAAATCAATAAACTTTAAGGCAAAAAAATCACAAACAAAGACAAACACCTTCAAATATTGGGCTTCCCATAAAGTTCTTCAAAAAGATCAAAATTCTTGTTAAGCAAAGCATAATAAACAAAAGGACTGATAACACCCTTCAAGTATCATCGCCCTATTAAAAAAAATTCAAGATTCCTACGACATATGTCGTAAACGAAGATGAAGACCAAGAACAACTTCAAATATCTATGAATCTCGCCATCAACTTCTCAAAAAACTCAACAGCTTGTTACACAAAACATAACAAAAGATGAAGATTGTCCAATATCAATGACGCTCCACCACAAGTTCAATGATCCCAAGCAAATTAACCGATACAAAATACATCTTCAACATTGTATCAGCACCATTCTTTGGAAAGCCATCTGCACAAATCTGTAAAAATATAAGCAATTTATGCCAAAATAACAAGGAAATAATTAATAAGAAAAACACAAAGTGTACATTCAAAAGGATATATAATCAATGGCACAAATTGCATAAAGTCTTAACAAAAAGTAAGAAACGAAAAACACTTTAAATCAACTCAAAGAAACCAAAACTTTAACATATCCAAATAAAAATACAAATAATGGATCAACCAAGAACATACTAAGCATCAAAATTCAACAAGTTAAAATTGTATCCTTTCAAAAGCTGAAATTAACAAACTCACTTAGCAATAAACAATGTGCAAAAATAAAGCTCTATATGACTAGATATGTACAAAACTCTATCTACAAAAAGTGAAACTTTCGAATATCACATGAATGACCAAAACAAAATGAAATGAAATGTTCAAGTCACCCACATGACCAAAAAAGCAATGAAATGTTCTAGTCAAACTTATAGGTAAGTTGATATACCTTATAGGTGACTAGATGTGCCTTATGTTATCAATCCAACTTAAAAAAATCATTCTAATCTAAACTTAACATATATATGAAAAGTGTTTGGGTCCCTTGAAAAAACAATTTCACTTCAAAACAAACATAGTCTATGCAAATGTAGGTCTATGGAAGTGCCTTAATTGAAAATGCCATGGACAATTCAATTAGTCAAAGCTTAGAATCTTGACACAACTAATCATCACAAGCATGTCGGCAACAACGTTTGTAATTTTAAAAGCGCCTCTGATTGCAAACATAGGCAACATGCTTCTTCTCTAATTACACCCATGTGCCTATACATAAACGTCCCAAACGCCCCTCTTGAAATAGGGATGAAAAGAAATATCAAAACAGATGCATCTACACTATTTAACATGCATAAATTAATTTTATAAACAAATAAAAAAATAATAATACAGAATGATGATAATATTTTACTTGGGCTTATCAAAAATGGTCCCTATATGGAATTTGAAACGTTGGGAACCTTTTCTAATCAAAGCAGTTCCAATGTTTATTATGTAAGAACAAATAACAAGCTTATTATGTAAGAACAAATATATACATAATTATCAAGGTCTATTAGTTTTATAAAAGTAAACTTATAAAGTAGGTAATATAGTAAGAAAAGCCAAGAGATAACACACATAACTTATCTAGCAGTAAATAGGATCTACTAATGTATTATTCCAACATCATAAGCAAAAACTAGATAATAATGAACATTATATTTAGTTTACCACTTTAGCTTCCTATAAAGTGCTAAGGCCTTTTCCAGCATAACCAAATCTCAAAATTAAACAAAGACTGTTAACAAAAACCCATCCAGACATGTCATGTTTTAAATGAAATGAGTAATGGTACAGTACTTACCTAATGCGGTAAATATGAAGGCATTCCACCCAAAGAACCACCGCCAGAATGCGACGTTCTAGGCAATGGAGATTGCCCAAGCTGCGAATTATGATATGCATTCAAGCCTTGTAGAGCAGCTGCCTGAGAACCGTAAACTCCAAGAACACCAGGATTAACACCGCCAACACCACTGTGCTGAGACCCATAACCCCCCAAGCTAGGAGACACTCCATAGGACCCTACCGATCCAAGCGAGCTCTGAACAGATGGCGAAAACGCAGCAGCTTGTGACAACGAAGATGGATTAAAAGACGATGCCAAAGCAGGATTAAAATACGACTGATTCAATCCAGGAAAGTTCTGATTCTGACCCGCCAAAATAGCATTAAACGCCTGACTAAACCCAGGAGCATGGCCCTGATTAAATCCGCCAAGAACACCGTGCGCCGCCGCAGCCGATCCAAGAATTGAACCCGCGCCATGAGTCAGCGCAAGGTCATTAGGATCCAAAGGGCCAGTAACAGGGTTATGCACGTTCCTCTGTTTGTTGCCCTCTGCTGCCCGCTTGCAGTTCATGGAATGGCCATATACATTTTTATTTGGCTCCTCCAGAGCCTTCCTAGCACCTTCAACAGTCTTGTAAATAAAAAGCGCAAAGCCTCTGGACTTCCCTGTCTGTTTATCAAACCCTAGGGGCCCTTCCTCGACTTCGCCATATTTCGAAAAAAATGTGAGCAATTTCTCAGCCTGAATATTGGGCGGAACGTTGCTGACATAAATTTTCCGCCCCGTATTCTCGATGGGCGGATGAGCCGGCGCCGGGCCATCGGACGCCATCTGGCAGGCGGTCATTCGGTTGTCGATTTTCTTGTTCGGCTCCTTCAGGGCTTTCTGTGCGCCTCCCATGTGCTTGAAGGTCACGAAGCCGTAACCTTTGGATTTTCCGGTGCCCTTGTCCGTGATCACTGTGCATTCTTCCAACTCGCCGTATTGAGAGAAAACAGACTTCAAAGCATCCGACGTAGTGTCCCAGCCAAGGCCGCGGACGAAAATTTTTCTGTGCGCGGGATCCTTGTCGGCGAGTTTTCGAATACTTTCAAGAAGCTGCGGATCTTTCTTGGCGTTCTCGGAGATGATGTTTATCAACTGTTCTTTGCTGAATGGCTCCAGCAGCTTCTCCAGGTCTTCTTCGTCTTCCTCGACTTCGGCTTCACTGCTGCCGTCGGCATCGGAGTTTTCGTTCTCTTCATCTTCTTCTTTTATCACGGGTACTTCTTCTACTTCTTCCTCCACGACCTTCCTCTTCTTTGCCATGGCCGCCCCGGTTCAGGTGTTTTGTTTGCTCGGCCTGAAACCCTAGAGAAGAACCCTTCAAACCCTACGAATGCTTGCAACCCTTGAAATCCCTGACCGCATACTTTCACACCCACAAAGCCAGTGCCTTTATAGTGATTTTTTTCACATTTGAGATAAGTTGAGCTCAGTCTTTTTTTTTCTTTTTTAATAGCATTTTAGCTTAAGCTGCGGTCGGTCCCAACGAGATTGGGATTCATTTTATTTTTTCGATGGTGGGCCTCCAGTCCGAAAGAGAGGGTGTATTTTTTCAATGGTGGGCCTCATCTTCGAAAGAAATGGATATTTGAGTGGGATTAAGTTTCAATGTAGGGATATGTCATTTTAATAAAGCTACTCTTTATACCATAAGACATTGTCTCATTGCAAAAGTTGGTGTGAGAGTGACCTCGTTTGGTGATAGGAATTGAAGGCGATTTTTTTCAGCTTTGGTCTTTTGTGCTAGGGTGTTATTGGGTTCTGAGTTTTCATGTGGGTAATTTGGGGATGAGGCTGGTTTTTTTTGGGCTTTTTGTTTTGGTGGTGTAGTAGAGGGTAGGGTTGTGTGTGCTTCTTTGATTTGCCTTTTGTTTTCTTTTTTTTAAGCTATGGTTTTGTTGGTTTTTTATGGTTGGTGATTTGAGCCTTAGGTCGTTGGGTTGAATAAGGACTAGTTGGTGTTGTTATTAGAGTTTTGTCTTTCCTAGGTGGTGATCTAGCAATGAGTGGGATGGATTTTCCTCAGCGTGAGGATGAGCTAGTGGCCCTCATGGACCCCCGAGATGAGGAGATGTGGGCAAGTGAAGGTATATTTTGGTCTGATGAGGAGCTTGGGCAGTTGTGGAGGCAGCAAAAGGCAACTTTAGTCTCAGTGGAGGATTGTTATGGAGCGTCAGGTTCGGGGTTGAACAAGAAAGGTGGGGATCAGTTTCCCTGTGAGGACGTGTGTCACTTGCGCTCCTTCTCTGGAAATTAATCAGTTTGGTGACGAAGACATTTGTCTCTACCCTTCTTTATGCTTGGTGTGGTGAATGGTTTTGGGTTGTCACAGAATGAAGAGTCGAAAGTGCAAGTAATTGACGAAGAGGTTGTGGTTAATCTGAAGCTTGATTTTCGAGCTAAACGAGGGAGAAAATCCTTAAAATCGTGAGCAAAGAAGTAGGCTCTGGTGTTGGGATAGGAGATTGATATGCCATACATTATTTTTATGTCAACTACTGCTTTGGTTGGAAAATTCAATTACTGGGTTCTGGCTCAAAGGGAGATTGGGGCATGGGCAAAAGAAAAATGGAGCTCGATCCTGGGCTACACTCTCGATTGTGTTTCCTTGCTTAAAGGGTGGTTTTGTTTTCATTTTAAGACTATAGAGGATGCAACAAATATTCTAGGTGGCTCCTAGATGTGTGATGTCATAAGCATGATGTTAAAAAGGAGACATGCCGCCTTTGATCTGGCAATGGAGTAGATACATTTTAGGCATCTTTGGTTTCTTCTCTCAGGCCTTTCCCTTCAATTTTGGAATGTGGAGGCATGTGTTGCCATTGGTAACAACCTAGGTTAGTTTCTCTTTGTGGATGAGAGAGCTCTTGCTACTGATGACAAAAGAGTGGCTCGCATGTTGTTGGAGATCGATATCAGCCAGGGGCTACTAGAGAATTCAGAGATCGTTTGGTGAGATATTTCCTTTGTTCAGGGGTTGAACTACTGGTGTGCCCCTTTTCGATGCTATACTTGCAGACAGATTGGGCACCTAAAGGCGGAGTGTCTACATCCTTTGTTGAAGTGACCTAAGACAAAATCTTAGTATCCTACTCCAATGAAGGGTCTCTTTTAGCAATTCCAATAGAGGGGGCTTATGTCAAGATAGGTGTTGCTTTGACTACAATTGTTGATCAGATTGTGGTAACTTCTAAAGCTACTCTAATGGAGACCTCTACTACCTTGATTGGTAAGATTCAAGCAATTGTTTGCTCTATTTCTAGTTCTCTTTTGGCTAAAGGGTTTAATTTGTTAAAAATATGGAGGCAACTTATGGGTGTGGTTACTATGTTTGTTGGGGGTTTGTTAATTATGAGGTGGTCCGGGTGGCTGGTGTTTCTCCTTTCATCCCTTCTCATGTTTGTTGAAATATTGTAACTTCAAAGGATATTCTAAATGTATTTTACTGATGTAACCCAAGGGAGATGTTATTATTCATCCGATGGGGTGTTACTATTGTATTTGGTCATCATAGAGTCATGAGGTAAAGCCTCCACTTGTGTCGGGTCTTTCGTGCCCTAATAAATAATATAATATACTATTTTTGAGTATTCCTAGGTGAAGTCGGCCCAAACAGTTTATTGGGGTCAACTTGTCTAGTGCAAAAGTAATTTGACACATATGTGTAAATAGAGGAGTTGTGGTTCTTATTTGAACATAGACTCGCTCACTTGTGTAGCGAATAGGAGAGAGAGAGAGAGAGAGAGAACAGAAGGAGGAGAACACCTGTTTTTTGGGTTGTCTTTTATACATCTTATACAGAGGAAGTTTTTGTTGGGTTTTCTTCCCCTTGAGGGTTTCCCTGGATAAATGTTGTGTATATCTTGTGATTGTGTTTCTATCAATGATTCTTGATATGTTGTTGATGTGATTTTGAATTGAATACTATTGAATCTAGTCTAGCATATGAAAACTTAACATGGTATCAGAGCTAACTTGATTAGAGCAGCTTTCACAAGGTGAAATTCTTGCTCCTCCCTCTCCAGAAGAAATTAGGGTTTCTACAAAACCTGGAGTTTTGAAGATATGCTTGCATAGAAAGTTGTGCCCTCCCAAAGCGCATCTACTAAGCCCTAGATCGAAGTTTTTGGGTGGCTAGATCTTTGGGAAATCCAAACCCTAGTTTGGCAATGAACCAGCAAATCTGCAGTGTTGCAACCTTGCAAGTAGGATTTGAAGACTAAAGATTAGGGATCTCCGGAAAGCAGTTGGATCAACTAACTCGCCTCCTCCAAGCGCATCTACTAGTAAGGTCAATCTCCTATTTTGATAAATTTCAATTTTGAGTGACTTACTAGACAAGATGGCCCTAAGCACTAAGCTTGAGGACAAACTGGAAGACCTAGAAAACTTCCTGGCTTTGAAGTATAGGATTGGCCTCATTCTAAAAGAGAATGGTCTTGAGAAGTATATCAAGAATGAAGTTGCAGAACCTGAAGAAGTTGAAGCTAAGGAGAAGCATGAACAACACCTAATCAAGGCAATGAGGATCATGCTAATTCCAGTAAGGATCACTTGATCCCTCAAGTGTCATATAAGAGTACACTTAAGCAAATGTATGATGCACTTTCCAGAATGTATGAAGGAAAGAACATCAACAGAAAGATGAATCTAAGAACTCAATTGAAGGGCACCAAGATGAGAAAAGGAGAATCTATTCAAGATTACTTCACAAGGATCTCCCAAATCAAAGAGAAGCTAAGTGCTATTGGAGATATCCTTGATGAGGATGAATTGGTTATGACTACTCTCAATGGCCTCACTAGACCTTGGGACTCATTCATCCAAACTCTATGTGCAAGAAAAGAAAGTATGAATTTTGACATAGTGTGGGAAGATTGCATACAAGAAGAAGCTAGAGAAGCCAATAAAGAAGCTCTTCTCATAGAAGATGATCAAGCTCTAGCTGCCCATACTAAAGAAAGAAAGAAATCAAACTTCAAGAAGAGTAATCATAAGCTTTCAAAGAAGAAATTCCAGAAGAAGAAGAAGGATTACTCAAAGTATCAATGCTACTACTGTCATAAGAGAGGACATCTTGCTAGAGAATGTCCATCATCAAATAACAACAACAACAAAAGGAATCATGCTCATCTAGCTGAAGATGAGAATGAAGAAAGACCTTGAAAGAAAACTATAGGTGGAGATGTAGAAGAATATATGTTATTCTTTGCACTCTCTAGGTCTGTAACACCTGGAGAAGATACATGGCTTATTGATAGTGGTGCCTCTAAGCACATGACAGGAAAGAAGACAACTCTGTCAAAACTTAAAGAGAAAAACTCTCCCTAGAATCTATCATTGGGAGATGACTATCAATATCCCATCAAAGGTATTGGAGAATCAATCTACAAGCTTGACTCTGGGACCTCCATAAAGATGAAGGAAGTACTTTATGTACCAAGTTTGAAAAAGAACCTACTCTCCATCTCACCTCTAGATAAAAAAGGATATAGAGTTGCTTTTGTAGATGGACAAGTACTTATGTGGTCCAAAGGAAAGACACTTGCCGATGTTGTAGTCATTGGATAAGAAGAAGGAGGAATGTACAAGCTCAAATGACATCTAGAGACAACCCTTGTCCATAAGACTACCAGCTCAAGTGAATTGTGGCATAGGAGACTTGCTCACATCAACTACAAAGCATTGCCCTATGTGAGAAAGGTGGTAACAAGGTTACCAGATCTGAAGATCGAACATGAGGGAACCTACAAGGGATGTGCATAGGGAAAGAACATCAAGAATCCCTTTCCGAAAAGTGACACAAAGACTAAAGGTAAATTGGAACTAATCCATTATGATGTATGTGGTCATATGCCCTCCATATCCTTGAGTGGATATGATTACTATGTCACATTTATTGATGATTATTCAAGAAATACTTGGATACAGTTCTTGAAGAACAAGAGTGAAGTGTTCGGGAAATTTAAGGAATTCAAAGCCTTGATAGAGAACCAGTCAGAAAAGAGAATCAAGATGCTGAGATCAGATAATGGTGGAGAATACACTTCAAAGGAATTTGAAGCATTCGGTAAGGACGCAAGAATCAAGAGGGAACTAACCACTCCCTATATTCCCCAACAAAATGGTGTTGTGGAAAGAAAGAATAGAACTATCATGGAAGTAGTGAAGACCATGCTTCATGACCAAGACCTCCCCATGCACCTATGGGCTGAAGCTGCAAGAATAGTCGTATATGTGCAAAATATATTATCTCACAATGCTCTTGGATTCAAGACTCCTTAAGAGATGTATACCAAAAGAAACCTGAAGTAATCCATCTCAAGATATTTGGTTGTCCATTATATGTACATGTTCCAAAAGAGAAGAGAACCAAATTGGATCCTTCTGGTAAGAAGGGAATATCTGTAGGGTGTTGTGAAGTCTCCAAAGCCTTCAGTATATACATCTCAGGATTCCATCATATCGAGATTAATAGGGATGTAACCTTCGATGAAGAGGCAAATTTTTGTTAATGATGCCCTTCTATTTGGTAAGAGCACTTTTGCAAAGTGATCAATTTTTAAGGATTTTCTTGCCCTTTTTTGTGAAGCCTCTTGTATGTTTATTGGTGTTTCTAAATCCTTATTCTTGAAGAACATGGTGGATGGTATTTCAAAAAGATCATATTCTTGGGATCCCCCCATTCCAGATGATTTCCCCCAATGATGGCTGCAGACACTTCGGTTATTTTACTAAGCCTAACCATTACACTAAAGAGGATTGGAATTGGTTATTGAAAAAAATGGACAAGAAGTTGGATAATTGGACCTTCGGGTAACTATCTCTGGGAGGGCTCATCCTCACTAAATTAGTGTTGGAAAATATCCATGTTTATTGGTTGTCTCTTGTAAAGACCCCTAAGCCTATTATGGATAAGATTAGACAAAAACATTGATCCTTTCTTTGGTCTGAGAATAAGAAGAGGTAGTTTATCCACTTGGTTAGCTGGGAGGACTAGGGATAAAGAATATTTTCAAGTTTGGTCAGGATCTTACAACAAAAAGTATGTGGAGGTGTCTCTTCTCTGATGGTCTAGGGGAGGGGGACTTTTAAAGGAAAAATATTTAAAAAACTTGTCGATGGAGGCTTGGTTCAGAGTTGGTGGGCCTCTAGGTAGACATGTTTCAAATATTTGGAAGAACTTGTCTCATGCCTATCATGTCATTGGAGAGTGGCTATCTTAGAGGATTGGTGATGTAGATAAAGTTCTTTGTGGTCTTGATTGTTTCATTAGTGGGGTTGATTTCTTCAAACTCTCCTTTCCCCTTGTGAATATCCTAAAAGAGGTCGCCATCCATTATTTGACTCAAGCTTCTTGGTGTGTTGGTAATGTACTCTGTTTTCAAAAGTGGATACAGGCCTCGAAGTTGGGGCTCTAGGGAGATTTATGTATGGGATGGACTTATTTAATCAATGGTTTACATAGATGTGGGATCATCCTAGGGGATTTAGAGGACTTTATGGTTTTCTTTTCAGATGATGCTAAAGATGTCGTTTATGCTAAATTGGCCTATGAATATCTTTTTCATTCCCTCACACAAACGTATGTGGAAGTGGCATTGTCCCTTTAAGGTCAAATTGTTTTCTTGCATAGATCTAGAAAACAAAATGATCTCATGGGATAGATAATATTCTGAAAAAAAGGGTGGAGTTGGTCTAAGTTTGTGCTCTCTCTGCAAGAAGTCTGTTGATACCATTTTCACCTGCTAGTCCTTTGAGATTTGTCTAGGTCTGTATGGGTTGAGATAAGAAACATTTTGGGCATCATTGGAATTTGGGTACCACATTCATTAATCTCCAACTTCAATCATTGGATAGTTGTTTTTCCTCTTCACAAGACTTTGCCATGTTTTGTTTCGTGGCATATTTGGTTAATTATGAATAAGGTCTCATTTGATTTAGTTGTCCCTAATGTTCATAAGGTGGTATATTCAATTATTGGATATTGTAAGGAATGGTATGGGACCTCTAAGCTTAAAAAAACATTCCTCAAGTTCCCCATGTATTCTCTATTGCAATTCATATAGGATATTTTGACGATGTCTCTCGAGAAAATCAGGAGAGAGGTGGAGAAAGAGGTGTTTTGTGTGTTTAGGATGATCATTTTTCAAGATTTGGATTGGTTACGAATCCAGTTCAAAACTGAGGGCAGAACTTTTAGCACGGTGGGCACTTATTTTTGTTGCTCGTGACAAAGATATTGATGCATTGCAGGTAGCAGGTGATTCCTAGGTCATTCTTGAATGGGAATTAGACAAGGGTAGCCTACATTTTTCTCTCTTGTAAGGGTGGAAGACTATGATTAGAGCATTGCATAAGAATTTTGTTGAGATATCTTTTGCACACATCTAAAAAAATTTTAACAAGGAGATTGACCATTTGTCAAAGAAGGATTTGACACGCCATAAGGGCATCATTTTCATTGAAGAATCTTTTTCAAGGATGTTTATTTTAAGCTCATATCATTCAATTATATTGAGATGCATAGATGATTTTTTTCCAAAAGAAAAAATATCGATAATTGTATTAGATCAAAAGAGTCTTTACAATGTTTGTATGCTTTTGCATACCGTTGGTTATACAATCGGAATTTGGTTCTGTAACTGTTCCAATAAAAACTTCAGACCTATGGCCTGAACACTTATGTCTGAGTCAAAAACTGAGTTGAAGATTAACCAGAGAAAAGTTCCCTGTGAGCTGTACTAGCTGTGTGATATGTCAAAATTGAGCTCAGTCTTGTTGCTTTTCAAAAAAGTGTAGAGAGGTCAAAAAAATTCAGTTATCCTGTCTTGCAGGAAGGCCTTCTACAAAAGGTCAGTGGTAAAACTCATATAATTCCCCTTTCTTATATTCGAAAAATCTCCAGGTTCCGTGAGCCATCTTCACCCCTTCTTTTGAGAGGCGGCCTGCTACTGCATTCCTTTCCCTGTAAACATGGCGGCATGAAATGTGATCAAAATTCGTCCAAAGTCTGGTTACCTCTTCAAAAAGTGTAGTAAGTGCAAGAGTTCTACAATGCTGAACTTTGTTCACCCAGTTTATAATTATGAGTGAGTCTCCAAATATCTGAAGGTTTCTACAACCTTTTTCTAGTGCAAAATGGAGGAGAAGTTTTTTTATCATAAGCTTCGCATAGTTGTTTGTGCCAACTCCAAGACCCATTTGGATCTGGAAGTGGTGGTTTTGGGTTAGGTGGAGGGTGGAACCACCCCCACGGACAAGATTATGAGAGGCTCCTTAAGATGCATAGATGATGTATTATGAGATTGATTATTTTTATCTTTTGGGTTTGTTCTTTCTTAAGATACACATTTATTTATAGTTTTGGATATGATTATTGGCGTATTTACTTGAACATGAGATTCACGTAGGGTTATGATATGACAGAGTTTTTCCAAATAAATTTTATGTAGTAATATTTTGATCAACATGATTTGTATTGTATACTTTGATTCTATATGAATATCAAGTATAGTTATTTGTTGTGTGAAAAAAAGGTTGGTGTGAGAGTGTAACCCACAAAAATTACAATAATGCAAAAATGGCCCTACCCTAAAACCTTGAAGAGATTACATGGGTTCTTAGGCCTTACAGGATATTATAGGAAGTTTGTGAATAACTATGGTAAATCTCCAGCCTCATTGACAACCCTACTCAAGGAAAATTCCTTTGCAAGGAATGAAGCGACAAAACAAGCATTCTTGATTTTAAAGCAAGCCATGTGAAGCAACTTGATATTAGTCATGCCTGGTTTTGTGAAGACTTTTGTATTGGAATTTGATGCTTCCGAAAAAGGTTTGGGTGTAGTTTTAATGCAAGACGAAAGACCCTTAACATTAAGTAGTGTGTAGTTGTGTGATGAGAATTTGGGCAAGTCTACCTATGAGAAATAAATGGTGGCCATCCTACATGTAATTGACATATGGTGGTCATATCTCATAGGGAAACACTTCCAAATCAAGACATATCACCACAACTCGAAGTGTTTTTTGGAACAATGGCTATCATCCCTAAAACAACATAAATGGGTCACCAAGATGGTTGGATATGATTACGAAGATCATCTATAATAAGGGGAAAGACAATATTGTGACAAATCTAATGTCAAGGAAACGCGAGGAAGAGGGATCCCTCTTTGAAGTATCCTCTTTGGTACCTAAATGATCAGAGGAAGCATGGCATGAATGGATAACGAATGTTACTGCATCTCAACTCATTAAGAGACTCTAAGAGGATCCCAACCCTTCATAAGGTTACACTTGGTAGCAAGATAAATTACAATATAAAGGTTGAGTTTTATGGTGCCAAACTCGCGAGGTCTTCACTCAGGGAAACTATGCCATAACACCTTCGTTCATGGGATATTAAAGAATACCCCTATTTCTCAATAGATTTTGATAAATAATTACCAAAAACCTTTTGTTGATCCCCCCTCCCAATACATATTTCCAATTAAAAAAAAACTATTTTTATGAGATATTCCCTATTTTTACTATGTACCCTTTTTTATACCCCCTAATACCTGTAAAACCCCCGTACCTTACTCCACACCCCCCAATACCTATAATATATTGACCTTTTTATCATAATTTAAAAATCTATGACTGGATGCCCTCAAGAAGGAGTTTTACCCCATGTGAAACTATGATGACTAGTACATAAGATGGACAACTTTGCACTAGGAGAGAGGCCATACAGTGCCTAAGTTTACCAATATATTCCATACCTTGTGCTCATAATTGGTTATTAAAGACTCTGAACAATGCTTAGTCCTAAAGTATCGTAGTGGCATGCACAGGTACATCCAAACAAAGATGGATTTATAGACATTTCCTCATTGGGAGCCTCTTATCAATATGTTGTTGAAATCGAGCAAATATTCAAGTAGAATAATAAATGGGAGTTGGGTGTGCAAATCAACCACAACAAAAGCCTGTGAAATGTGGCCCTAGCTCACAAAAAAAAGGAAAGAGAAAGGATATCCAAACTAATGACAACCATCCAAGCTGCAAGTAAATAAGGTTAGTGGGAAGTCGAAGAAGGACATTGGAAAGTGGTGTGAGTTCCACAAAAGACCCTAAAACAACATCAACGAATGCCACTTGAAACAATAATCGTTGACAGATATGGAATCCTTATAACTAAAATTTTGATCATAATCTAATTTGAAGCAATATAAAGGAAAGCAAATCATTAATATGGAACCCACTGCCACTGTCACAACCACAAAGATCCAACCAGAAGAGTTAGAGGAGCTAGAGGAAGGGGAGCTACTCTTCCACTCACATATATGGGTGAAGGGGACTCCATTGTATTTCATTCTTGATAGCAGTAGCTAGAAGAACCCGGTCTGTGCTGAGGCCATCAAGCGATTAAAGTTGTCGAGAACACCTCACCTCAAATTATACACCATCGATTAGTTGAGCCAAGGGAGACACATTCACATCAGTCAATAATGTTGCTTATCCTACGACATTGATCCTTTCAAAGATGAGGTATTGTGTGATGTTGCCCCAATTGAAGTTTGTGATGTTCTTTTAGGACAACCCTGTATGTGGAAATATCATGTTATTTATGAATCCAGGCCTTGTAGTGTCATTGTTACTTTGGGAGGCCAACTCTACAGAGTACTCGGGGTAGTTTTGACTACTACAGTTTCCTTGATCGTGACAAAGCAGAGTCGAAAGGTGATATTTTAGATTGGGAAATTTGTCCTCTTCATGGTTCAACTAGAAGGTGGATGGAAGGCTAATGTGACCGCCACAACCTCAGCTTGACGTGTCTCTACACAACAAAAGAAGGTGGATAAGATTATACAAGAATACATAGATATATTTTCCTCACCCAAAGGGTTGCCTTTTTACTGCCAGTTCAAGCACTCAATTGATTTGGTGCATGGTTTTCCCTTATCTAATGGACCAACATACAGATTCTCTAGCTTTTATAGAGAATGAGGAAACAAAACATCAAATTCAAGAGCTCATTCAAAAGGGCCACATTTACAAAGATCGTAACCTTGTACTAGGAGTCCAATTGTGTTAATGCAAAAGAAGGATGGGGCATGGCGACTTTGCATTTGTTACAGAGCCATGAAAAAGGCCACTATCAATAATCAATACCCAATCCCTTAGATTAATAATATTCTTGATCAACGTAAGGGTGTTAATTTCTTCAACAAAATTTATCTAAAGTTGGGATACCACCGTGTCCTGATAAAGCAAATCGATGCATGCAAGACAAGTTTCAAGTCTAAATAAGGCCTTTTTAAATGGTTGGTCATACCTTTTGGCTTGACTAATTCTCCAACAACATTCATGAATGTGTTGGATGTTGTCTTGCAATAGTTCACAAACCACTTCATGGTCATATATTTGGATGAAATCCTTGTCTTCAACGAAACTTGGGTGGAACATTTGTAGAACATTAAACATGTACTGAGCACCTTGTGACAACACAAGTTATACGCCAATTTGGATAAATGTTCATTTGGTATGGAGAGATTCAATATCTAAGATACATTGTAGATGAACATGAGGTGCATGTGGACCCAACCAAGATCCAAGTCATTCATGATTGGCCAACCTCGACAACTTTAATAGGGCTACGTAGCTTCCTGGGCCTTTCCAACCTTTACTGAAGGTTTGTGTTGGGGTTCTCTCATATTTCTTGGCCATTGATCTAAGAAACCAAGGGTGAATCCAAATCCAAATTCATTTAGGGCATGTCTCAATAGGAAGCATTAAAGGATATGAAATGACGCCTCTACTCGGCTTCACTCCGCTTTATATTAGACATGTAACAAACTTTTGATAGTGAGACAGATGCCTCTGACTATGCTATGGATGCAGTCCTCACTCTACATGGACATCTAGTAGCCTATCATAGAAAGACACTCCAAACATCCATGTACTTGGGATGTGAGCATTCCTTATGTTCAACATAGCTCTTTATGGATCTATTGGCCTCAACCCCTTTTAGGTGTGCTTGGGGTTCAAACCACTAACTCCAATTGACATAGCATTGTAATACCCTTGATTTTGACTTTGAAGATAGTAAATAAAATCATGTAAATGTTGTAAATATGCTAGTGTGGATTCCTAGTGCAGAACTCAAGGCCAAGGCCCAACTAGTGAATGGCTAGGCATCTATATTGTAAATATTCTTTATGGACTGTATGGTTGACTTATCATGCCAATTTGAATGCTATGTAGATATTATGTTGGAAAAAAATAAATGGTCCAAGATTGTTGTGTAAAGAGCACTAGAGGGGCTATTATTCCACTATAGGGGGAAAGGAAAGGGGGAACTTGGGAGATTAAATCCTCTATTTCCAAGTGTATACATTAGAACTCATCCATTGTTGCCATTTTCCTTGGATGAGTCAATTATTTCCTTTTGACATTTAAATCCAATCATTTAATGCATGTGTGAGGTTGGTTAGGAAAGTATTCTCATGTAGTTATGGAAGCATGGGATGGATATACTTCTATGCTTGTTGAGAGATTCCTCTCTTCTATTTTTAGAAGTTATGTCATTTATCTTTTCCACCATCCTCTCATCTATTTTGGAGTCCATTATCCATTTCACTATGCATATTTTAGGACAACATTTTTTACACTACACCGACTTCTTGCTTTTGTTGTTCATTCCATTTGCCATCATCAATTACCAGACTGTGCATAACAAAAAATTCAAATTTGGAAGGGAAAATTGTAGATATGAGAGAAAATAGAGGGCTACAAGGAACATAGAGGTTGGGAGAGATAGGAACCTTTACCCATTGAGTTGTGTTAGCCCTGAATGCTTGAGAAGCCACAAGTTAATGCTATAGGAGGTTCTCCAATAACCTACAATAGATTGGACTCTTACTGGACACACTGGTAAGCATTGTAAGGGTTGGATTTTTTTAGTAAATTGTGGATTAGTGAAGGGAAATGCCTTCCTTGTTTTGTGCGGGGCAATTGGAAGGAGTGCCATGGTTGTGATGGCTCAGTGAGATTCTTGTAGACCTTTGGATAAACATTTGGCTAAACATTGAGATCATAGTGGGTTGCCGATTGAGAGAGAGAAGCATGTAGTTGTTTCATTCACCCCGGTGGCTGCATATCCAAATTTGGGGGTGGCCTCTCAATATAAAGAGTATATGCTCTAGACAAAGTGGTTACGGTTGGGTGGAAAATTGTGTTTACAAAGCCAATTGCTTGTATCCTCTTTGTTTAAAGATGAGTATTTTCTTTGTGAATGTGCAAAGTTTTTATTTTATGCATGTGATAGATATTTTTGTATATGCATGTGGTGTGTGTGTGGATATAAATTTCTTTATGGTATGTTTAACAATTATACATTTACACACACATTTTATTGTTTATGAATCCATAATATGACCATGGGGTGGAATTTAGAAGCCTTTAATTTGTAAATATCCCTTATGTTCATTGGAATGATGGATGGGGACGTGATAGAGTGGTATCAAATCTATTGGTTGTAGCACTAGGGTTGTATAGGATGGAATCCATAATTACAGGAGGAAACTAGAGTTGCATAGGAAGTGTTGACAAGCACTTTTTATAAAAAAAATTACGCAGTTTAATTGTTAGAGAGTATTTTAACAAAGCCATGAGTTAAATCAATGGTCTACCACTAGGAATAGTATATTGGTTGAGGAAATTTTGGAATTCACAAAGCTATCAACAAGGAATTATGGTATTGTTATGCAATATATATATTATAAATTGGAGGAAATAATTTTTTTGCCTATTTATGAAAAAATTGGGAAACTCGAGATGGACCCCACCCATGACATGTGGATGGGGGTATGATGTGGACCATCAATGTTGAATTAATGCACAAGCAGTTGGACCTGAAAAAAGGTTCATCGAGAGTTGATGATCGAGAACTACATGTAGGTAGCTTGATGTCCAAGGTTTTGATAAGTCTATTAGATAACATGCATCAGATGTAGGAGTTCATTAACCTTTTTAATGTAGGAAGGAATCATATATGTTTGATGGAAACAACCCCATCGACAATATGTTGTTGAGAGGCTTTGTTGAAAGTGCATTGGAGGCTAGCCATAAAGGAATCTAGTTGAGACTGATCAAAGGAAAGTCTAGAAGTGATCAACGAAGGGTTTGATGGACCAAGTCCAATGTTGTATTTAAAGTGTGGCATCAAAGGTCCATGACATAGGTGTCGATTAAAGGCCCAATAGAGTGGATCTGATGGTGTATCAGGCCGGTGTTATCGTAGATGCCTCATCAAAGAATGTTGTGATAGAGTATGTAGGGAGGCATGATGGACCCAAGTCCGATAACATATTAGAGATGTTATTTATGGGATCTCACATTGGGAATTAACCCCAAAAACATATGCAAAGAAATCCAATGTGATATCAGATATCGGGCGTCAGAGATGTTGGGAATGGAAAATATGAGGAGTATGATGGGGAGTTTTCGATGCTATATTGGACATTGACCATTTGATATTGGCCATTGGAGCTATCAGATGGAGTTCCTTGGGGAAGGCCACTAGAGATGGTCCAATATTAGCAATCAGATATCAGATATCATTTATTGGACATATGAGGTATCATAAAAGGTTTGTAAGTCGAGTCTAGTGGAGGAGGAAGTTATTGATGAAATCAAGGCTTAGGATTGCTTTCATGGTGCTTCATAAGAGGGGAACCATTAAGTGGAGCATGGGGGATCCTACAATTATATGAGACACACTCTCTTAGTTTCAAAGTTGGCATTGGTCATGAAACAAACAATTTCTCATATTTGATAGCTTTAAAATTTGCTCTCACACTTGCTACGAAGTATGGACAAACAAATGTGCAAATCTTCAATGATTCTATGTTGGTTATTAAGTGGATCAAGGGAAAATGTACCTTGATGCTATATTATAAAACCACTTTTGGATGAGATTGAGGTACTAAATAATACTTTCAATAAATTATCCTTCACTCATATATATAAAGAAAGGAACCGGGTGGTAGATAACTTGTCAAAGGAAGGAACTGGAGTTTTCCGGATAGATTAAGGGACATAAACCTCCACCTCCAATTTGTTATTTTAGAAAAATACACATCCCTTTTTCCCATTATCACATGATAACTTTAGCAATAAAACTCTACTTTATGATTCTCATGAACGTAACTTTTGACCCTCTTTTTCATATATTCAAACATACAACAATATTATCTCAACAACTCAAATTTTCCATTTTAATTCCTTTAACATATAAATATATCTTTATAGAACTTTATATAATGTTGGTGAATCATAAGGACATCACCACCATATTATGAGGTTACAAATCATCAAAAAAAACCTACTTCAAACAAGATTGTTTTGTCTCTGGGATATTTATCTCGTCAAGTGGTATCCCCTAAAGAATTGCCCAACCCTTCCTCCATAATTGTTCTGTCCTCTAGGAAGGGAGTGCTAAGGGATTGAACAATCCTTCCTTAATCAATGAATTCACGTGGAAGGGTCAGTTGACACGTCCTCCATCATAGTGTTTTCATAGAGGGAGACAACAAAGAAGGATTGGTTAACACTTCCTAAATGATGGTGTCAAAGCCTCAAGTTATACATTGGAAGGGTCAACTAACACTTATCGACTATTGGAATTCTCATTGAGGCGAATACAGTGGAAGGGTTAGTCTATACTTCCTTTGGTTTCTAGTAGAGTGGTCACTGCATCCATCCTCGTCCATAATTGTATTATCCTCGAATGGGAGGATGTCATAGAAGGGTCGATCGATCCTTCTTTCATCATAGAATTCATGGATAAGGGTCAGTCAATACATCCTCAATGATGGTATCAACTTTTGTAGGTATCTAGTGGAAATATCAGTTGACCCTTTCGCAAAGGATGGTATTCTCGTTGAGGGGTATCCACTACAAGGGTCTACTTGTCCCTCCAATTGTACCTAGTAGATTGGTCTCCCAACACTTCATCCTCCAAAATTGTATTCTCCTCGAAGAGGGGCCCATGAAAGGATTGATCGAATATTCCTCCATCATATAATCCCTTTAAAGGGATTAATCGAACCTTCATACCGAAGAGTGTTCTCGCAGAGGGGAAGCACATATAAGGGTAAAAAAAACACTTCCTATATGATGGTGTTAAGGTTTTAAGGTATCCAGTGAAAATATCAAGTAACCTTTTCTCTATAGATGGTATTTTCATCTAGGGGTATGCACTGCAACTGTTGGCCAACCTTTCCCTTGGTAACTATTAGATGGGTCACTTGGCACTTCATCCTTTAGAATTACATTCTCCTTCAAGGAGGGAGCATGGAACTATCATAGAATATTTCCTCCATCATATAAATATTGTATAAGGGTCGACCAACACTTCCTCCAATATTGTGTTTTCGTGGAGCATGACCATGGATATGGGTCAGACGACACTTCTAAGATGATAATGTTACCTTCTCAAAGTATCCATTGGAAAGGTATAGTGACAATTTCCTGAAGGAAGGTATTCTCGTAGAAGGGTCAATCAATACTTCCTCCAACATAGAATTCCTATAGAAGGGTCATACGAAACTTCCTAAAAAAATTCGCTCTCATAGAGATGAAGCATGAAAAGGGGTGAGCTGAAATATTCTCTATGATGATATCAATGTCACGAGGTATTCAATGAAAATAGCACCCGACTCTTCCCTGGAGGATGGTATTCTCATCAAGTGGTATCTAGTGGAAGGGTCTGCTTATCCTTCCAATTTTATCCAGTAGATTGGCAATCCAACATTTCATCCCCTAGATATACATTATCCTTGAAGGAGGTCTCTTGGAAGGGTCAATCGATCCTTCCTCCATCATAGAATTCCATTAGAGGGATATGTTGAGTGTCCCCCATCAAAGTGTTCTCACGTATTTATAAGGCGTAGAAGGATTGGTCGACACATCCTTAATATTAGTGTCAATGTCTCAAGGTATCCATTAGAAGGGTCGACCGATATTTTCTGAAAGAATGGTATTCTCATTAATTGGTATCCAGAGGAATCTTGGTCAACCTTTTCCCAAAGGATAATATTATCATCAATTTGTATCCATGGAAGTTTCAACCACTAATTCCATTGTTATCTAATATAAAGGTCTTTTGATGCTTCCTTTTCTAAAATCCTGTTATTCTCGAAGGGGAGGTAGCTGAATTTTTTGTCGATCTTCCATCATAAAATTCTCATAAAATGGTTGGCCAACACTTCCTCTAGCATTATGTTCTAATGGACAGAGACCATGGAGAAGGCTTGAACCACACATCAGCAACGACAGTCTCAATAATTTTAGGTACTTAGTAGAATTATTAGTTGATCCTTTCCCTAAGGATGGTATTCTCGTTGATGGGTATTGAATAGAAGGATTAGTCAATCCTTCCCTTTGTATCTAGTATATTAGCCATGAGATACTTCATCCTACATAATTGTACTCTCCTCAAAGTAGGACCAAGGATGAGTTAGTCGATCCTTCCTCCAACTTATAATTTATCTTTAGGGATTAGCTAACCATTCCTCCATGTAGTGTTCTCACAGATTAAGAGCACATAGAAGGTTACATCAACACTTCCTCATTGATAGTGTTAACATCTCAAGATATCCATTGGAAGGGTTGGTTGACACTTTTTTGAAGGATGGTATTCTCGACGATTGTTATCCAATGGAAGGTTAGGCCACACCTTTGTTTTTTTGCAACATATGGATCACCCAACACTTCCTTCTCCAAAATGGTTTTATCTTTAAAGTGGGTCCAACAAAAGTTTTTGGAGATCCTTCCTCCATAATAGGATTCTCGTAGAATGGTTAGACGACATTTCCTTCAATATTTTGTTCTCATGGAGGGATAACATTGATAAGGGTTGGATGAAACATCCTCAATGATGGTCTCAACATCTTTAGGTATCCATTTGGAAAGATCGGTTGATCTTTTCCCAAAGGATGGTATTCTTATCGAGGGGTATCCACTAAAAAGTCCCACTTATCCTTCCAATCGTATTAAGTAGATTTGTCATTTGACACTTCATCCTCCATAACTATATTCTTTTCAAAGATGGGAACGTGGAAGGGTTAATGATCCTTACTCTATCATAGAATTCTAGTAGAGGGATTCGTCGACATCCCTTCCACCATAGTTTTCTCATGGAGGGATATCGCTTAGAAAGGTTGGTAAACCCTTCCTCTATGACGTTGTCAATGTATCAAGTTATCCAGTGGAAATATCCACTGAACCTTTCCTAAATGATGGTATTCTCATTCAGGGGTATCCGCTAAAATATTCATCCACCATTCCCTTTGTTCACTAGTAGATGGGTCATTTAATACTTCCTCATCCACTACCATTCCTCGATGACGTTGTCAATGTCTCAAGTTATATAGTGGAAATATACACTGAACCTTTCCTAAATGATGGTATTCTCATTCATGGGTATCCACTAAAATATTCATCCATCCTTCATTTTGGTCACTAGTAGATGGGTCATTTAATACTTCCTCATCCATAATTGTATCCCCCTCAAATGGGGAATGCAAAATTGTCGATTAATCATTCCTCCATCATATAATTCCCATAAAAGGGTTTATTGATACTTCCTCCAGCATCGTGTTCTCACTTAAAGAGACCATGGAGAATAGTCAGTTGACACATCCTCAATTATGGTCCCAACATCTTGAGGTATCTAATAGACAAATCGACCTACCCTTTTTCAAAGGGTGGTATTCTCATCGAGGGGTATCCATTGAAGGGTTGGCCTATCCTTCCAATTGTGTCTAGTAGATTGGTTTTGCAATACTTTGTTCTCGATTTCCCCATCATAGAATTCCTTTTAAAGTGTCGTCTAATGCTTCCTCCATCATAGTATTTCCATAGAAGAAGAGCACATAGAAGGGTCAGTTGACACTTCCTCTATCATAGAATTCCTTTAGAAGGATCCACTGACTCTTCCTCTAGTATAATGTTCTAATGGAGGGAGATCGCATAGAAGAGATGGTCGACACTTCCTCAATGATGGTGCCAATGTCTCAAGGTATCCATTGGAAAGGCCGACCGACCCTTTCTTGAAGGATAACACTCCCATCGATTGGTATCTATTAGAAGGTTTGGTCACCCCTTCCATTGGTGTCTAATAGGTGGGTTTCATAACACTTCCTCCTCTAGAATTATATTCTCCTCAAAGGGAGACCATGAAATTTTCATTAGATCCTTCGTCCATCATAGAATTCTTGTAGAAAAATGAGTTGCCATAATTCCTGCAATGTTGTGTTCTCACAGAGGGAGGCCATGAAAAAGGGTCAGATGTCACTTCCTCGATGATGGTGTTACCATATTGAGGTATCCAATATTGGAAAGGTCTGACAACAATTCCCTATAGGATGGTATTCCTATAAAGTACCGTTTAGTGAAATTGTGGGTCGATCCTTCCCTTAGTATCCATTGGATGGGTCACTTGACACTTCCTCCTCCAGAATTGTTCTCTCTTGAAATTCATTATCTGCAGAGATTTATTATCATGAAGTTCATTATGACCAGTTCCTCCTAGTGTAGAGTATAAATTATACATCCTTATAACCCATTATATGGATAGATTTATTGTCATTATTATTTGTAAAAAAATGTATAAATTTGTTCAAGTTAATGTTTAAATGTTAGAATATGGACAATTGGGATAAACAATGGAGATATAAATATTATGTTTGATTCGAGGAAAATGAACTATTTAGACTTGATGAAGAAAATTAGGGCTTACTCATCTGGAATGTGGCTTGGAAAGACTGTACACTTATCAGAAACCACTACTTTTGGGAGATACATGATGGAGCCTCTGCACAATTCTGGACCAATTCCTGGCAACAACTTCCTAGTCTGCAAAGAAAATAAGAGTTAGCAGAAGTCATGGAAAACATGAATTATCCTTAGGACCAAGTCGTTCAAAACTATTGGAGGGAAACAAGAGAGAGAGAATAATGGATATCATGGAGCTGACCACGAAGGAGCTTAACCTTCCTGCTCATACCATCCTGAAACCATGGCTCGATGAGATAAGCCAACGCAAGATCAAGGTCAAGAAAGGGACAAACATTCTATGATTGGGTCACTCAAACTTGAGTAATTTCTTAGTCAAGGATGCATATCAAATCAAGTTTGAATCCCATCTTCTCCAAAAGGATCCTCTCTAGGACAAGATCTGGCATAGTGGGTACTGGCCCAAGATCATATCTTTCCTCTGGCTTGTTGGAAGTGGGTGCAGACTAACCTGGGATAATTTGCAAAATAGATATTTCATTGGTCCATCCCAATGTCTTTTATGCAACAAGGACAATGAAACAATCAACCACCTACTGGATGATTTCACTTTCAACTCCATAATTTGGTATTGCATGGCGAGTATCATGAAGCAAATGGATCGACAATGAAATGATGTCATTAATACTTTGAGAGTATGGAGAAATCAAGTTTTCAAAAATACCATTATCAATAAAATTTGGTAGCTCCTACCAAGCTTCATTATGTGGGAGATATGGAGGGAAAGGAATAAACGAGTCTTCAAAGGAACCACCCTTTCCCTACATAAGGTTTGGGATCTAGTTAAGAAGCATATAGTGGAATCAGTGACCATTTTCCCTTGGGATAAAGAGGACTATGAAAGGGGTGCAACATAATCAAACATCCTAGAACAATGCATCATGAACCCTCCTACTCATAGCAATCTGAGACCCCTCGCTATAGCACCTTCCAACTCTTCCACCTGGAATGCACCTGAAATTGACCACATTAAGTTGAACTTTGATGGATCCTTTAAATGGAACCCATGAAAGGTAGGTTATGGGGGAGTATTCCGCAATAAGAAAGGAGAAATTTTGGGAACCTATAAAGGACCTTTGGGAATAAACTCCAACAATGTTGCGGAATTATGGGCCATGTTCACTAGTCTTCAAATTGCTCTCAACTAATGCTTCAACAAGATGATTATAGAAGGGGACTAAAAAATAATGATAGATATTCTACAACACCTCCATAATGGCAAAACCTCAGTTATGCTTTCATCTAGTTTGCATTTAGAGTATCTAATAATGTTTGTTAGCATCCTCTTGCGAAATCCCAGAATCAATGTCCTCCCTTCCCATGTGTGATGCTACACCACCAAAGTCACAGACTTCATAGTTAATAAGGTATAGACACTAAGGAATGACGATGGGATGCGTGGGAGTAGGTGGCGAGCTGAGGAATCAAGGGTGACGACGATACAGTTGCCACCAACCCACTGCATTTATGAGCAGAGCGTTCAAAAAATCGGAAGGATCAGGTCCACTCGCATGACGCTTAACTCCTCCTCGACCATGAATCCAAGTTTTATCTCCCATGTCTCCCACCCATAGCAACATTCCTCCCGTTGTTCAAACTCTCAAAATTATCGGGTGTAGAACCTCTATTGCATGTCGTTTGCATTGGACACTGATCAAGCTTGAGATGATCGTGGAGAAAATTGCCAAAATCATGGTTCACCTTGGTTGCATAGGAAGGTGTGGAGGGAGGACTGCAAACCCTAGCCGCAATGGGTCGGAGACAAGTTTTCCTGGGCAGCTTGATAGAATCATGAACACACTCCTTCTGAGAAATGATCTTAGTGAGGACGAGGAGGAGTGCCAAGTACACCTCCTCGAGCTTAGGGACAAAATTCAGGCCATTATTGACTGGTGTGGGAAGGTAGCTATGGATTTTCATATTCTTTCTCCACTTCTCATGACCAGTATTGCAGATGGTTCCATTCTGAGTATCTTTGAGACTGATAAAAATGAGTACAATAAGGTCGTTGTTCCGAAGACGACTGTTGAGGTCAAACCGAAAATGGAAGTTGATGGGGAGAAATTTATCTAGACTACTGAGGCTGTCACCAACACGTGCACCAAGCGTAGCACCTGCTCGGAAGCCGACACTAGCACCAATGCACTAGACCATGAAAATACTGACAAGGTCAAGACCGAGGCCAAGCCATTTGCTATGTGACCATGTACTAGTGTCAGCTATCAAGTAACCTCTTTTTGTTAATTCTCTTTTCTTCTAGTTTAGAAATGGAAGTTGTTTTTTGTTGGTTAGTTGTTAGACTCCTGTTAACTCCTGGGCATATTGTTTTTCTTTATTATGAACATTGTAAGAACAATGACAGAAACATCTTGGCAAAAGACGATTTTCTTTTCAAGAGAGGCCTACATGACTATGTAGGGAATTGTTTTCTCATAATGGGAGGCTTCCTATTTCAACTTTTTTGTATATTATTTTTCTGTTTATTAATATGATCTTCTAACTTTAAAAAAATGTTTAAATGTTAGAGATATGTTTTGCAAAATATTAAAAAAAAACGAGGTTTGCATTATCTTAGAGAGCTTATATTAACTTATGATATTTATATAATTTGGTTTATATTCATTTATTTTTATATACTACATTTATGTTTATTTTAAATGACTATACAATTATTTTATTTTTGGTTGTATTATTGTCAATGTAGATTAGCAAAAATGTCTTCATAAAGATCATTAGGTTTTGAACGCCATTTGGACCTTTTTTTCAACGGAATAAAAGTTATTGAAGGTATAGCGTTTCCAAATAGAAGAAAATTGCACAATAGTAACATAATACATGCATGTGTCATTGTAAAGGTTTATAACGAAGATTTTAATTTCCACATGCATCAAGATGTGTGGATACATTGTCAAAAGCATAAGGTTATTTTACTAAAGAGATATATCAGTGATTTTTAACCACATCGACTGCTCTCTAGAACATCATGAGATGAAAAAGAAACTTGGTATTGATTTGAATAGTGAAGATTAAAATATTCACCATAAGTCTAGGTTTTCATTTCTTCTTACAAAAGTGAAATTGCTACATAGATGTTCAATTTACGGAGATTGCATTGCCATTGGTATTGTGACCAATGTAGATGAAAATTATTCATTTGAGGAAAATATTTTGGGATCTTTTTTTAATTGGTGTGTTGGTGAAGGAATTGTTGTTGCTTTTTTACCTTTGTTAGTTGGAGTTACAACTTGGTAGACTAGTATATTGGTCAATAAAAAACATGGTCAATTTCAATACAGGTTCATGATTAGATATTGTTGAAATCTATAAGCAATTTGGAGGTTCAAAGACACGAATAAACCAAAATTACAATATTAAGTTCATGGGAGAAGAGGTGAATTTATTCCATTGTTGTTCTTAACGACCAAGTTATATTTCCACGGGAATAATTTCAAATGTTTTGGAAGGAGAGGTGGTGCAATTTGCACCAACGGATGGTAAGGAATTTTTAATTTTAATCTATAAAGTCTTCGTCCATTATGAGAAATGTTGTTGATAAAAAATCTCTCTTCGAAGATGGTATGTAAACTACATGTCTGAACTTAGTGACGCTCCTTTAGAAGTGATATAAGCATCTCCTTATGCATATGGTGTATCCACCTATGGATAATGAAGATTGTGCCAATAAAAAAACGAATACAAAGCCATACAATCATGTTAAATGCCAAATTGGGACTGCATATTTTAAAAATAAGATGAGCACAATACCTAAAAACATTTGATGAAAGTGCATTCTATGCAAAAAGAGAGCACACAATTTTGTTTTTAAAATCATTGTATTTCAAACAAGTGCCATTTTGGTCAGTGGTTGAAAGTTATAAGAAGGCATGTCTCATAAATGAGAATTCAAAAAGAGACTTTGTATTGAACTCTCTAGCATCAAATGCCCCTATTTATAAACATAGAGGAGAAAAAAGGGGACTCTACTTACAATGAAGTTTAACACATTGGATGTTTATCAAAATGCATGGTATAAGTGTTATGGAGTAAAAAGAATCACATTCTACAATTATAAGAAATTGTTTATAAATGGTGATTTGAGGGTCGTGAATGGAAATAGTGTATTGCAAAAGTCTAAATTGAATATTGTAATAGTAGCCAATATTAAAAGATTGTGGAGAAAAACTCAAATAAGTCTCTAAATCTAACTCTTTTAATATGTCCATATGGAACACAAGAACCCCTAAATATTGCCATCTAATATATCATAGGGTTTTCTTTGCAAGATGATTAATGAGGACATCCAATAGATTGGTATTCCTCAATTGTCTCTATCTAGTTTAAGCGAAATAATGAGAAATGAGTTTCCAGATGTTGGAATCATGAAAAACAACCTCTTTGCAAGGTGAAATGATTGTATTCAACTCGTGAAAAAGCTTAGGGACACCATTGATCTAGTGGAAGTGGAGCAGTTGTGAATAATTCAAACAACTCATAATCACCATATTACAAGTTGTCGCCAAATGTACTATGCTACTAGATTGTGTTCAGAAAAGTGTACAACAACTTACTTGAGCATTGTGGATGAGAAGATTGATAATTCTAATACTTCTATACCAAGGTTGGGTAAGAAGGCAATGTCCATTGGTAGTGTCATAAATGTTCGTGTTTCCTTCATTGATATGCTTACACATGGAAACAAGATTGAGGTATTTGGCCACTTTAGTCTTTCCTTTGTGGAGATGGGTTCAAATTTCACTGTGACTTCATTGTTTAAATGTCTAAAATATCTTGAAGAACTAATGGTGGATCAATATGGAGTTTTGTTTTACAAAATTGGAACATAAAAACACCCTTTGCATGAAGCTTTATTACAAACTGAGTCCTGAAAAATGTTTGATCTATAGGAAAGATGAGATGCAAGCACATGATAAAAGTATTGATAGTACAAACTTTTGCAGTTCAAAAAGAAAATTGCCACCAATATTATTGTTGTGAATGGATAATTTTGTTGATGATAACAAAAATCACTGCATGTTTCCATTTTATCTCTTTTAACATCAAGGAGGGTGTTTGACATTGTTGAAGTTGGATTCCTCCCCATGGGACACTCACATTAAACATAGATGAAACTTATGGGAGGTTATCAACAAAATTAATATGAAAAATGCATGTTTATGCTACCAGAGATGATGGACACTTATAACACATGTGAGGATCACAATTCTTATGTCCCATATATAATGGATGGATTTTTTTACTTCAAGAGATTTGCGGAACCACACCTTTTGACATATTTATTACTAATACTATAAAGCGATTCAATTTAATATTAAAGTGTTAAGAAATTTTTCGTGAAATTTAAAGAACAATATGGAAGAGCACATTAACTTAGACAGTTTATTTGAAATCCTAATATTTATATTGGTTTATGTTCATTAATGATTTTCTATTACATTGATTATATGCAAATTGTAGAATATAGATCAATTTCCTTTTTCTTTAATTATTTTATTTATGTTTTGATTGAATTATATGATTTTTTTTATTGTATCATTGTCATTGTAGATTAGCGAAAATGTCTTTTCAAGGAATGTTATTTTATGAACAACATGTGGACCTGATTTTAAATGGTTTAAAAGACGATGTAGGAATAACCTTACCAAGAAGAAATCAATTGCACATAACTGACTTCAAAGAAGGATGTGTCATTGTAAATGTTACTAAGGTTTTTAATGAAGATATTAAATTGCCTCATGCATCAAGAGGCACATATACATTGTCATAAGCAAAATGTGCTTTCATTGAATGGGATGCATCACAAACTTTTAACTACATTGGCTACTCCTCACAATATGATATGTTGAAGGATATTATTGGTGTTGATTCTTATAGAGAAGATTACAATATTATAAAGGAATCTAGGTTTTTCCTCTTACAAAAGTTAAAATTCTTACATTGATGTTCAAATTGTATAGATTGCATCACACTAGTTCTAGTGATAAATGTAGATGGAAATATTTCCATTGAAGGAAAGCTTTTGGGATCCTTTTCATTTGGTGTGCAGGTGAAGGAACTCTTGTTGCCTTGGGACAATTGCTCGTTGGAGTTATAGCTCGACCAATAATAAAAAATGGTGGTTTTCAATATAGGTTCATTCTTAGATGTTGAAATCATTAACCAATTTGAAGGTGCAATGAAACAAACAAAACAAAATAATGTTGGCATGGTCACCGAATTCAAGACAAATACGAGGAAAAAAACTTATAAGGTCCTTGCAACAGATAAGGCACAACAGGAATATATGGAGCATAATGTTGAGAATGGGAGAGGTGTTGATGAATGAGAATTTATTGGAGTTATGTTTCCATAACGATTTACTAAAAAGGTACAACTCTAAAATACAAACTTTGGATTGTAATGAATGTTGCTGCTTGACTTTTATTTTATTAGATCTTTTGAATTTTGATATTTTAGACCATGGTAATCATAGTGATATTATACATACATACACGAATAATATTGGAATTTAATTACTTTGTATTTCCTATATTATTTTAAAGTCATATATCCTTCATCTTTTCATTTAATGTATATCTTAATTTTTTATACTCTAGATTTAATGATTTTAATTAATAACTATTACTTCAAGTAAAACTATTGAAGATGGATTGTTCTCTTTTGTCTTTGATTGGAATGTGAGCTTTGTTAATAAATATTCCATAGTACCATAAGTTATAGTGTTTGTAACTAAGGCAAGAAAGTTGTTAAAAAGCACTTCAAAATTCCTTAAAAGGTACAACTCTATGAATGTTGTGGCTTGATTTTTATTTTGTTAGATATTTACAATTTTGATATATTTAACAATGGGTGTTATACAAATGTTATGCATGCACATACACTAATAACATTGAAATTTAACTACCTCGTATTTTCTAATATTATTTAAGAGCCATACAATCTACATCTTTGAATGTTTTCATTTAGTGTATATCTTGATTTGAATTTTATACGAGGGTTCAATGATTTTTATTAATAATTATTGATTCAAGTAAGATTATTGAATATTAGTTGCTCTCTTTTGTCTTTTTTTTGATACGTGGGTTCAGTGATTTTAATTAATAACTATTGAAGATTAATTGCTCTCTTTTGTCATTGTTTGGGATTTGGATTTTTTAGAAACTCTTCCACAATATCCCTCAAAGTTATAATGATTGCAAGTAAGGCAAGGAAGTTTCTGAAAGGCATTGGCTCATTGACTTCGTATTTTGTGTATATGGATTTCTTCTTTTATTTATATAGAATCCTTTTGTAGATTGTCTTCTGTTGCTTTGAAAAAGCACAAAACTATAATAGAGCGATTGCCATCATAACTTGTTTTACATTACCTTGTTGATCTCTTCAATACTAATAAATTAAGTAATGTATTCCATTGTGATATTATGCATTGAGATAAAAAAAAAAATGTTTGTTATATTCACACTTCCATAACCGATTTTATTGGACAAAGAACAAAAGGTTGGGCGTTGCCCAACAAAATTGGATATTGGGCAAAATATTTAAGAGGAGGAAATAGGGAATTAAAAAATGATGGAGGGTTGTTTCCCAACGTTAGGATATTGATAAAAATATTTAAGAGGAGGAAACATAAGATTAAGAAAACAACGGAGGGGGGAAATATGGAGTCTAGGATGTTTGGTCAAAAGTTAGGATATTTGATAAAATCTTTTCTTGGATAATGGTAAAAAAAGTAGCGTGAACCAACAAGGTGTATAGTGTAAAAGATGTAGATTTATTAAACCATTTATTTGTACATAGTTCAAATGCAAAAAGAGGTATGGGATGAAGCAACAAAACTGATACTTTTGGAATTGTAATTTATAACTACAAATTTAGAGTGACATCCTTTGGAATCGAAATTCACACTTTTGTAATTAAAATCACATTGTTGGATTTGAAAATTGCACTTTTGGGATCGAAAATCGCACTTTTGGGGTTACAGAACATTGAAAATTCACACTTTCGGAATCAAAAGTCACACTTTTGAAACCAATATTCCCACTTTCAGAATCCAATTATGTACTTTAAAAATATTATTATTTACACTTTTAGAATAAAATTTCACCATTTTCTAGTATAGATTTTTCTTTATTACCAATATAGAATCCCTAAGAAGGGGGAGAACGTAGAAGAGTTGCATAACCCTTCCTGAAAGATGGTATCCTCGTTGAAGGAGTCAAATAATAAGGTTGATTGAACCTTCTTCAATGATGGTATTCACATTGAGGTTTATCAGTGGAAGGCTTAGCTGACACTTTCTCAAGTATGGAATTTCTATGAAGGGGGGAACAAATAAGTGTTGGTCGGTATATAATTCCTAGGAAGGGGAAGAATGGAGAAGGGTCGGTCACTCGTTCCTCAAAGATGGTATTTTTATTCAAGGATGCCATGGAGAAGGTTCCATTGGCCCTTCTTGAAAGATGGTATTTCCTCTAAGGTTTACCCAAAGGAAATTTTGGTTGACACTTCCTTCAAAATAAAATTCCTATGAAGGGGGAGAACATCGAAGGATTGGGAAACCCTTCCTCAAATATGTTATTCTCATTCAAGGTGACCACAGAGAATGGTCATTCAACCCTTTGTCGAACATGATATTGGAATTGTGAAATAACTAATGGAAGCATCAGCCTGTCCTTTCTCAAGCATATCTTTCATGTATGTTGGCCACATGGGAAGGTTCAACTGACACTTCCTCTAGTATAGTATTTTCATGAAGGGACAAAATGAAAAAGGGTTGAATGACCCTTCCCCTAAGATAGTATTCTCATTCAAGGTGACCACGGAAAAGGGTCAACCAACCCTTCCTAAATGATGGTATTCACATCGTAGTTTACCTAGAGGAAGGATCAGTCAACCTTCCTAAAAAAAAAATTCGCGTCAATTGGACACTTGGGAAGGGTCATTCAATCCTTCCTTCAACATAGAATTATCATAAAGGGTGGGGAATGGAGAAGGGTCGATTGACCCTTCCTCAAAGATGGTATTATCATTAAGGTTGATCATGAAGAAAGGTTGATTAACCCTTCCTTAATGATAGTATCTACGTCACAAATTACCTAATGGAAGCAGCAAGCAACCTTTTTTAATCATATTTTTTGCTTTAGTTGGAAACCTAGGAAGGATTGACCAACCCTTTCTTTGGCACACAATTCTCACAAGGGTTAGAATGGAGAAGGGTTGGTGGACCCTTCCTCAAAGACGATATTTGATTTGCAGTTCATATGGTGGAAGGGTTGGCCAACGTTTCCTCAAGCAAATTCCTTGGGTTAGGGGCACCCCAGGGAAGGAATGATTTCTACTTCCTAGATTATATTCTGATTTAGGGGAGAATGGAGAATGTTCCATTTACCTTTCCTCATGCATATTCAATGCATAAGGAGGGCCCATGGGAAGGGTCAAATGATCCTTCCTCTTGCATGGTATTTTGATTCAGTTAGACAATGGAGAAGTGTTGGTTGAACTTGCATCCTCTATAATATTTTCCACATAAGAGAATTCCATTTAAAGAAATGAAAAACCCATTATTTACAAAATGATTCACATAAGGAATATCCATAGCAAGGACTGGTCAACCAATCCTCTTGAGAAAAAACATTGATCATTTTAATGGAAACTTTGTCCTCTACTTATTTTTGTCTTTCTCTTCTATCAACTTCTTTGCAATTTCTTTTTCATTGCTTTTTTTTAGCGATTTCCTCCCTTATTAGCGTTTAGAGATTTACTCTTTTCATTCGTTTTTCTTTTTCTATTCATGTTTAGGAACTTCCTCTCATATTCATTTTTATTCTCCTTTTATTTTTTGGTAATTTCCATTTACATTCATTTTTTGATTCGAAAACAAGATCTTTGCTACTCTATGACGTTAACATGAATTGCATAAAGAGCATGAATGAAGCTCACAAATCCATAAGAAGAGAACCAAACAACATAGACAATACGCACATAAAGAAAACAAGTTGATAACGGAGTTCGTCCAGGATGGACTACGTCTCCGGGCCTGCTTCTCAATAGGAGGGCCGATCTATAATCTCAGCTTAAGGCAAAATACATGGCAATGATACAATGATACCTTGGCGACAATGGCCAGGAAGAGAACCGCTGCCCAAAACACAACCAGACTGCTTCCAGCAACTCCGAAGCCTGCAGACGGTGTAAAGTGAGTATAGACACTCGTACCTTCCTCCTGCAAAGCTACGCAATCTCTCTTCTCTCCTTTAGCTACAAAGTCTCCACTCCAAAGCATGAGAGGGAAATGGCAAATGAATGGGTTTATGTAGGTTGGCTTGCCCTTCTTCACATGAATCTCATGGATTCCTTTGGTTACAACTAATTTACCTATCTTGGCCTTGGTTACAACTTCTCCAAGTTGGTTTTCATGTGGTTGGGCTTTTTATTAAATAATAAACAAACATATTTAAAAATGCCCTTAAAATGGCATACCCTTTTGTTGGCTTTTAATATGGTTAAAACCATATTATAATAATAACCATACAAACCCACTTTAAAAGCCATAACCAAAGTTTTTTAAAAAGCACATGTGGTAAGGAGTGGGCGCGTCCCACGTGGTGGCTCCTCCATTCGATACATGTGAAATACATGTGTTAAGGCGTGTTGAATGGGATGGTCGGTACCCCATGGGCTAGGCCATGAGCTCCACGTGATTTGTGGGTTGGAGTTGTAACAAACTCCCCATGTACCTTGTCGCATTGAAAACCATGGGTCGGGGCTTGCCCCGGGCCCTTTTTGCGCCATTAAACTTCCTCAAGTTTAAATAAAAGAACCTTACCACTCATACCAAGAACCACACGTAGCCCGAGTGGTAAAGGTGCTCAGCCTTCTTTGCAGAGGTCATGGGGTCGAACCCCGCAGAGGCCATGATTTTGTATTAGCTTTATTGGGCAATCCCGTGCTGCCACGTGGCGGCCTGGGATTGGTCCACTTCATGCCCAGTCGGTGTCCAGTCAACCGCCAAGTCACTGCTCGTACTGCCACGTGTTCAATATCCATTGGTCCGTATGTACATGCCATGTCACCTCGCTCGTACTGTACGGATGCCACGTGTCGTCTTTTGGTTGGTCCGTACACCTGCCATGTCATCTTGTCAGTACCGTACATATGCCACATGTCACCCTGTCAGTGGTGCCATGTCATCATGTTTGTACAGTAAAGATGCCATGTGTCACCCTGTCAGTGGTGCCACGTGGCACCTCTTTTTGCCAATTTTGCCTGTTGACCTTATAGAACAGAACGCGATAACTTTCTCATACGGAGTCCGTTTGAGGTGAAACGAATATCGTTGGAATCGTCTCGACGAGCCCTTCGATTTGGTACTAGTTTCGCTAAGATTGGAGGACTTAATTTTTTTTGGCCTTCCTAGATCATTCCTCCCCACTGAGAAGCTTTTGGCCTCCAAAAGCCTTTACTAATCAACAGATAGGTGAGGGAATTGCTCCCTCACTTTCTCCTTCTCTATCCACTTGGATTTGCTTGGATGAGTGCCTTTGATGCCCACTCAAATATAATCAACATCACCTCTACGAGAAGTCCTTGTCCTTCTGTCCAAGATGACATCTTCCTTTAGCTCATCCATGTACTCAGGAGCAAATTCATCAACTGATGGCAATGAGACATTCTCCCTTTCATCCATGATCATGGGAGCCTCATAGAGTTTCAAATTCTCCACATTCACCACTGAGTAGATCTGCATGTATGGCGGTATCTCTAAGCGAAAAGCATTCATCCCAATCTTCTCCAAGAATGTGAAGGGACCATATCTAATAGGCTTGAGCTTCTTGCCTTCTCCTTTCATCCTCTCCTTGCTGATGTGAAGCCACACTTGATCTCCCACCTAAAACTGATGATCAACTCTATGCTTGTCATGGCAAGCCTTGTACTGGGCTTGACTCTTCTCCAACTGCTCTTGCACTGCTTGATGTACCTGCTGAACTCTCTGAATGAACCTACGGGCTTTGTCTTCATCCTTGAAAGTGCTTGAACCAACCTCTCTCCCATAAGTCAAGTCCAATGGAGTGTTTGGAAAGTACCCAAAGCATGTCTCAAATGGCGAGCTCTGAGTGGAAGAATGCATAGCCCTGTTGTAGGCATGCTGCACATACTGGATCTGTTCATCCCATAACTTAGGATGCTTGTTGCAATAGCCTCGAAGCAAATGGACAACTGTCCTATTGACTACCTCTATCTGTCCGTCGGTCTATGGATGGAAAGTGGTGCTCCTCTTCAGCTTGGTGTCCATCATACACCATAACTTTGTCCAAAACTCTCCAAGGAATCAGGAGTCCTGATCCGAGATAATGGACATAGGAAGTCCAAAGTGAACCCATACATGCTGAAAGAAGAGAGAAGCAGCCTGCTCTGTAGTGACCTGCTTTTTACATGGCATAAGAATACACATCTTGCTAAACCTATCCATGACCACATACAA